>PVKB01002360.1:162165-291446 GCA_004027205.1 Ctenodactylus gundi
GGGGGGGGGGGCATACTAGCCCTCTGGAATACATACCTCAGTACATTATGATCCGGGTATGGTATATGGAGTTATAACACTTAAGATTTTCCCTGCTAGGTTTTAATCTTGCATTGGTTTGATTTCTTTATATCTTCCTGTTACTCATGATGATGCATGATAATACTGACAGCTTATCATTATACCTTGACATTATGTCAGTTGCTTTTTAATTTATTTTTAAAGAGGTTTGTACCTAGAAATTTGCCTTCAGTCTTAGAAGAGATTTTAAACTTGGCATTTGGAAGATGCTAGAACAGTTGAGACTTCCAGGAAAAAGTTACCATATTCAAAGCTGTACAACAGATTGTTGTAACACAATAGGAGGAATTAGTAAATTCTTATTATGTTTACTTAGAAATTAAGGGTGGTTTAAGAGATGTGTTTAAGTTCACATATATTAAGAATGGAATGGTTAAGACTAATTGTATCAACTTAATTGGCTTGGGAGCAACCCAGAAGATTAGTAAAACTCACTTCTGAGTATATCTGGGTGGGCCATGGTGTGTATTCTTGAGTGATGTGGCTGTTTCCTCACCCTTTTCTCTATGGTGTTCTACTGGTGCTCTCCTCCTGGCCACCCAGAACTAAGCAGTTTTGGTCCACCATATTGTTCTGCCACAGTATTCTTGTCTTAGAGCCAGCTGACCAGGACTGAATCTCTTGAAACCAGGAGCCAAATTAAACCTCTCCTCCTTTAAGTTGTGGTTTGTATTGTGTCCCTGTTGTAGAAAATTTTTGATAAAATTGAGTTGACAATCAAGTGCATCTTAATTAACAAGTGAAATGTGATGAGCAAAAAAAATCATCATATATTCTCCGTGTTTGGTTGTATATTGAACCAAACTGGATTTTATGACTTAATTCTGCAGAATCATGGAGGATCAAACTGTACTCATTACTGGACTTTCTTCCCATCCTCACCACTGATAGGCAGAGGTACCAGGTTCTATACAAAGCATGACTGAGGAGACCTCTGGTTTCTTCTGTCAACTGTTTATTCTGTTGTTATGAGACTTATACTAATATCTGCTATCTTCACCTCTGTTGCCTCGCTGGGAACATGGGCCCTCTCAATGGCATATGGTCTTCGATTTTGGGATTCATGACTACAATGAAAAGAAAATACAAAAAATATTGCCTTGGAGCCATTTTTACTTTTCTTTAAAAATAATTTTAGCCAATAGCAAGAAAAATCTTCTAGAACTGATGCTCTAGTTTTTAGACTTCTAATTAGCCTAACTAAGCACCAACTGGTAGGCAGATGAATATAAAGCAGAGAGACTCAGTGTACAGTGACATTTTTAATCTTAGCTGAGTTTGTGTCTAACACTGCATATTACACAGTCAAAGACAGTTAAAATTTAACATGAAAACTCATGTAATTTTCACAAAAGTACAGTATATATTATTTTATATATTCGACATTGTATTGAAATGCTTATATATGAATAAAGCAAATATTAGTAATGTAAAGATAATACTTTTCAGGAAATTTTAAGTTAGCACATATGCATATTTATGTATGCATACACATATACATACACGTCCATGTATACATTTGCTTTTTGCACGGATTGCCCTTTTTCTGCTATCCTCTAAAGCTTGAAGATTTCAGATGGGGTTGTATCAAAAGTTAATGTCATCGACGTTACTAACTAACTTAGGAGGAAGATCAGTTCTTTCTTTGAGGCTCATAATGTATCTAGATTTACAAGCAGTCCTTCTTGCAGATCCTGATGAAAATCAGAGTCATCTGTTCACTCAGAATATCCATGTCTTTTTTCATTAGAGAGTAAGACTTATGATTGTTGAAAAGAGATGTCTTTTGAGTGAGTTCAGATAATTAATTAATTTAAATTTTTGGAGTACTGAGAATTAAACCCATGATACTCACTGTGAGCTACATTTCCAGCCCGTTTTCTATTTCTATTTTGAGGCAAGATCTGGTTAAGCTTCCAAGCTGCCCAGTCAGCGCTCAAGCTTGTGATCTTCCTCCCTCAGCTTTCAAGAGTGCTGGGATTGTAGGTGTGTGTCACTACTCCTGGCTCTGAGACTTTAAATGCCTTTGGCCAATTCATTCAGGTTTATCCGACTCTGCAATCCAACTGGTACATTCCTTCTTAAATATCCCTTGAAAATAATCTCACATTGACCAAATGTGATACTATACTATCATCACTGTGTAGAAAAAAAGAGCACCAAAGCAAAAATTCCCATGTCAGAAGGGCCTCCTTCTGAAACAGGAGCAGAAAAATCCTCTGTGAAGTATTTTGCATGCCACAAAAACTTTTTTATTTATGTAATAAGCAATTACATTTCCATTAAAATTGTTTGGTATTTTAATAGCAAAAACTGAATAAAAGTTGTAATACAATGGGACAATGCCATACCTTGGACAAGTGGTCTTTCAGAATTAGTATTTATATATACAAGATGCCAGCACATGAACCAAAGCCTGTTTTTTTAAGGGTGAGAAAAAAGTAAACAGTACTTGGTTCACGCAAAAACTACAGGCCAGTATTCTTTATAGTGTCCATGGCTATTTGTCTAAAAATGGAGACAACATTGGGTTGTAATTGGTCTCATTAGATGAGATTGGAAATGCCTTCCTGATCTGCAAATGTAAAATCCTACTCAAATATTATTCATAAGCATTCAACTGTGAATACCATTGTATTATTTGAGGGAGTATATTGACTTTAAGGTACTAATATTTTCTGAATGGTTATTTAACTTTCAATTTTTACCTTCTATTCTTCAAGTTCTTAAATAAAATACATACAGAGGTACATACATAAGTGGAAAGTTTTATTTTCAATAAGTACTTAGTAGCAGAGAACGTCCGAGTGAAATACCTTATGTGAAAACACTTTCAAACATAGTTTTCAAACAAGTATACGTTGATTTGCTGTGCTTGTTGTTTCTTTCTTATCATACCCTAATTCCTCCCTCAAAATATATTTCTTCTTCAATCTCATAAAATATGTATCTTTCAAAATATCAAGACCTCTTGTTATTACTTTTTATAGGAATAAATTGATGTGTTCTCCTCTCAATGAAAACTACTAGAATTGAGATTTTTAGTGTTTCTTTTTTAACACCTCTAATTCAGATAGAAAAATATATTGATAAAGATATTATTAAAGATATTGCCTTATAGAAAAAAATAATGAGGCCTAGAAATTTGAAGTTACTTTTTCAAGCTCCTTTCCTATTAAAGGATCTAGGATGATTGCTAAGACTTTTTTTAAAAGTATATGGCATATTAGACAAACATTCGTGAATAAGTTAGTTCTGATGTCAGTTTGTTTTCTTTTTTCTTTTTCACTTGGAAATGAACATGATATAAAAAGTCTCATAGAAGGCCAAGGCCAAAGTTTCTAATGGGTTTCAAGGGGATGGTTTGTTTTCTGGGGTAAGTTTCCAGAGTGCTTAATCTCAAATCCATGGCAACCTTGCATTGTTTAGGATACTGATACTTACGAGACTTACACTTTTTATAAACATCCTCGGCTTCAGCAAAGAAAGGCAAGTTTAGACACTTAAGAAATATGTAATCACAGGTAGCATAGACGAGGTCACATACATAAACATAGTCTGCTATATAGTCAAAAGAGATTTACTGTCTGAGCGGAGAGTAAAAATGCTATAAACTAAATCTTTCACTTTACAGAAAAGTAAGCTGAGATTAAGAAGTAAAAAAGACTACTTAAAAATTAGAAAGAACACTACTAGAGCGATTACAAGGAACTAAGAAGGATGCCAGGGCAAGAAGTAGTAAGTGCGATATGGAGGTAAAAGAGTAGAGACCATGGTCAATACACAATGTATGGAAATATCAATGAATCCCATTCATTTATCTTATTAATAAAAGTTATTATACAAAAATTGTTGAATATAAAACATTATTTTGCATCACAAACACCTGAAATGGTGGTAGAATGTCACATGATCTAATTAGAAAATACTATACATCAATTTTCTCTTCACAGAGTGACAATTTTGAAATAACAAGTCTCGCTAGTACCATACATGTTTATATTGAGTGTCTGTTGTAAAAGAAGTGGTTATCAGGCTACTAAACATCCTGTCTTCCAATAGAGCTATTCCTTCCCTCTAAATCAAGTTTTCAGAAAACTAGTCAAATTGCTTTTAAATTTACATCCTCAGGATTGCATGATGTAGGTGTTTCTTTTATTTATATCGCTCATTTTTCCCCATTTTATTGATATGTACATGTGCAGAATTTAAGGTTTACAATGGAGTTGAGCATTTTGTGCACATACCTTCCTTATCAAAGTGACAAGGGCTTTCCTGCTCTCCCTTTGTCGCTCCCCCTACCCTCCCTTCCCTCCCTTCACCCCCCCTCTCACCCCTCCCCTTCTTTCCCTTTGTCTTTCATTTAAGGTTCCGTGAGATGGTTGTGGTCTGGGTCTCTCATATCAGAGAGACCATCTGATGTTTCACCTTCTGCTTCTGACGCACTTCACTAAGCGTGATATTCTCAAGTTTCTTCCATTTGTCTGTGAAAACCTCCACGCTGTTGGACCTTACGGATGCATAGTATTCCATTGTGTATAAGTACCACCGTTTGTGTATCCACTGGTCTGTTGATGGGTATTTTGGTGACTTCCATGTTCTAGCTATTGTTAGTTGTGCTGCTATGAACATGGGTATACATATATCTCTGTTGTATGTTGTTTTGGCCTCTTTTGGATATATTCCCAGGATGGGTGTCGCCGGATCAAAGGGGATATTTTTACTGTTGTTTTTTACGTTGAGCCAGGTCCAGTGGGATAGGCCTTTATTTTCACTTTATTCATGTATTTTCTACGGTGTGTTATGTGGCCCCACACCCAGTTTATGAAGTGCTGAGGAATCAAATCCAGGCCTCTCACTTGCTGGGTATGTGTTCTTAACCACCGAGCTGCACCTCCAGCTTCCACTAAACATTGTTAATCTTAAAAAAGAGATTCCTATATTACCATCTTTCTATTTTAGAATAACAAAGATTCTTATATCAATGACTTAAATTCCACAGGCAAAAATATTTTTACAGAGTATTATGGTTTGGATCTGGAATGTCCCCCAAAAGTTTCATATATTTAAATGTTATAGGTTGTCTATGGACCCATGTGCTGCTGGGAGTTGGGGTCTAGTCTGGAGAGACGGGCTACAGGCATGTAAATTGGATTAACGGTGTGTAGCAGGGGCTTACCACGCCTTCCACACCTGGATCCAGTAGGGGCTAATCACTGGAGGAGACCTGAAAGGATATATAAGCTGCTTCCTGCCTTCCTTAGATTACTAGTCTCAATTTGCCTTCCGGTTTATGATGTTTTGAGAAGCTGCCTCCACCTCTGTCTCTGTCATGTACTTCAGTTGCGCTCATGAATAGACTGTGACCTTCTGAAACTGTGAGCTAAAACAAACCTTTCCTCCCCTAATATTGTGGATGTGGGGGATTGAGTCAAAGCAATGGAAAAGTACTGGGGACACAAAGTATTATTTTATATTGATTTCACTGGTAATTTCTGTATTACAAAACACTATGGCGATCTACTCTTAGTTATATTCACAAATAAAATATGCAATGGATTCTTGAGCAGTCAAAGAAGAAGCAATGCACAAAGTACGACATATGGAAAACCGGTCATGCAAATAAACTAGAAGCTTGGTACATGAGCACCACATGGGGAAAAGTAAATATTGTTCACCAGAGGAAAAAAATTTGCATGATGTTACTTGTATAAAGAGATCATGCAAGAGCTTTTATCCAAGTAGATGGATATGATTTGTCATGAATTTTAGCTCTAAGCTCTTTTTAGCACATTGTAAAAAAAAAAAAAACAAAAAAAAAACTGTGTAGTTTTTTCCCCAAAGGCCTCATGTACCTATGGATACTATGTATTGTTGGGAAATTGGACCTGGCTGGAGGGGGCAGATGCTTGGGATGGATTCTTGGAGCTTGACTTAGAGGGATTTGTGCTGATCCTGCCCTTCCTGCCTGCCGTGACTCTTTTTTTTTTTTTTTTTTTTTTTGAGACAAGTTCTTGATCTGTATTCCAGCTGTTCTCGAACTCACTAGGGAACCCAGGATGACCTTGAACTAAATGGCAGTCCTCCTTCCTCAGCCTCCTGAGTGCTGGGATTACAGGTGTGTACCACCATACCCAGCTTATGTGGTGCTAGGGAATCAAACCCAGGATCTTGAGCTGGCTAGACACTTTAACCACTGAACTATTGGCTTTATTTTTGCCAAACACCAAGGAGCTCTCTCTCTGGCTCTGGGTAATTCCACCATTTTTCAATTGTCCATCAGTAAACAGACTGTGCCCTTCTGAAAATACTAGCTAAAATAAATCTTTCATCCCTAAAGTTGCAGATGTCTGATATTCTGCTCCAGAAGTGAGAAAGTAACTAAGACATAAACATATTTCAAAAATAAGGTAGATTATGCATCACTTGTATTTTCTGATATAAAATTGTATAAAAAAAGCTTTGGCATGGCAGGAAAAACATCTAGTTAGATTTTACTTTATACCTTAGGAAAAGTATTTATCATATAATAATGCTCATTTTTGTTGTATGTTTCATTTTAAGTAGTGAAATTAGCTAACATTCAGAATAACAATCTCCTTATATAAAAAGCTTTGAGATAATAGAGCAGATTATATGTGATATGTGAAAAAATTACATTGTCAAGATAAAAAACTCTAGTATTAATAACTGTCATGATATAATGCCACGTCTTCTGTTTGTTCTCCTTTTCCTCCTTTGGTATTCTTTTGTGCATACTTAATTATGCCTCTACCTTTGAGATGAAGTTCATATAAAGAACAAATAATACCTGTTTGTATTGTTATAAAAAATCTATATTGAGTAAAGTCAATTAAGAAGATAAATATGTGAGATTGTTTTTGTCTAACAGAGATCGTTTTACATGTTTCCTATATTACTATTAAAATAAGACAATAAAATCTAAAATTTAAAATATACAATCTGATAAATTAGGAGTTTACCTGAATTATACAACTGCCAGAGTGCAAACAGATTTAATCTGCTGGCAATATTAACTTGAGGAAACTGAATTTAGTGCTCAGATGTACAACTTAAAGAAAATAAGAAAACAACACTTAAAGACCTGTGTGTAAAATTTTCACTTCTGAAACCAAAGAGAGTAAAAAGTTGTTCTGTTCCTTCTCTAACACAAAAAATATTAGATATTGTTTACTTGACAACACTAAAGTTAGTATTTTACTTGATGTTTGACACCAAGGATATGACATTTCATTGAGTTAGAGGTTGAGCTTGTTAGTCAAAAATTGTATAAGAATACTGCTTTGATTAAGGCTCTGCACGTGGCTCCAACAGCACAGAGTGCACCAAATTGAAGTCACGTGTGCTAAATACATATTCTCAAACTGTGACTTTTAGGAAGCAATTCACCTGAAAAACAGAGCAGCCCCCTCCCCCGATCCCCTGGAAATCGGTGACTCCTATACAATTAAGTTGACCTGAAGTCATCTGAGGTGAGCCAATCATGTTGTTTCCATTGTTCTGTTTCCCTTTTTTTTTTTTTTTTTTTGACATTAACAAAGCCTCTCTTTGTCAGTAGTTGCATGAAAGTGTTCCATTTTGTGCAACTGGAGCTGCTTCGATTTCACAAATCATGATTACAAGATCAACAAACCCGTAACTCAATTTTAATAATGCTTTTATCGAGATATATTAACAAATAGTATAGGAATTAAATAAGAATAAAAGTATTGCACAGAACACACAAACAACTACTTACTCTGTAGTCTAGGCAGCTGACTAAACTCTCTCTGTAGCCCAGGCTGGACTCAAACTCCCTGAGTATCATTTTCTAGGTTCAAAAAAGGGACTGCTCTCTTTGGACAGCCACTGCCTATGAAGTCTATGTAGTAGGTAGATCTAGGGAGACACTTTGAAAGACAGCATATCTCCACAAGGAAGACAAGCTAGGAAATGAGCCAAGCAAATGGGGGACTATCGGGTCGCTTGCTTGCTAGCCATTAGATGACAGTAACTAGAGAACACTGTGGGAGATGCCGTTAGAGAGATTATTAGGGGAAAAATGAGACCGATAGAACTGATGTTGACACTTTATCCTAAACTTGAAATTTTTACACATATCCTGAAAATTTTTCCCCTTTTTCCTTCTTGATGAATCTGAATTTCTTAGTGGCAACAAAATGAACAACACTGCCTTCAACATCACAACCTGCGAGTGATGCTTGTGTTCTGGCTTTTCCACATTATGAGAAGTTACACACACCAGGCACATTTGCATTATTTAGCCTCAGCTTAGATACATGTTTTGTACCAAATGATCAGGGTAGCTTTCTCAGTCCAATTGTTATGTTTTATTTTTCCCCATAGTCCCCATGGCCTCAAGTTCCAGATTCCTAAGCACAAAGCCTGTCTTTACAGCAAAACACAAACGACATGTTAATGATTTGTAAAAATACAAAGCAGGGGGTTAATGACCATACTGAAAATTAAGGCCTTTATTTCCATCAGCTCAGCAGGGTTTGAAACATCCATAGGAAAAGCTCAGGAAAGCAGGCCTAATAGTGCTCCCAAGCACGAGGGAAGTTTAGCATTAACTTTCAATCAACCATCCATAGCTCCCAAGGAAACTCAGTAATCGCAGTTCACTGGGATGTTCCGCTCCCACTCACTTGAGATGGTTTCCTACTACTCAGACACCAGCTGGGAGCCTGAACCCCAGTTAAGTTTCCATTTATGAGATACTTGGAAGATAAGAGAAGGCCCAGTCAAGTAAATATTTTTATATTTTTCAGTAGATGGCTTCAGAAAGAGATGGTAGCAGTTTGAAGAGTGAGATGTTATATTACATCTGTTCCCTCATCTTAGTCATTTCTAGATTTATTGTCTTTTGAGTGATACTTTGACAACACCCATCTCATCATTCTTCACCAGAATATAGCTGCTTTCAAAACCAAGGCTAAATTTCCCAGTATGGCCTATACTCTTCTGCCCCGGTTGGACGTATCTGGCATCTGCACACATGGAAATTCCCTGTGCCCTTAGTACTGCAGTCACGGTGGCTGGCTCTCAGCTACTCCTGGTCTGCCCACTGAGCCCTTGCACTTGTCACAGCTTGCCCAAATGTTTTCCCTTCTTTTTTTTTTTCAGAAGTGTAGCTTACACTTATGCCCAGAAAAGCTTTCTCTAATTTCCTTGTTTAGGTCAAATCACACGCTTGTTACATGTCATATATAGCGTGATTCATTTGAACTCACTTGTACAACTATTTTTACTAAGTGTAAATGTAAGTCCTAAGAAGTTAGAAAGAGTTCTAGAAGGTAAGTTCTAAGAAATTAGAAAGAGTCAGTATTACTTACCTTTGAAAAACCAATCACAGCACACGAACAAGCAAATAGAGGTTGGTTATTAAAATATGTATAAAACAATATGAAATGCATGTACATCCACACACACAAATATACTGTTTTTCTAACTATGGGATTTCTCCTAGAATATAGCAAAAGAAGCTAGATTGTGGAAATGAGGCAAAAGATTATAAAGTTCTTTTAAAAAGCGTAAGTTGAAATTCC
Source organism: Ctenodactylus gundi (assembly GCA_004027205.1). NCBI lineage: Eukaryota > Metazoa > Chordata > Mammalia > Rodentia > Ctenodactylidae > Ctenodactylus > Ctenodactylus gundi. The sequence continues at coordinate 171,816 of PVKB01002360.1, forward strand.
GAGGAAGGCAAATTCAACCAAAAGAAAATTATGTAACAACTAAAAGCTAGTATCATGCTGCAAGTTTTCTATTTCTTATATGGAGCAAGGACTCTACAATTCACACAAAATCTGATAAGATACAATATGTTATTATACTGTCATAGCCCATACTGTGAAATAGAAATATCATGATATGAAGACTAGAATGCACTGTATGCTTTAAGACAATGACATAAAGAACATGTTAGCTTTCTCCAAAAGAAGAAAACAAAATTAAATTTTTCTGAACCCTGATAAATATAAGAATGATTTCTAACTAAAATTTATAAGTATTCTTAAAGACATATAAGCCAGAAATACCCCAGGTGATGACAGCTTAAGGGTCTGATCATTATCTTGGTCTTTTTGTTCCCGATGAAAGAGTTTGACAGCTGTGTGCTAGCATATAGCAGGTCTGTGCTGCATCTCAAACACCCCTGCTTCGCTTTTGTCCCCTTGTCAAGGACAAATTTAATTTGAGAACCCTGCCCTCGTCATCATTAAACTGACAGAAAGAAAACTGTCAATTTCAAATGGATTCTAAGCTCTCCGAAAATGAAAGCTATGTAGGATGAACTCCACAAAGCTTGACTTTTGAGCACTGCTTACAATATTTAATACTGCTAAATGTCAAATCATTGCCTGTTTACCATTTTACATAGACAGTTAACAAACAGGAATACCATTATTCAAAAGTGAGTGCCACAGTATACTCTATTTTTACATGTGAATACACATGAACAGATGTTTATATAAATATTAACAAATGTAAAGATTTTGATTGCTTGTGGTAAAATTAAGCGACACTTACCAATTAAAACCAAATATTTCCTTGAAAAATCTTGAGGGACAATCCACTCAGGACTCCTTCTCAGATAGTGGGAGCTTTCACGTCTCTATCCTTTGTTTCTATTTACTCTGGTATGTTTTTGCTCTTGGTTTGTTTGTTTTGAGACAGGCCTCTGTAAGCCAGGCTGGTCCTGAACTCACTATGGGGTCCAGGCTGGCCTTGGACTCATGGCAATCCTCCTGTCTCAGCTACCAGAGTGCTGACATTACAGGTGTGTACCACCATGCTCAGCTGATGAGAAGCTGGGGAGTCAGACTCAGGTACTAAGCGCTGCTTGCGAGGCCCACGCTGTAACCACTGAAACATTTCTCCAGCCCCTATCCTTCGTGTCTAATAAAGACCCATTGTTCTACACCTTACCTCCTCCAACCATGACTTCATTCTTTGACAAAAGAAAAGAAAAATCTTTAAAAAGATAAATTTAACCTGTTTGGGGGATATGTATCATGTTTTAGGAATACATGTGTAGTTATCATTGATAAATGAAACTATAGTGTTTTTACAATGAAACAAATATAAAGAGGTTATTAATTATGGCATCCTCGATTTTGAGAAATATTCAAGTTACTATATACCTACACTTTAATCTGAATTATGGCTTTGTTTACTTTTATATTACATTGTCTCTATGCAAAATTACTGGTACTGATAACAACACCAAAATATCAGTGGTTTAACAACAAAAAACGACTTCCTGCACCCACACACAAGCCAATGAAGATGTTTCTCAGTTGACTGATGTTTCTGTGACATCACAGAGAGCGTTTCCTTGCAATGGTGACTCTAGATTCACTTTCTGAAGCCATCACTTTTAATAAGTGACCTTCAAGCCTGTTGCAAAAACAGACTAGAGAATGAAGGGTTGTGCAGGGGACATTTTTATTAAGTGTATCTGGAAGTAGCATAAATCACTTCCACTCTCCTGAGCTTAATCTCAGAGCTCCACCTAAATGTAGAGAACTTGGACGATGCAGTTTATTTTTGTGGCCAGACTGGAAAAGAAAAGGAAGAAAATAGAATCTAAAATACTCAACAGAGAGCAGTATCAAAGTACTTGTTTGTAAATATCTAACCTAGAGTATTTGAAAAACAAAAAAGTTCGTCTCTTTCGATGTAATAATTTCTAAAATAAGAGACAAAACCATATTAAACAACTTGTGAAGGAAACAATCTAATATATGTCTGCCAGGCAAAACTGAAGCATGACAGAAATAAGTGTCAACTTGTGTAGTACGACACACTAAATGTTGGAGAAGTAGCCAAGTGTATGTCACTGTTATTACTTCAGTAACGCACAGTTGTTAGGTGAAATGGAAATTTGAGTGTGAGAGTTTTTGTAGGATAAATGTTGTCAAAAATATTGTTGGATAAGAAAGTATGTTGGACCTCAAGGAATAGCTAAATCACGGGTATTGATGGTGGATATAGTTGAATAGGGTGAAACAGAAGAGATGGGTGAGACATGACTGAGAAAGTCTCAGTATGTTAATCTGCAGTCTGGGTTAGTTGTTTTCTAATTTTGACTTAAGAAATACCAAAAGTTGAAGTTAAACTGGCCAGTGTTGGTTAGGTGAGGCATCAGAATCTGAAAGAATTTTAAGTAGAAAGAAATGCTTAAACTCAACGAAGGGCCTGGAGGAATAAGGGGGAGCAGATGGAACATTTGCCTACCCAAGTACAAGGTCTTGGGTTTGATCCCCCAGAACCAACTAAGCCAGGTGTTCCGGCGTGTGAGTATAATGCCAGCACTGGGGAAGCTGAGACAGGAAGATTGCTGTGAGTTGAAAGCCAGCCTGCACAGCCGAACCTGGAATATAGAGTGAAATCATGCAAGGAAAAAAAAAAAAAAAAGCAAACTCAAAGAAAAAGATTTTTAAAATACTGGTGCAAAGGTAGATAATGGTTGCAGTGAAGCAGTTCTGGAGAGTGAGCCCTGGGAGCCTGTTTGTATATGTGCTGCCGAAGTGAGCACTGGGAGCCTGTTTGAATGACAGGTGTCTGTGAGAGGACAGCTTTGGGCATTGTCAGTGTGTGTCATTGGAGGAATGCTCTCCTTGTGGCGTTAGTGGCTATACAAAGTAAATCGCTTGCGGATTTTCTTCCTCCCTGTGATAAAATGACTTCAGAAACTAGAAGGGACTGCCAGCTAGCCCTCTTGGTATTTCAGATATATCGCTATATAACACCAAAATGTAAACACTACAGCAACCTGAGCCACCTCACATAACTTATTAGGGGCAAGAATTTGGAGGCAAACTAGCTGAAAGGTTATACCTTAGCACCTGTCTTTGAGCTGCAGTCAGTATTTTGTCTGCAATCTCAGTTACTTGCCCAGTCACCTGTCACTAGAAGGTCTTGCTCCAAGATGGAACAGTCACATGGCTGCTGGGTGGAGCTCTAGTTTCCCAGCCTAGGACTATCCACGTGGGGTTTGTTGAGTGTTCTTATGACCTGTCTGCTGTATTCTAAACTAAGGACTTCAGGAAAAGTACGCGAACACCACCAACAACAACAACAAAAAATTATGAAGCAGCTGAATATCTACACACCTACCTCTTTAAGAGAGGAGTGCCAGGTAATGGGTGGACACATTTTAAAAGTTACTGTAACAGTTGTACATGTATTTCAGAAGGGACCTACTTTAGAGTTATGCCAGGCTTGAATTATTATTTATTCCAAATTAAAAGTTTGGACTCAATGTTCCCTGATTCCTCCCTTTCTGTTCCCTTCTGTTTTCTTCGCTCTCCTCCAATCCCCTCTCCTCCTCAATCTTCCCATTCTGTTCCTTCCCCTTCTCTTTCTCCCTCTCCTTTCCCCTTCCTCCCTCTCACCTTCTTTTCTTTTTCTTTATTTCTTCTTTTCCCACCTTTCCTTCTTCCTTCGGAAATAAAAATAATTCACATAACTCTGCAAAAAGAGAGGTTAGTACAGATGACTGGATAAAGGAGGTGTGGTATACAAACACAACGAGTATGACATTGAGAAAAACAAATTCATTTTTTCCTGTGTAGTCCTCTGAATGTTTTGTTTATAATAAGTAAATTTAAGTCACTCCTTTGCTTCCTTCATTTCTTTTCTTAAATTAAACTTGACACCCCTTGGACAGCACCATTTCCCTGGAGTACTGGTGGGTAAGAGGTCACTTAGGTTTTTTCTATCTTGTCCATACAAGAGCATAAAGTTGGGACTATTCTTTGTGTGACTTTTTATAGTACATTTAAGCCGCTCTTCTCCCATTTATTCATTAAAATATTATTTGAAAATTATATCACTGGATTGTGACACCTTATTCTCATGACACCAACATCAATAGTCACTTTATCACGTTTACTGCTTTCTCCTCTCCACCAGGAGGCTACAGGATCCTTTCTATGAGGCACATAAGCCCTGGGATGTCTTGCCTCATAACCCCAGGAGCCTTTCCCTCCACTATGCACCAGGTTCTCATACTGATAGCCACACTCGAAATTGTTTCATCTCTGAAATCTTAAAGGATAGTAGATGTTTCACTTTTTCTTTCTCCAGCATTCTTTCTACTGTTATTTCACAATTACCATACACTAATCATACATTTGTTCATTTTGTTTGAGACAGAGCCATGCTCTTTTGTCCAGGCTGGTCCTAAACTCACCATGTAGCCCAGTCTGGCTTTAAACTCATGGCAATTTTCTTGCCTTAGCCTCCAAGCGCTACAGGTATGCTCCACTATGTCCACCTAATTTTTATATGGTGGGAAATTAAACCTAAGCCTCAGACACACTAGAAAAGCTTTCTAAACACAGAGTTATGCCCCCATCCTCACTTTTCCATCCCTTAATATATGATCTTTCCTTCTTCTTTTATTAATTTACCTTTCGCTTCTATTCTTTCTTTAGTCAACCCTAAGCCCATCTCGATTGTTGCAGTATTTCTTAACTTCTTTTTCTTTTTTTTATTTACCTTCCTAACTGAATGAATCTTGTTGTCTACCATTTCTAATTTGTGACCCATGACATTAGAGAAAATCATTTGTTTGAAATGTATGCAGATTCATGGTCTTGACTTCAGCTAAGAAACACTCTGATATGACTATATTAGGCATTTGTTGTATAACACATCACTACAAACTGAATGGCTCAACATGCCAGTAATTTCACAGTTCTGTGTATCAGAAGCTCAGGAGGCTTGGGGGAGTTCTTTGCTTAAAAAATCAAACAAGCTGAAATTAAGGTGCTGCCCAGTCCACACTCTGAATTTGAAGCTATGAGGGACAAATCTGTCTCCCCATCATCCAGTGTTAGGAGACACTCACTGCTGGTGTTGTGTGACTAAGGCTCTGCTTCCGTGTTAGGTATGTGCTCCAAACAACTCTCAGCTTGGAAAGACCTTGTGTGTTTTCATCATGCAGCTCCTCCACCTATAAAACCAGTAACATGTTGAAATCTTCTCATGTATCAAATCTTTGTGAATTGCTTTTCCGCCACCAGCAAAGAGAGTGCTCTGGTTTTAAAACACTCATATGATAAAATGAGGCCCATGCAGATGACTTTTTATTTCAAAGTCAACTAATCTTGAGTTACTTTCTTGTTGCCTAGACATAATCTCCAGTATTCACAATTTAAAGGAGGATAGTTTCATTTTAGTTCACAGTTTCAGAAGGTTTCCTGGGTGGCCTGTAATGCCAGAAGGACTTGGTGGAGGCCCAGCTGGAAAGAAGCTGTTCATGGCATGGCAAGACAGGAAGTCAAAAGAGAAATGAAGGGCGGAGCTTGCAACTACTCTTCCAGGTCACTTTCTGGTGAACTGCTCCTTGTAACCAGACACCCACTTTCTGACAGCACAGGAATCCATGGATTAATCTCTACTGTTAAATTTCTTTCCGAACATGTAGATTCGAGGGTGGGAGGTGGGGAAGGGGTATTCCAGCTCCAGATCATAAAAACTGGTTTAGACATTCATTACAACTGGTAAATCCCTTCATATCAGTAATAAGGTTAGTGTTGGTGAAATAAATAGGCACAGACATCTGGAGGGGGCCATACTTAGAATTTTATTTTGTTTTTTATTTTTATTTTATTTTATTATTTTTTTTACCGCTATGACTCCAGTTAGCACTAGCATTCATGAGCATTTCGGACAAGCATTTCAACTTTCTTAGGACCCTGTTTACCAATGCCCTTTGTCAGTCCCAAAACAAGCTCTTTGTTTAGCATTATGGTTACACAGAGGAAAACAGAAATAATTACATGAGAAGAGGCTCTTTAAAAGTCTACCTTTATAATTGCTCTGGAAGAATGTATGCATTATTGCTGCAACACTCAAAGTACCATTTACAACTTGAAAAATTATCTGAAACTATCTCTCTGTTAAAAAGTCTACTTCTTACCTACATATGGCACTTTTTCCTTTCAGAAATCTTGTTTCCCGCTCATTCATCTTCAATGTATTTCAAATTTTCCTCATATATACAAAGCAAACAAACAAAAATAAAGCATTTCTCAGGTCTGCCCATCCCTAGATCTATTGATTCTTTTGTATGTCTCACTGGTTTAAGTTTTATTTTTGGTTTGTGATCACTGCTTTGATGTCTATAGTACCTCATAACTAAATTATTACCTAATCGACATTATTTCATTGCTGTCCAGAGAACTTCCTCCCAGCCAGCATTTTGTAAAAACAGCTCCCTATAATGCTGGCAATGCCCTTTCAAGGGCCTCATCTAATGGCTACCATTGAGTACTTTTCAAAAAAACTTTCCATGGCATTTGGATTGTTTATTTTTTTCTTTCCGAGATGTTCTTTTCCCTGGCTCCCAGGATATAGTTCGCTTCTGACTTTATCTTCTACACCAAGCAAAATAAATAATGAGGGATTAGCTACAACCTGACAAATTAGAGATAAGTGTCCCCAAGTGAGTCCACTCACGATGTATCTCTCTTTTTCGTTTACTCATGTAAAACCTGGAATGTGTATAATATCAAAGATTAAATTGAGCAGCATATTTCCACTTAATAAAAGTGATTACTTTGAAGCCAGCACCTGCACACCAATTTGGTCTGGTAAGTCACATTCCATTTGATCAAATTTTATGCATTTTTTCCCTCTGTCTTTCAGGTATTATATTATGAAAATGTTGCAGTGGGGGAGGTTATAGGCAAAGCACATTATGACCAAGTGACAGGGGCTAATTCCAAGGCTCTTGTGTAAGATGTTATTGTGCCTCTTGATATTATTTGATTAAGGCAACTCCTCAGGCTTCTCTTTCTTTCTTTTTCAAGAAGTTCTTTCTTTAAAGAGCAAATATTTTTATTTTAACAATTTTTAGCTACTCTCTCGTAATCAGTTTGGGCTGCTATAATGAAAGACTTGTGGGCTTATTTATTTTCCATAGTCATAAAGACTAAGATGTTCCATTATCAAGGAACCAAAATGTTTGTGTTCTACATACACGGATTTAGAGGTGAGCTTACAGAGTCAGAGATGGAAAGTCTACAGTAGTCATTGGCAAGACTGAAAGAGAGGACATAAAATGATTGTCTGCACAACACAAATCCAAAATGGAGGCCACAGTTGCAGAATTGGAGTCTAGCTGCTGAACATCTGGTGTGAGTCTTCATGGGAGGTGAATGTCTTGATGTGGTGGCAAAGATGGAGTCTCTTCCAGAAGTGAGTGCTTTTTGCTTTCGTCTCTTTTACTCTGTTTAAGCTACAAGTCTATCAGTTGTTGCCACTTACCCCTGAGGTGAGCCTTCTTCCTTCAGTTTGCTAGCTTACATGTCAATCATCTGTAGACACACCCGAAATTCTGTTACTAGTTAGGTAGGCATTTCTTTATCCATTCAAGTAGACAAAGCATGGTTAGTGATGAAGATATTGCTTCCTATAAGAGTACTGCTTCTGTTTTGCGTGGGGAGTCACCTTCATGACCTCATCCCAAAAGCTCTAACTCCAAATACAATGGGAATTAGAACTTCTATATTTAAATTTGAAGGGAAGTGTACAAACACTCAGCTCAAAATATATTCCTGCATCGCTGACATTTTCAATTTTATATCTTTCTTCTGGCCTCAACACCTTATAATTCAAATTCACACCAAATTCACACTCATACAGATATCCTACATGTAATTCCAAGTTAAACATTTTTGAAGTTGAATATTATTTCCTTGGGATGCTGTGCTTTCTTTCATGATGAATTCCAGGTCTGTCTATTGCAATTTATAAAAAGCTGCAAGATTTCCCTGAGTCCCCTTTGTCTTTCACCTGCATCACGTTGGTCACCAACTTCAATTGATTTGTACCTTCAAATGGAATTCAAAGTCATCTTGTCCTCTTCACCTGTGTGGCCTCCAAATTGATCCGGACTTCATCATTGTTTGTGTGGTAACTATAACTGTCGTCACTCATTTCATCTCCAAGGATATCAAAGTAGGTCTTCTCTCAGCCCTTACAGAGCTGCTCTTCAACACAACTCTCACTTTCCTAAACACGCATAGTGTATTTTTACTGAACATCAGGTCAGATCTTAAGTTTAAGGCCAACATCTGAATCCCATTAAAATTTGGTCCTGGCTACTATTAAGTGTCATCTCTGATCAAGTCCTCCCTCAGAAATATTTCTGCCATATTTGTAGTAACTTGAAAAAGAAATACCATTTCACACTTGGGTACTTATCTAAGAGTTCCCTTTGGATATTATTTTACTCTGTTTAAGATTCTGCAGCATGTGGCATAGCTCATTTTTTTTCAAATATTCTCTGTCCTTACCTTGTGAGACATGACACTGCATTCTTGGCATGTAGAACTAGACAACTCTATGTGACATTTTAATAGTTTCTGTTTATTGTTGATCTCTTGCACTGAAATTGTTGATCTGTTATTGCAGGAACTTTGATTTGTTTATACTCTGAGCTAAAGGCCTAAAATAGTACCTGAAACATTGTAGGTGGCACTCAACTATTTCTTGAATAAATTTCTTCATGTACTTAGATGTTAACATGGTTCTGCTACTTAACCAAATACAATTTGTTTGATTGCTTTGTGTAAAGAACGGCTAATGAGTCTACTTATTTCCTGCAGTTGCTGTAAGCAACACAAGAGATAAGTTAGTTATTAAACTTAAAAGGCACCAGTTACTGTTCACTACAAGTTAGAGATCATGACTTTTGCTATGATTTTTCTAACTCCACGTCCTCTTGTTTTTTATCTCTCAAGATACACTGGGTGCGTGCACGTAAGGGAGTGGAAAGGAGCAGGGGTGAGCTGGGTGAGTCTCTGCTTCCGGTTGGAAACCAGTTCACATTATTTAGCTAAGAAATAAGAGAATAGTTTCAGAATCCTCCAGTCACTTGATAGCATCTCAGCATTCACAGATGCTAGAAAGGAAATTCAGAAACAGGAGGGTCAGTGTCTTCTCTGCTCCAGTGCTCTGCTTCTAGGTCACCTTTACACTCTACACGCGCTCTTACACTTTCTGTATTTGAAGCTGGTTTTAATGACAATGAGCAGATCTTTTTGTTGTTTGGCCTCCTCACACTTCTTCCTGATCTGCCTTTGCCAGGACCCTTGCCCTAAGGAGCGTTTCCTCGGAATTATTCTGAACAAGCTGTCATGACTGGAAAAAAAATCAGACAACTCAATTTCAGCTAAGATGTGTATTGGTAATAAGCTTTCTATATTCCAGGAGGAATTGTATCTAAGTAAAGCAGGTTTTTAGACCCGAATTTTTCAAGTATTGAAAGATTTATAATGAATACTATGCAATATTTAAAATGATGTTATAGAATATGAAATAAGTGATAAAAGTGAATTTCAAATTTCAGTGTATGTGGTATGATCTTTTCCACCTTTTAAAATAAAAGGTAAGCAAACCTGGAAGAACTACTTAGTAAGGTAGATCTGATCAGTGGTATCTATAGCATTTAGACACCTAAATTCCAAAGAAGTAATTTAAACAAAAAACATTTTAGCATGAAAGAAGTATACATACTTTAAAATGTGAAGAATGTATTAGATATCTGTCAGTTAGAAATAGTCAAAATATCTGATTGCAATTTTGTATTTTCCTCAAGGATATAAAAAAGGAGAAAATTCTGAGAAGTCAAAAATAACATAAATAAAGACATAAAAGAGATCCTTAAACATTTAAGGTCACCTCTACACATGTAGAGAATAAGAAAAAATAAGCCAATATTCTCAAAATTAATCTACAAAGTCAGAAGGTATACAGTCAATACTATGACTAAATCTTTCGTGGAATCTGACAAACTGTTTTGAAATTAAAATTGAAGACAAATGCCCCAAAATAACTATTTTTCTGAAAAGCCACAAAGATAGAGGTAACTTTATCATACTTAAAAACATCATCGGCGTAAAGAAGCACGCCAATGCAACCATTAAGTTTAATTTTACAAATGAATTTTAAAATTCCCATGATGGTGAGTTATACAGTCTTTTATTGTACATTTTGGCCAGTCAAAATACATTTCATTCCATTTCAAATGGCTAAACTAGCAAACAAACATAGTGTTCACGTTTTCATACTGGGTTTGGAGCCTTTGTCTATACTCATACTTTTTAATAAGTTTTGGGGTGATACGGGAATATGATAAATTTACTTAACAAAAATTGTAATCAAATATATTAGCAACAACAGGAGAATTATTCTACCACTTTTTGAGATCATACAAATTTTTGTTCAAAGCCTAAATACATAGCTCAGTGGTTGAGCACTTGCTTAGCAGCATGTGTAAGGCCCTGGGTTTAATATTTAACAAAAAGAGAAAAAAAGCCAAAAATTACTGTTCAAGCATTCACAGCTTTTCTTGTATCTGCCTTACTTCCCAATCCTAACGCACTTTGGAGCTCAGTCCAACTTTGTACTTCAAATATCTGATTGATACAGCCATTCTCTAATGTCATCTACCAATATTCTAGACAATGTTTCCTCCTCATAAGTTTCTCCACAATCTGCTAAGTATTGCGATTCTCTTCTGGACCCTATATTCTATTACCACCTGCAGTTATAAGCAGGGGGAAGTCCAGTTGCAGGAAAGAAAGTGAGAGGAGGTCAGGGTTTCCATATCTTTTCAAGACCCCTTTTACTAACTACTCACCACCTTGCTCTACGGTCACAGGACTCACGCATAGCACCCTCCTCGTTTCACCACCATCCATGGTTTGCTTTTCTCTAAGAACATGCCCAAAGGACCCATTATATGTTAGTTTACTTTTCTGTGCACCTTTAGATATATAACATGAAGGAAAAATATAAAGAGTTATGAGTTATATGGTACATTTTATTGTTTGTATGTTGCGTGAGTTATCAATGAAACATACAAAACAAAATAGCAAAGCAAAGAAGTTATCGCTAAAAATTCTTTTCTCCTACCCCTCTCCATTTTAGCGTTGTCTTTTCCTTAGTGACAGAGAGTTAGATCAAGGTTCATGAACTTATTATATTCTGTTTACAGGAATTCAGGAAGGAGTAAGAGATTCACTGAAAGGAACAGATGGAAGTAGGAATGTATTATCATTATTTCTGAAAGTGTAAATGAGTGAAAGGAAACATTTACAGAAGTTATCTCATAAACAATAATATGAACAGATTCTCTTTCCATTGTTTAGTTTTCTTGGAAACGCAGCTCCCTAGAAATCCTCAAATGCATTGATTTGGATGAAAATAGAAACAATAATATTATTGTTAAACTTTTATTTGAACTTTTATTTTCCCACATATTACCTATGGAAACAGGAAGAGTTGTTCTGGGAAATGTTTCTATTGAAAATATAGTATCTGCAGATGTGTAGAGTGATGGAGACAAGATGTTACCTTGTGTACCTGAGAAAAATAGAAGCATTTTACTTTTTATCCAACTGTATTGGCTGGGATGCTACTTGAACCATTTTATCTTTTTCTGTTTTTCACCTGAACACATTTTCTACCACACCATTCTTGTGCATAATTGCCCCTCCTTATTTCCAGGGAATTGATTCTAGAATCTCCCCTTAGATCTGCAAAATCCTCTTTTCTGTAAAGTCTGTAGATACTCAAGTCCCTTATTCAAAACAGTGTAATATTAACATAAAAGCTATGCCCATTGCATAGTCTCCCATATATTTTAAATTGTGTCCAGTTTACTTATAAGACCTAATCCAATAGAAATTTTATATGAATAGCTGTTATATTGTATTAAAGAATAATCACATGAAAAAGTCTGTACATATTCAAGATAGATACTGTATAAAATATTTTTATCTATGTTTGATTAAATCCATGGATGAACAAGTTGAGGATACGGAGAGATGATTGCGTCTCTAGTCTTTGGTTTGGATAGCTATCTCATACTCTCTACCTTGTGTTTTACTGTTACAGTTATAATATCCATCTTTTATCAAAGGTATCATTCTAACACTAGCTTCATCCTATCTTTTCTTCTCCAAAAACTAGCCATCTATTTTCTCTTTTTTTCCATTTTATTGATATGTATAAGTGCAAAATTTAAGGTTTACAATGAAGTTGAGCATTTTGTGCACCTATGTATCTTGTCAAGGTGACAAGGACTTTCCCACACTCTTTTTGTCCCTCTCCCTACCCACCCCTCCCTCCCTCCTCGCCCTACCCCCTGTTTCAATTTGTTTTTCATTCTAAGTTCCATAAGAGTTGTGATCTGGGTCTCTCATATCAGAGAGACCGTTCGATGTTTCAGCTTCTGCTTCTGACTCACTTCACTGAGCATGATGTTCTCAAGCTTCTTCCATCATTTGCCCGTAACACAATGGAATACTATTTTCTCTTTTTTAACTTGAGACTAACACAGTGTCTTTTTTCTTTTGAGTTTAGCTTTCTTGGAAATATAGCTGTAGAAACTCTCAAGTGGATTGGTTTATACCAAAAAACAACAAATTATGGCATTGTATATGTATCCTACTTACTCTTGTATCACTGAACACACACACACACACACACACACACACACACACATACACACACACACACACGCACAGATTGCCTCCACATCTTTATTAAATTACCACTACATTTTTCTATGTACAGTTAAAGTAAATACTGTTTCAACATGTAATTTAATGTCTTTTCCCAGCTCAATTCTTTTCTTTCTCTGCTTGGGTAAATACCAGATGACATCATTACTAAATCCAATGATCTTTTGCTGAATGTATCTCAGTCACACCTCAAAATCTTTGTGTCTTGACCTCATTCCCTCTATCTCGACATCTTCATTCATTTACTTTGGTGACATATTGTCCTTAGTTCTTTCTTTGTCTCTTTTCTCCAACTATTCCTTCCCAGGACCTTTTGCTGCAGTTTCTATCAGCAAAACTTTTGCCTGTATATATCAAACAGCTACATGAGGTGTCTCAGTTACTTATTTGTTGCTGTGAGAAAATAACTGATATTCACAACTTAAGGCAGTAAAGATTTATTTAGCTCACAGTTTCAGAAGTTCTCACACAGTCCATTCATAGGCAGCCTGCAACAGTGGAAGCTCATGGCAGAAGCCAGAGAGTGGTTCACCAATTGCAGACAGAAGCCAAGTGAAACAGGAACGAAGTGAGTCTGGAGACTCAGGCAAAGCTAGAATTTTCACAGGAAGAGTTCTTCTTCCATCTTCTACATACTTCTAGCTGTTAGTTGAGCCTCCTACATCCGAGGTCAGTGCCCTCCCTCAATTCCTGATTCACAAGTCAATAACAAACACCTGAAAACTCTATCCTGTTCTTGACCCCTCAACTTCCACCCCAATCTTAACAAGTTGACACAATCCCTCCAGGTCAAACCTCCAGCATCAGCGCCTTTCAGCCAGGCCCCACCTTCCCAAAACACATGGTTCCACTGTTATCTTACTGCAGCCAAACCTATGAGGCTTTTGGGGGACACCCCATGTCCAAACCAACATGACAAGTAAGCTTCTGCTCTTTAGTTATATATATTTCTAGGTTATTTCACTCAATTTGGCCCTGGTATTTTTAGCCTTAGGAAATTAATATACATGAGTATCTCTATATGACTTTGAATTAATTTAAATTTTGATAGCTGTCAACACATTATTTTCAGTTATTTATGCTAACTCTTGGCAACTACTGATCATTTGATGGTCTGGGAAGTTTTGCTTTTTCTAGAATGTCACATAGTAGGAATTATGTGACACTTTCAGATTGTTTTTTTTTCGTTAAGCAATATACATTTAAGTTTTACATTTATGTTGAGACTATCAAATTATAATATCCAAATATCTGTTTAGAAACCTTTCTATTGTGTACAATTTATTGCATCTCAAACTTTTTGTATCAAAGTATTTTTTAAAAAATTCTAATATACCATAGATGGTTTCATAAGAGCCACTGCAATAAATTACTAGAAAAATAACAGAAAAAGAAATAATCAAACATACAATATCCAGCTGCAAAATAAGACAAAATGTGTGTATTAGTTTGGAGTCTTTCAAAAGATTATAGGTTTTATAACAAAAATATCTACCTCAGCCACAAAATAAATCTCCTGTCCAGGACCTCAAGACAGCGGGTGAGGTGAGAGTCTGCTGCAGATCTCAGTTGTTTGAAGAACAATAATGAAGATTGGAGCCTGAAGATCAGCGACTGAACATCAGCTATGGACAGACAAGCACAAGTTCAGACTGGAGGAAATCTGTGATGAAGATTTGCAGAGGTAGCAAGTCAGTATCCATAGATAATTGTGGAGATAAGAGCTTTCCCAGAGAAAGAAGCTGTAACAATCTTCCTTCTTCCTTTTATACTGTTGGTGTTGCAGTCTGACAGCCCACATCTGGGTGGGTGCTTTCCCTCATTCACCCACCCACAAATCACTCACACTCTAGTCCAGGCTGGTTCTCAATTCCCAAGCTAGGCGTGGTTCCCAAATCCTAATCCAGGTGTGGTTCCTGATTCCCTCAAATTGACATAATCTCTTAGACTCTACGGTCACAATGTGTATTTTGATAACAGTAACTAGAACAAGTTAAACAGAAAAGAAGAACTGCAAATCTATGATAAATAAAAGCTGCTTCAATATGTATTTCTTCAATCTATCATCACTAGAAAAATGAGTATAATAATGGCTCTTCATTTTAAATATCATATAGCAGATCTTAAACAAACAACAATATGTTAACATTTACACCTCTTAATAAATAATCTTGCTTTTTTGTGGTACTGTGGTTTGGGCACAGGGTCATCACATTGCGCTATATCAACAGCCCATTTTTATTTTTAATTTTGAGCCACAGTCTTGCTAAGGTGCTGAGATGTCCGTGTTTGGTGTGCAATTGTGATCCTCCTGCCTTAGCCCTCAGAGTGCTAAGATTACAGGCCTGCATCACTGGACTGGCTTGAAGCTTGCTTCTTAATCTGATCTATATTAGCTCAATAAGAATTCTGTTCACCAATTAATGTGTATGTAAATTTTCTTACTGTGTGTTTCAAAAACATTTAAAAGACAACCAACAACACAGATAAAAATTTTCTAAAGGAAGTCGATATTTAAAAGCCTTTTCAGCAACCCCAGGATATTTATTTTTAATTAAATTTTATACAAAACAATATCAAGGTGAATACAAAACAGCACATAAATTGGGAAGGCAGTTGGGCAGAGTCTTACAGAACTAAACATCTTTTACCATGTGACCTGGCAATCATGGCTTTTATTAATTTCTCAAAGGTATGGAAAACTTAAGTCCACACAAAAAATTGCATAGCAGTTTTACAATAACTTTATGACTGACAAAAATTGGAAGTAAGTAAGATGTCCTTTGGTAAATGAGTAGATTAAAAAATTGAGAAATTTCTAGATAAGGCAACATTTTTACTACTAATAAGATATCAGCTATTAAGTCGTGAGAAGATATAAAAAACTTGAATGTATATTGCTTAATGAAAAAAAAAAACAGTCTACAAAGGTCACATTATAATTCCAAGTATATGACATTCTGGAAAAGGCAAAACTACTATCAAATGACCAATAGTTACCAAGAGTTAGCTGGGAAGAAGACGTCTTCATAGGCTTCTAGGGTAGTGAATATCGGTTTTTAGGGTAGTGAAACTATTTTTATGACACTAGACAATACAATAGATAGATGTTTCATATATTTATATCAATGTATAAGCCAAAGCGAATTCAAATGTGAATCCTGGATTTTGAATGGCAACAATCTGCCGACGACATTGTACCATTCTGGTGTGAGAAGTTCAGCAGAGGAGCTGTGCATAGGGATAGATTGTATATAGGGACTTCACTCTTGCCCTCATTTTTATGAAGAATACAAAATTGTCATAAAAATTCAAACCTATTTTGTTTGAAAAGCAGCAAATTTTTAAATTGCAAAATGAAACAAAATGTAAAAATAAAATGGTGAAATATGCAATGTCAAAAGGAGATTTATAAGGTAAACTATTCAGACTGAACCTGCACAAGCCCTAAAGCAGCACCTGCCGAAACTTCGTGCCCCAGTTACCTCATCCTCATCCTGTCCTGGGTCTGTTGTGAAAGAGAAACCTTCAGGAGCAGTCTTCCGTGTCACAGACAACTGGGGAATGACTGATGCTTTGGCTGTCTGATCCCCTGAGCCATCAGAAAATTTGGTAGTGGTGGTGATGACAGTGACAATAAGACTTAGAAAAAGACATTCTCATAAAAGGACAGATGGGAATCTGAGAGATTAATTGGAAAAAAATTAAAACATATACTTTCCCAAGCGTCAGTTTAGATTGTTGCAATGTTACGGATGTAGACAAAGACTGAATGTTAGATCGTGTTAATTCTGGATTTAACGCAGTGTTTTTATAACACTAAGCTCCTGCCTGAGGCTAGTCACTGGTAATGAACTTCCTAACCTGCCTGCAAGGCTTCTCAGCCATTTTAGAACAGAATCACAACTGTTGGCCCTTTAAATTCTCAATCAGAGCTCAGCTAAAAAAAATAATAAGTAATTTTTCCATTATTTTTATCTTAGTGCTACAATTCTAAGCTGTGGATTTTTTTTTTACTTTAAAGTAACAACAATGAATCATCCTTAAGTGTCTCTAAAAAGAGTTATGCCATGAATAGTCATACTTTTTTTAAAGTCATCATTAATTTGTAACCTCATCATTACTGGGGTTCAATGGATGCACAGCACTCTGGAACATTAGTAGTTTTGAGATCTCTAAAAATAGAAGTTTATTAAATTGACTTCATTTGGCACCTACAATACCATATTCATTAGGAGGGGAAAATAAAACAATTGCTTTTTTTTCTCCGGCATGAGTAGCTTCTGAGTCTCTTTTGGCATTGAGTATAGCGGAGTATGCTAGAGCACAGTGTGGCATAACAAATTGAAAAAAGTGCATGTAGGAACTCAGGGCAAATAATGTGATTTTTTTTTACCATTAGGTTGCAGGGGCTGAACCTGCACACTGTCTCAAGGAATGAGAATTTACTTTATACGTAAAATCTCAGAAAAAAGAAACCTGAACAATGAGGCCATACCATAATAAATATGGTAACCAGAGTTTTGATTATAATTCAGAACAACTCCAGGGACCAGAGACTCAGAAAATCAATGACTATTTATATTAATTTCCTGCCAATACAGCAACGCAGCTGAGCACACTGTCAACTCCTCTCTGTCCTTAAATGGTCTCCTGACTGGTTTTCTGCCCTCTATGCCCTCTATTCCCAGGTCATAAATTGGTAAGTTTGCAAAGAATAAGCCCAGGAGACTTTTTTTTCTTTTTCTTATTATTTTTTTGGGGTTAGGCCACACATGTTAAGTTTTTCAAAACCTGCACTTGAATATCTTTAAAGCAGCATTTGCATTTTCTAGTTGCAGGGTGTGCATGGCTTCTCCAGCACTCTGCCTTTCTGTGCCACTTTTTTACACAGGCGACCTCTATCTGCTATGTCTGGCTTGGATTTTTTTTTTTAATTTAATAGGATGTGAAAGCAATCCACCTTCAGGAAACTTGACTTGAAATTTTAAATTTCGGTCTTCCCTAGGCTACAATATGTGGTCTGGCACTGTCTTGTGCTGCTGTAAAGCAGCAGATGACCAAAACTTTCTGTCAGCTGTGTGATCAATCCCAAAGATAAACTAACTGATACTATACAGTTTACTGTGCTGTGAAGCTGTGATATCCAGTAGGTCAAGTGTATTAAATATATTTTCAACTGTTGATGGGTTTGTTGGAATATAATCTTATAAACTGAACAGCATTTGCATATCAGATTATATAACTTAAATTCTCCTTCCCTGAGAAAATTACTTTTATTGTTATTGTGCTAAATAAATTGGGCTAAGGGGTGCTCAACAGCTGCCGAAGGTATAACGTCATTTCTTGATGTACGTGTAAGGGTGTTTCTAGGCCAAAATAAAAATTGAAAGCATGGGCTGGGCAGTGAAGAGCCATTCCTACCTATTGTGCGGGCATCATTCAATCTGTGGAAGTATTGAACAGAACAAAAGGATGGAGGCTACTCTGTTCTCTCTATTTGAGCTCAGGCTCTTGTACATACTCATTGATCATAAAATCCTGGCTCTCGAACCTTTCACCTTTATTCAGAGTGTACTCTAACAGCTTCTCATCCCATATCCTCCCATCACCTATGCATCGGGCCTGGGAACATGGAGTGAATTATACTGCTGGCTTCGTGAGACCTAGTTTTCAGGCAGCAGATTGGGAGATATTTTATCCTCCATTATCACTCGAATGAACTCAGAGATTCAAATTCCCAGATCTGGAGCCACATAAATAACCTAACAGCCAGAAAACTTGAAGTCGCCCATAATTGTTCTTTCCTACAAGCCAGAACTTAGAGTATGAATATTTTCAACTCAAGAAACCTACATGCAAAGAGAACACATGGATCCTAGGGTGTCGGGACCCACTGCCATCACTCGATCTCCAAATGTACCACAACGGACAAGGGTGAAGGCAGAATTCAGAGCAGTTTTGGTGAAGCCCTACAGTATTGCCTGATTATGGTGTTCCAGCAGTGAAATTTCATCCTAGTAAATTTTTACTTTTTCTACTAAACTGAAAATTTTTAGAGTAAATGAACAGAAGTCTAAATGTACTCATTCCCTGACTTGAGACTGTTTACAGACTTAGAACCTTTATAATGAAAGGGTAAGCAAATCCATGCTGGAAATAATTCCAGTACACTATCAAAATTTACACTTCTGCTCCTTCTCCTGACATTCCTCAGAGGAACCTACAACCTTTTACCAGAATAACAATGCACTGGAAAAATGAAACAATCAGATCTCTTGCATACTCTTGGGTATTATCGCTGAACTAACACTGATTTCAGTAGACAAAACTATCACTGTGACCCTCTATTTAAAGTAGGAGCTAATGAAAGTCTGATTCATCTTCCTGTCTCCACTGGCTCTTTAAATCCATCTTGTGATAATATCCCTTGTTCCATAAAGTATGATTGGAATAAACAAAGCAGTTTGGAAAACCTCAAAGTTGATTTCTTGGGCTGTGGAGAGAGACTGTTATAGTAAGAAAGGCCAAATGGAAAACATTAAAACAGCCTCTATGAAGAAGTTAGCAAACCAAAAGCAAAAACATATTCTTGTATGGATTATAAAGGTTAGTGCTTCCATTAAGAACTTGAAAGATGTAGCAATACTGATACTCAATGCATCTCTGTTCCTGTTGAAGAAGACACATGACCTTGTACAATGACAGGAGATGATTACAGGCTAAAGCATATGGTGACTTCACTTAGAATTGCTGTACTAAAAGTAGTTTCACTGCTTGAGTAAATGAACGTACACCCTGGTACCCAGTACACTGCTATTATTATGGAAAATGCCCTTTGCTCCATCTCTGTTCTTAAGACCCACCAGAAGTAACTTGCTTTCAACTGGCAAAGCCAACAATACACCTTTACCTCAAAGGTATATGAACTCTTTGGCAGCCCTATGCCATGATTCACCATGCAGAACTCTTGGTTGCCTTTTCCCATTCCCCAAGATATTATTCTGGTTCATTGTATTTATGACCTTATTCTTACAGAATCTCAAAAGCAAAAAAAAATGACTTCTATTTCACACTTAGTGGTAAAGCATTTGACGTAGTATGAGTAAATTCAGGGACCTTCTACTCAGTGAAATTCGTAGACATCTAGCAATACGCAGCATGTTAAGATGTCTTCTGTAAGATCAAAGCTAATTTGTTACACTTGCGATTTCTACAATTAAGCAAAAGGATCAATACTCAATGAATATCTTTGGGTTTTAGAAGTAACATATTCTTCATTTGGTGTATTATTTGGTTGACTTAATAACTAGCCCAAAGAGCTCCTCTACTTGAGTGGGAACATGCACAAGAGAAGGTCTGTAATATAAGTCTAGAGCTTCTGTACATGTTGTTCTGCCAATTGGGCCATGTGATTTAGCAGATCCAATAATGGTTGAAGTGCCACTGATAAATTGGGTGCTATTAAGCAGGCCCTCGTGAGTGAATCAATATACAGGCACTTAGTATTTTGGAACAAATCTCTGAAATTATCCACAGATACCTTTTGTCCTTTTGTGAACCAATTGTTAAATTACTACTTATGAGGCTTTAGTGAAAATTGAACTTTTGATAATGTGCCACCACATTACCATGTGTCCTCAGCTGTGTGTCATAAACTGCATATAATCTGGCCTACCAAGCCATAAACATGGTAGTACGTAGCAACACTGCAGCACCAAAAATAAGAGGTTATATATGTGATTGGCTACATGCAGATCCTCAAGGGATACATAAATTATCTAAGGAAGTACCCAGCACCCACGTCCCCATGCCAACTATATTGCATCCTCTTTCCCAGCTAGCACCTGCAACTCCCAAGGCAGTTCCCTCAAGTCAGTTGATGGAGGAAGAGAAGACTGGTTTATAAATGATTTGGCACATTAAGCAAACACCATCCAAAATTGGACCAGTGCATCTTTATCAGCACTGTCTTAGTTATTTTCTCGTTGCTCGGACAGAATACCCAATACCCAGAACAGAAGGTGGAAAAGATTCCTTATAGTTCACAGTTTCAGAAGGTCTCGGTTCATGTTTTGAGCAGATGGCAATGACAAATGTATGTGGCGGAGGCCGACCCAGAGAAAAGCTGTTCGTGGCACAACAGGAAGCAGAGTGAGCAGGGAGAGTGGAGTCAGAGTGTAACCATCCAGATCATGTCCCAGTAACCCACACCATCTGAGTCAGCCTCAATGGTCCACTCCTTCAGGTCAGGCCCCAGTGACCGGCCCTTCTGACCAGGTTCCATCTCTTAATCGTCTACAATATCCAAATACATGAGCCTTTGGGGAGGGATATTCCAGATCTGAACCATAACAACCCCTTTATGGGACATTCTTTAAAGATACTGTGAAAGGGAATCCTCTGCCTGGGTAAAGCCGGTCAGTGTGCTTGGAAGGAAATATAGTCAGATGTAAGACTATATACCAACCTATGAGCACTAGTCAATAATTTTAGTGAGAGGTCAGGGACTTGGAAGGAATATAATTAGAATATTAAGAGCCAAAATTAGAGAAGAGACATTCAGATAGGTCTCTGAAAGGGTACAAGATATGGACATATTTGTGTGTCATCATATGAGCATTAATCAAAAGTGACTTCAGTAGAGGACTTTCATAGTCACAAGCATAAGATGGCACCATCTGTACGTTTATATCTGTCCTCTTTTTCTAGCTATCCCTGTAATTATCCCATGGGTTTGTGTGGGAAACGTCTCGTAGCTACAGTCATTGGTAAGAACCTACCCTTTCAGCACCCAAAACCAATACTGAGCTCCAAATATGACATATTTTCCAAGGTGATTTGCTAGCTGTCAAGAGGTAAGTCAGTTATGTTAGGCTACTTCTTCCATTAAAGGGGCAGTGTTTTCTTCAGTAAGACAGGCACTTACTCTAAATGTGAAATTTACTTTTCTCCATATAATGAATATGATATAGTTATCAGTCTTGTCCATACAGATGGCTTATCCATTGTCATAGTACCTCACATACGATTGCTTTTGACTCAGTGACTCACTTCCCAGCCAAAAGAAGTACAGTAATGGTCCTATGTCAAGAAAATTCACTGGTCTTGCTAGGTTCTCTATAACATTAAAGCAGTTGGCTTGATATAGTAGTGAAATGACCTTTTGCAAACTAAGTTACAGTGCCAACTGAATGGATGTGCTACAGGGCCAGAGCAAGGCTCTTCAGAAGGTGTGTATGCTCTGAATCTTCATTTGATATATGATTCTGTGTCTCTCATGGCTGGGATTCATGGTTCCAGAAATCAGAGTATTATCATTCGTTTTTACCCCTAGTGACACCTGGCTAAATTTTTGCTTTCTGTTTCTATTTGTGGGCATAAAAGTTTTCCTTTCAGAGAAAGAAATACTTCTGGCAGAAGGAGAAACAATGTGTCCTGAACTAGAAGTGAAGACCTCAGCACTTTGGTCTCATTATGCCTGAGACAATAGGCCAAGACGGGAGATAAGGCATTGCCTAGAGTATTGCCAGACTATTACAAAGAAATTGGAATACTACTCCAAAATGGATACAAGAAAGAACATGTCTGGGATACAAGTTCTCCCTTAAGACATTTCTCTTTTAGTGCTACCATATCTTAAGATTAATGTTAATGGAAAAGTATAACTCAATTCATGCAAGACTATTAATGACAGGCCTTTTAGAAGTAAGGGCATGTAGACTCCAGCAAGTACAATGATCCATGGTCTTTTCTAAAGGCAAACAAGCTACTAAATGAACAAATAAAGAATAGAAAATGTTAATTATAAACACTGGCCATGGCCATGTGACCAGCTGCACAAACTGATACTGTATTCCCTACATTTTTTAAAGTTCCGGTTGGGACTTATCTTTTTTCTATCTCCTTCTTTTCTCTTGCTGTAAGTGTATTTCTTGTTCCATAGCATCTTGCAAATTTTACTGTAATGAAATTCTGATATGTGGCAAAGAAATCTTTTTAAATTTATTACATGTTTGGCCCCATTTATCTCTTTAGAGTTAACAGTCTCAGCTTTGTTACAGAAATACTTCTTGGATGCATTGGTACCATTGTTTGTTGGCTGTTGTTGTTTACATTTTATGTTTCTCCCTCTCGTCGTACATATTTCAGCTGAGGTCCTGAGGATGGCTGTGCTTTTGCAATGGAATCGTACTGGTTACTGTGGGAATTACAGACGTTTAAAAACATGGATGTCTTCCCACTCTCCATCAATTTTGATTCCTTGAAAGTTTCCTTACACCTCTGTCAATAAATGAAAAATTGGAACATTAGGCACTTCCAGGTTTAATATGCCAAAAATCATGTGTTACGAGTAGTAACTAAAAGACCATGAAAGACTGGGCAATTCAGATGTCTCTGAACCAAATCTATTATATTGAATTTTTAATTTTGTTCATGTTATCAGGTAAAAGATTTCAACGTGTTAGAAATGATTACTCAGTACTTTTACCATGGAATGTTGGGCATTATCTCAAGGATACTTCAGGGGTTATCTGATGCTATAGTGATGTAGGTGGGCCTCTCATGCCATTAACTATTTTGCAACACTGAAACACTGCCGAGGTAGTATGTGGAAGAATGAAAGTGGGGTACGCAGTTCCTGCTCATAGAAGTGCAAATGGATTTTGTGCTATAGGGAGAAAATTCATTTCTCTCCTGTTGAAGACACCAGATTCACAACTATTAGCAAATTTATTTCAGAATTCCTTACTGTCCACATATGTACTCACATATTTTTCTTTAATAGAATTTTTTAACCTTACAGGTTTATTTTTTACATTATTATTAGAGATAAAATTTAAACAAAACCTTTGATATATATCTGTTTAGTATTTTCTGGGTTGTGATCTGAATTTTTTGTTTTGTTTTTTTGTTTGTTTGTTTTGAGACAGAGTCTTGCTCTGTAAACCAGGCAGGCAATTAACTCACTATGGAGGCCAGGCTGGCCTTGGACTCATGGCAATCCTCCTGCCTCAGCCTCTAGAGTGGTAGGATTGCAGGCATTTGGTACAACGCCCAGTTTATGTGGTGCTGGGGAATTGAAGTCATGTACTTAGCACTTACTAGGCAAGTGCTTTAATCGCTGAGCCATTCCTCCAACCAATCTGAACTTTTTTTCCTTCCTCCATTTTTTATAAGTATGCTCATGTAAAACACAATTATTCATGAGAATTTTGTGCACACATATATTACAACAACTTTGCATTCCCTTCCTTGTCCACTTTCTCTTCCATCAAGTCCCTCCCACTTCCCCCTTGACTCCCAACAACTCAATTCCTTGACTCTATTATTTATTTACACTCTGGGTTTCTCATATTGTAGAAACCATGCAATATTTAATCTTCTGAGTCTGATTCATTTTCCTAAACATGATGGTCTCAAATTGTATTCATTTACCTAATAATGATTCATATCTTTCTGTCTTTATAGGAGAATAATGCTCCATTGTGTATATGTACTTCATCTTTTAGTCCATTGGTCTGTTTACTGGTGGATATTTTGGCATCTTCCATAATTTACCTATTATTTGGGATATAGTCTTTTAAAATTTTATTTGATCCATTTTAATTTTACTTTAACTGTTTTGTATTTGCTCAATTTAAACATTAATGCTCATCTTTTTTTTCTTTCTGTTTGTCTGGCTGCTTGTCTTTCTTTCTCTCTCTTTTATTTTTCTATCTGTCTGTATTTGGAATTGAACTCAGGGCCTTGTCCTGAGCTACATTCCTACTGATTTTTTTTAAGAAATTGATTTCAAGATAGAATCCCCCCAAGTTGCCTGTGCTGGGCTTGAATTTATAGTCCCCCCGCCTCTGCCTCCCAGGTCACTGGAAATTTGGGCCTCGGCTACTTGACCTCGCCTCACAGCCTCTTCACAAATTTTTCTGATCACAATTGCAAGTAATTATGGTCTTTCATATCGGCAAACATTTTCTACTACAAAATATTTATAGTACAATTTGAAAGCTTTGTTGTGAAGTACATTCAATTAAACTACGGTTGTTTCTGTGTGCTACGGTGTGCAACAGGGTGCTTGGTACTCAGCAAGAACTTTATAAGTCATTAAAATGCTGACGAAACTTGTCTTGGTCAACAGTATTTGCCCATTTGTCTTCTTCATCTGCTGTTGATGACACCGATGTGTCACATCCTGGGTAGAGTCCTGAGTCCACTATGCCATCAGACTATTTTCTCCTCGTTATCTGTAGTGTGAGCTAAGGATTCTGTCAGCCACTTCTCAGGATTTATTGATTCTTGTGACCATTAAGCCAATGTCACCTTTATTTTTAACAATGGATTCATAATGTAGACTTACTTTTACTAGTCCAGGCATCTGTCTTCATGGCTATAAAGTCACTCATTCCCAAAATAAATACTGCTTGTTCTTAGAACATATTTATTTTGTTTGGGATTTTAAGAACTAGTAAAAAAAATAGTCTAAGTGGAAAGTTATGTTTGAATGAAACTAACTAGATGACGTATTCCTGAAGATGATGCATGATGAGTTTTGGCATAAAATCTTCTTGTCAGTAGAGTCCTGTGAACATCTGTTATGTGTTCTTTCTAAATATCTTTACGAAGGCACTCCAGGAAGAGATATGTAGGTTTGTGTGAAAGGCACATTCTCAAATAAATTTTAGCTATAAAATATTTAGGGCAGTAAATAATTCTTACTGCCTAAATTAGTTATTTTCATACAATTTCAAGGAATTTAATGAGAATTAGCCTAGCTGTTAGAATCATGATGCCAGTGTTGTGTATGCACATATGCATGTGTATACATATGTGTGTGTATTATGTATGTACTATGTGTGTGTGTGTGTGTGTGTATTTATATTCTGTGCTCGCCAAATATTGTACATAATTCTCCTTCCAGGTCTTATAAAAAGGTTTTATCTTAATTGATTTTGACTGCTGTAATTATGTATCATAAACTAGATGACTTATAAACAGCAAGTACTTATGTAGCACAGATTTGGGAGCTGAAAAGTCCACCATTAAAGTTACTTTTATTTAATGGTGGAAACACACTTCTTATTTCACAGACAGCTATCTCTTTAAAAATTTTATTGGGGTAAAAAATTAATTAAACAGTTTTTTTTTTGTAAACACATGAATTCCAAATTCTGTAACACATGAGAACCAGTGAGTGTCTACGTCTGCCTTTTTCTCTTAGGTTCACCCCTTCCTTATCTGACCATTGTCTCTTTCTACACTGCCATTCACATTGGGGCCTTTTGATGTCATTATTTTTGTGCATATTATAGGAGGGCACACATCAATAGTCAGTCTTTTGTATTTGCTTCGTCCATATCACTGAGCATTATTGCCTCTAGATGGGCCCATTTTTGTTCAAATCCTTCATATCTTTCTTTATTGCTACGTAGTATTCCATTATGCATAGGTATCACATCTTCTTAAACCATTCCTGGATGGATGGGTGAGTAGATTGCTTCCAGGATTTGGTTATTATGAATTGTGCTGCAATAAACATAAATATGTGTGTGTGTTTTTGGTATGTTGACTTCATTTCTTTTGAAAACATGCCCAGTAGGGCAGAAGCTGGATCAAAAGGAATTTTCATCCTCACCTTTCTAAGGAAACTCCAGATGGTTTTCCATAATGGTTTTACCAGATTACACCTCCAGAAGTAGTACAGTAGAGTTTCTTCTTTTCTGCACCCTTGTCAGCAATTGTTTCTTTTTTTATTTTTTACTTCCTGATGTAGGCCATTCTAGCTGGAGTGAGGTGCAACCTCAATGCTCTTTATTTGCATTTCTCTGATGGCCAATGATGAGGAATGCTTTTTCGTTGGCCATTTGTACTTCATCTTCTTTGAAATATTTTTTTCATTTTAGCTGCTCACTTCTTGATAAGTTATTTACTTAAGGGAGCTTAAATTTTTCAGTTCATTGTATGTTCTAGACATTAATCCATTTGTTGATTCTTGCTGCACAGTCAGTGATCTGTTCAAAAAAAATTTTGTCTCTATACTTCTAGGGTTTTACCCATTTTTTCTTCCAGTTTCTGTTTTGAAGTCCAGTTCTTTGATCCATTTTGATCTGATTTTAGTGTGTGGAGACAGATACGGGTCTATTTTCATTATCCTGTGTGTGGAGATCCAGGTTTTCCAGAACGATTTGTTGAAAATGCTGGGTTTTTTTCTTTTTTTTTTTTTCTTTTCTTTTTTTCCAGTGGATTGTTTTGGCCCCCTTTGTCAAAGATCAGTGGACTAAGGGTGTCTGGGTTTGTTTCAGTATCCTAAATTCTGTTCCAGTGGTCCTTTTGTCTGTTCTTATATCATGTAGATTTAATCTCTGTTACTGTGCAGTATTTTTCTGAAGTCTGGGATTGTTATCCTTCAAGCTTTGCCCTTGTTACTCCGATTTGCCTTAGAGATTCTGGATCTTTTCTGTTCCCTTATAAATTTTAAGATTATTGTTTCTAGTTCTGTGAATAATATAGTTGGTATTTGATTTGGATTGCATTGAACCCGTAGTAGCTCAGAAAGTTTGGCCATTTTGACAATATTAGTTCTTCCTATTGAAGAACATGGGATGTCTCTCCATTTTCTAAAGACTTCAATCTTTTTTTTTAGGGATTTATTGTTTTCCTTGTATAGGTCTCTGACATCTTTGGTGAGGTTTATTCCTAAGTATTTGTTGTCGTTGTTGTGGTTGCTATTGTGAAAGGGGTTATTTTCTTGTTTCTTTCTCTTTGGATTCATTATTGGTTTATAGAAATGCTATTGATCTAGGTATGGATTTTATAACCTGCTACTTCATTGAATTTACTTGTTAATTCTAAGAATCATTGGGAATGGTGCACACAACTACATATATGCCAGAGTAGTGAGATTCATTTAAAATCAAATGAAAAGAGGTTACCTGAACTTAAGACACATTAATCTTTTTACAGACTAGTCCAATGAGCTCAAGTCCTTCAGGAAATAGGAGAGCAGAACAGATGAAAAGCAAGAGAAAGAATATGCTGTCAAAAACACCCACCTGAAAATTGGACAGCAAAATATAGAAAGGGATTTCCTAAGCACAGACTTCATCTTTTTTTTTTCCTTGTGGGGAGAAGGGAATTGAAACTAATTGAGAGAATAAGCTTTTCTCTTACGATTTTTGAGATTGTTTTGGACAATACAGAAAAAAGGCCTAATTCTTAAAAGACGAGATTAGTTTCCTGTATGTCATCCTAGAGAAGACAAGAAGTTAACCTATTCATATCGGTCTGGCAGTCTTTCTTAAACTTAATAAATGACATTATTATGCTTTAGTAGGCGTCGAATGAGAACCCAGGTCTTGAGGAGGAAGAAAACATCAAAATTAAAACCACTTCTTGCTATGTTTGTTTGAATTCATGGCAATTACTGCATTTGAAACAAGTGAACAAGGTCACTGAAAGTCGGAAAGCAGACTGAGGTTACTTCAAAGAGCATCCACCTAGCAGGAAGGTACAAAGATTAAAAAAAAAAAGGCAGACTTTGTCAGGCAATATTACAGGCTAGATTCAATGCTAACCATTTCACATTCAAATGATACTTAATGGTCACTGTGGTGCAGCAACAAAGCCTGTTTTCTAGTTTCTATTTAAGATTAAGGAGTAGAGGCTCAGAGGTTGTAAACAATAAGCCTTAGCTGACATAGCTAGCCACCCAAGGAACTAGATTTCAAATCTGGGTCCATATGGCCCCAAATTGATGGACATCAATATATCTGTTACAGAGGACAAAGACATAGCTAAAAATACATATGAGTCCTCGGAATGCCACAGAATCCTGGAGAGTGACCTGCAAACACGTTAGTATGATAACCAGCAGGGTTTTGCTTTCTGTTTAAGATTTCCTGTGTCTACTGATAGATGACTTTTATCAACCCTAAGAACCTCAGAGAATTTTTGATTGTTTCTTAGAATTTAAGTAGGTTTTAGTTGAACACACTTCTTTTGATCTTCCCAGGATTAGTACAAATTACCCATCCTGAAAGATCAATACATATTGGATTTCTTGGAGTTCCCAGGGTCTGTGTTTTATGATGAATTGATTTGATGTGTTAGCAGAACACAATGAAAATGAAACAAAGTGGTGTCAGAACCTGATGAGTGATAACCAGGAAACTAGCTCCATATGGAAAGACTTGTTTATTTTTCCTCAAGAATCCAGGTAAGGATATGTCATCTTACATGCCAAAAGACAGTATCATGTTAATATGTGAAAGCAAGTCATAAAGCATTATTGAGCCGTAAATGTCAGCTCAAACACTTGTACAAAGATTTAGTATGTTATTTGTCCTTTTAGTTTTGGGGAAAAGATTTAAGTGAACTCTCAGTATTACATATAGTACTGATAAAATTATACTTCTTTATTCTTACATTTTGGTGAGCATAAACAAATGAGATACTTATTTTATTGTGTAAGTAGCTGTACCCTTCCTAGGCAAATAAAAACTTACCAGTTGCTTAGCTTGCAAAATGCAATTTCTCTTGAATCAATTCGCTTTCCTTTTTTTTTCTATTTCTCCAGGCTATGCCCACACCATCGCTTGCTTACTTTAACCTGCCAATAAAAACTCGTACTCAAATTCAAACTCTGTGTTTTTATATATACAAAATATTTCAAAGTATAACATAACTATTTCCATAATTCTATTAATAGTCTAGCTTTTTCCATTCAAATTGTTACTTTAAAAAATGCTTATTTTTCCATCCCTAACTAATTTCTGCCACTTACCATGGTTTCACTTATCCAAAACTTAATTACCAATCTCCAGATGCATGCCAACCACTGTTCTTGCCTCTGAGACCACCAATAGGTTGGCATTCTGCATGCCAGGCTTAATGAGACAGATGCATAAACAGATAATATTCATTAGGCACACTGCAGACAAATGGCAGGTTTTACACCCACAGTTTCTTCAGAGAAGGTAACATACTGAATTTTGATAAAATTAACACTTGAAGTTTTATGTGGAAGTGAATTCCTCTAGTGTGACATTTCTTAGATGAGATCTTTCTAAAAGGAGTGGTAAGGCCCAATCTTTTTGTTAGTCCATTTTGTTCTGTTTACCCAATCTATTTTGTTCTGTTTACCTAATTCTGCAATACTACTTTCATAAACCACACTAAACATGTGACAATAATATCGAATTGCTGTAACAATTTATCTCATCAAGATCTGTAGCCAACAGTTTCCCAGTTGTCCACAGACTCCAAATGAGTATGACTAGCTTAGTTTACCAGGGACAGGAATGAAATTTTAGTACTTAGCTCAATATTACTTGAATAACAAACTGATTTCCCAAGGCAGTTTTTTTTTTCTCAGTAATAACACATCTTCACAGCTTTTTGCTAGGAGAAAAGCACTCTTCGCAACAAAATCTGAGGTCAGCATGCTATTTTTCCATTTCACAGGAAGAGATACTGAGCTCACCCAGCCGGAAAAATGTTAGAAGTAGGATCCAAGCCCAGAAAAACCCAATATTTAGCTGTGCCTCAGGAGCGGGAACTTGACCTCACTGTTGGGACACAGATTTGCTGTCTTTAAATCAGAAGCCTAATTCTCTCTTTCTAATTTCCACAGAACACATGTTTCCCTGAAATTAGAAGTTCTTTTCTTACTAATGAAAAGGAGTAGCAGTACACTAGTAATGTGTTTTTTAGAATGATTTAGTTTTCTTCATGTACACACAGGTATGGAGGAAGAGCTGTATCTATTTTGACACTGAAAAATGTCTTCGTTCCCTGTGATAATCATATGTACCAAATGGGCTTGGTTATCTCACCCAATTATGCAATCTAACATTAGTCCATGTGTTGCTGTGGTTTTTTTTTCAGATGTGTCTAGTTTTAAGTAAAAGAGATGACTGCAGATTCTACTTTCCTAAGGAAACTCCACTAATTCTCAATATACCCTCCTGGTTAATGATAAGCCAAAGTACTTAATTTTGCTTAAACATACATAAATATAAATCTTACAAATTAAACATATATAAATATAAATCTTAAACATTAATGCATATCTGCTAAACTTGATCTCACAACATTTTTGCATGAAAACACACACACACACACACACACACACTTTTGTAAAATTTTTATTTTTAATGGTAAAAAAATCCCTTCCTGTCATGTGTGGGATAAATGAACTCAATTCTACATTTCCACCAGTACTGACAGCTTTGAAATATTCAACTTGTATCTGTTTATTAATATTCTTATTTTAAAAGTAAATAGACCCAATATGTGTACATCACTAAGTTTAAAAGTAGGATTAGCTACTTTGATGCCTGAATTTTCTTCTATGTAATAGAAATGACACTTTTCAGATTTCTACCTGAGATGAATATATGCTTTTAAATGCTCAAGATATTTAGGGGGAAAAAAGCCTTGTATAGACAGAAAGCAGTAGTATTCTAATTCAGGTATTTATCTATATTTTATTTATCATATTTTTGTGGTATATCTAAAACGTGGAAGCAAATGTAGTCAATTAATAATTTGTTTAAAAATTGAAACAAAAATTTCTTTCATTTGCACAAAATAGTTTAACACTTTAGACGTTACATTCTGCAGAAAAGGTTATGTGAAAGGAACTGCAAAATCTATGCCATCTTCTTCCTCTGAATTTATAAAGGCATCCGTTAGTGACGAGACGCTCGGTCATCTTACATTTTGGAAAATTTCATGATCCCTTTGGAAAGACATAAGAACACTTAGAAAGTGGAAAATTATCTCTAGATTATTGAATGTACCTTTGTCCATAGGCATGATAAAAGAAAAAAGAAAGTACTTTTGAGGCAAATTTAGTAACATACAAACTAATTCCAACAGTTAAAAAGAAGCCCCTTTATTAGTCTAATGCGCTATATTGTCTATTTTAAAATCTCTCACCCGGATTTTCTCCGCCCATCCCCTTTGTTACACCTTCATGATTGCTCCATTAAGCCAGTGGAGAATGATTAAGCTTATCCAAATGAAGCTCCAGACGGGTACGTGGCTGTAGCAGACATCTGGTGCGTTAACTATCATCAGAGCAGCTACACTGCAGCTGATGACAGCAGACAGACCTCTAAAACAAGAGCATTCATATCCGGTGCTTATTTACAATGCTGGAGTCACGATGAAACACACACGCTGCCTTGAAAAGGCACAGCGTTGGAGCTGCCACGAAATGGCTCTAGATGTCAGTAACCCGCCCTCCCCTACTCTGATCTTGGTGGCTCTGGTCTCAGACGTCAAAGGAGGGGTCGATCAACGTACAAACCTCCCACCGAAGGGATGCAGAATTGAGCCCAAGAAAACTACAGACATCAATTGACGAATAACATTAGAACAACATTCTTTGTTAAAGAGGAGTATGAATACACTGCCGATTTAATTTTGTGTGTTTTAGCAAATTGTAATGATTCGCTTTCTTTATTCTTTCAAATCTGCTGAGAAGTCTTCCAGGGCTAGTGCTCTGAGGAATTTATTTTGGGAAGTCCACCAGCAAAATCAAGGTCCAGTTCCACACATCATTTTATTAACACTGACTCCAGACTTCTTCAGATAGAAGCAGATAAAGTTCAAAACAGTAATTTCCCCCCAGAAAACAGGAATTGGAAGTCCGGAGAGTTAATAGGGCTTTCTCATGTCTACTCAACTCTGTGATCTAATTTCAGATTGCAGGAAATATGCCAACTTTAGCGGCTAATTAGAGTTATTCATTGAAAATTATTTGTAGCCAACCTTTAATCTTTTATAGCAAAGCGCACTGACAGTGTTGAGAGCGCAAACATTGGCAATGGGAATGTTAAAAAGGTTTTCAGGGAAGGATGCTTGAATAAGTGGATACATTAAGCTTAAGCGGTTTCCTTGAATGAAATTTTTCTCACGATGCATGATAGAAATTTTGACTAAATTTAGTGATAGTTCATCCTCTTACTGAAAATCCAGAGCCTTTATTAGGGTAAGGACTTCTTAGCAGTGTCTTTCTCCCATTTCCATTCTGAGAAATAATTCTGCAGCAAACTGGGGCTTGCTTTGCTACTTAAGATTTCACTTGAGTTATAAAATTTAAGTGACTTTATGATTAAACTAATACCTTTTGTCTAATAATTCTACCCATCAGTGTTCAATTCTATTTTGCTGAAGGAGAGCTTCCCTTAATGTAAATCCCATGTAAGAATTTTGTCTTTTTCTAATTACTCCCCTGCCAGATTCCCAGAGCCCATGAAGCATTTGAAACACAACGAGGCATTCATCAGGTATTTGTTAAATGAATGAATGAGATTTAGTCTCATGAAAAGAAGAGGATGCCACTGTACTGAGCTTAGCCAGCAAGCCTAAGGACTTGGTGTCAAAGAAGTTCATCCAACCAGTGCCAGGAACATTTGGATCTTAACCACACCCTGGGTTAGGTTCCCCCTACCTCCTTGTTCTTACTTTTGCCATTTTAGAAAAAAAACCTTTCATTTGAACTTTTCTACAAGTGAAAAAGTCTGGCTGAGTTAATGAATGGCCTCTGATTCCTTACTGACGATGGGGTAAGATAAGTTTCCTCACAGTATCATGGTTTTAAGCCAGGATGTCTTAAAATAAAGAGCAGCTTTAAATCATGCAGAAAGTCTGTTCCATCCAAAAGGGACTATAAAAAAAACCCAGCAATGATAAAAACAAAAATAATAGCCCACATAGTCAGCACATTTTCTCTCCAGTATTATCTGCCTCAACATTTTCTTTTTTATCAATCCCTGGGTTCCTTGCCCAAAGGCAAACATTTCTTCCACCTGATGTCTTCCCTTTTCTCAGCAAAACATTTCATAACACATTCACCTTGAATGATAAAATTGCTATCCAGAGGTGAAAAAGAAATTCACTTGTGACTGCGTAAGAGTATTTTGAGGAGAGGAGGTGGGCTCAAATGCCCTGAAATCATAATGTTAATGAATGTTAGCGAGCAACAAGTTTCACTGTCTAGTGATGTGGCAAGAGCTCCACCATTTTAGTTTTTCCCGGAAGTCTCCTTTGCCCCAGTCGCTTTCCCTGTGCAGCTGCCTCATGACCTGGGGACTTATCTTTTGCTGACCTCCCTAGACTGTTATTGGCAATATCACCCCAAAATAGGCAAAAGGCATAAATCCTGAATAACTGTTTGTTTATTGCCATTTGACTCTGTAATCTCCTGCTATTTATTCTGTTTTACAAGCCCCCTCTCCCCTTTGCACATAGGTGTTATCTTCCTCTATCTTGTGACTTTTCCCATTCTTGTGGTTCTTGCCTTTATAAACAGATCCCCTCTTCAGAGCTGAGAATTATTTGGGCATGTTAAAGTAGCAGGCTAACAACACTCCTAATTTCCCCTCAGTAAGTGGTGCTCCTCCCCTGTGCCATTGTCTCCCTGGAGTACAACACTAGTCCTGGAAGCAAATAGGTAAACTAACTCCAATTCATCATAAATAGTGTTAATACAATGTAAAGTGGTTTTTCAAAGGGGAAGATAATCACTCTGCCAGGATATTTGGGAAAAAACAATATTTCATGAATACTCTTTTGCGGTAATGGATAGCTTTGATATCTGTAGTAAGTTAAAATGTGTTCCCCTGTTGCTCTGAATATTACTTTTAAGCTCTTTATCTGTTAGTCACGTCATAGCCTCTGAAGTGGAAACCACACACACACACACACACACACACACACACACACACACACACACACACACCCCACATAATGCCTTAGATTTCATTCAGTAGTTTCTTCTTTCCTTTCTTTCTTTTTTGTTTTGCTTTAGAAACACTGTCCTTGCGAAGTCTATAAGTCGCTCCAGGTGGATTCAAAGTCGTAACCTTCAAGTTTCGGTCTCCCAGAGTGTTAAGTTTGGTACACCATTACGTCTGACTCTTTTTCTTTAAAAATTGCTTGTTTTGTCAATATTTAATAAGGCCATTATCTTGCATATTTTCAACTACTGCATTTTCTATTAGAAACTCTGAGCTTCCCAGCATCTATTTTACCTTAGTATGGATGGATGTAATGTAGTGGCAGCTGGTGAAAGGCAATGAGGTACCTTTAATCGTTTGTGAACCATCACTTTCATAGTAGGTCCTCTACCTGATTTTATTTTCGCGTGTAAGGTGGAATGTCAGATTAGCAGCTGAAAAGTTATAATTTCAGACATAGAGCTTCCTTCTAGGATATTGTCTGTGGCATTTGACTTTCTGGAGCCCAGGGACTTGTATAAGGAAAAGCTGCACCAACGGGCTGCAGAGTTGTTTTACTCCTTAGAATTCTATGGTACTAGAAAGGTCACTACAAATGCCAAACATACCAGGACTTTAATGATTCTGAAATTTCACCGGGAAATCCAGGTAAGAAAATAATGATGAGTAGAGATTTAAAAAACTGATAATACAGAGGTAAGTGAGGAATGCATGCTTGTCTGTTTCCAGTGAGAACAGCCTTATAGGAGGTGCTTTGGCAACAAACCAAAAACCTGAAAATATGTATATATTTTCATGTAACAGCCTTTGGAGTCAAACTAGAGATGCGTGTAATTTTTTTTCTTTATAAGTTTGTATATTGCTGAGGAAGTTACAATAACAAAATATTGGCAAATATTAAACCATGAAACATTGTTTAAATTAAAATAATTACTTTTTGATATAAGGGATAGCATAGCCATTAAGCTCATATTTCAAAATTTTTACTAGCATAAAAATACTTTATTAAATATCAAGTTTTAAAAAAGTTTCCAAAAATATATGCAGTGAAATGATTTAAATCCTGCATATGTGTGTATTGTCATATATTCGATGTGTTAATGAAAGTACACCAATTTTTAAAATCTTGTATTACCTAGTAATATCTAAGAAAAGGTAATTTGGCAAATCTTCTATTTGTTCCTTTTGGGACATTTCATAATTTATATTATGATAAGCTCTAGAAAGTTGTCATTGAACAGTAGATGAATATTTTAAAAGATCTTAACTTAATAAGTATGGGTGGCCTAATAATGAAAATATAAGATTAGTTTGGTAAAAAAAAAAAAAAAATCCTTATATTGCATAGTTTAGACATTGATCTCCCAGTTCTGCTGGCAGTTTTTGTTGCAGTCAGGTAACTAGACACTTGGCTTGTGTGTTTCTTTCCCAATTTATTCCAGAGTAGACATGAAGAAAGATCATCTTCTAGGTACATATTCATATTTTTGAGATGAACTCTGAAATTAAAATATTTGGTAAGCTTACATTGGTCAAAGATATATTTTCATGTCTTTTTTTTTTTAAAGGGTTAGTAGTGAAAGTCATGGTGGAATAAATTGGTAAATTTCAGTATTTTTACAAATGTTAACATTCCCTTTACCGGTTTAGGATTGGCCTACATTTAGGAATTCCTCTTATCAAGGGAATGACATCAAAGTAATAGTAGTTGATTCTCTCCTCATTAGAATTTTCCAGTTTCTATTATTAAAAGTGAGAACTAGACTCAAACAGTATTGAAAAGTAAAACTCCGTCCACTCATCCACCCACCCGTCTAACCTCACCTACTCCCACTTGCAGACTTCCCCTTTGCCAGCAATCATTGACTCCTAACTATAGAGTTGCTGAGCCAAGCTGTGCGCTTGTGGCAATGAGATTGGCAAGGCCCTAAGATTCGTGTCCCAAGGCAATGATAACATTGCCAGCACACTAAGCTGGGTCGTATGACTCCATAAGAATTAGAGGGGGGAACATACTACCTATCAGATAGCATAGACCAAAAAAGGACCCAGCTTACGAGGCTAATTTAATTTTCCCCCTTTATTGGATAACTAGTGCAGCTGTTACATTTTGAGCACTCAGCTAAACATAGAACTGTGGTCAGTAGACAGGCATACTTCGTTTAAAGTCTTGGCTGTGTGTCTAGACCCACATTGGAATAACTTGCCTAACCTTTAAAGACAGTGAATTAGGCAAGTGTCCACATATAGTTAGAACAGAGTTGGAAGGACCCTTGAGGTTTTTGATTCAAATTGTCCATGCCATCAAGAAATATTCACTAATTCACATACTTGATACATAGTGTCACTCTCCGCCTCAATGGACAAAGACCATACTCCACGAGTCAGCACTTTGCATTGTCGGCATTAGCGAACAGACATCTATCTGCCTTACCGCTGGCTTTTACACAGTACTGCCCTCTAAAGGATGAAAAATTTTCTTCTCTTATCATTGGTAGATTTTCAAATACTTGAAGGTAACAACACCAATGTCAAATTTTAATTAGTAAACAATAAAAATGAGTCTGGAGAAACAGTAAATGCACGAACATGGCCACAGAGGAGTACATAAAAGCCAGGTTTTTAAATGTCTGCTTTTAGAATAGTTCCGTATTTACAGAAAAGTAAAAAGATAGCTCTGAGTATTCCTATATAACCCTGTTTATTACATACTTAATTCATATTATGATCGCATAGTACATTGGTTGCAATTCATGAACCAATATCAATACATTGTAGTTAACTAGAGTGTGCCCAGTATTAGACTTCCTTAGTTTTTACCTAATGTCCTCTTGGTTCTCCGACATCCTATCCGGGGCACACCACACTCAGTTTCCAAGACTCCTTTAAATTTCTTTTGGGTGAAGATTTTTTGGCTTTCCTTCATTTTGATGCTTGCAGCTTTCAGGAGTACCTGTCAGGTATTTTATAGTTTTTCTTGACTAGGAATAAATTGATGCTCACTTCACGGTTAGACTTTAGTTATCAGTGTTTGGAACATAAGCCACAGAGACAGGGTAGCATTTTCATTACATCACATTTTGACAACGTGGCACTCACCTTGACTGACTGGCTGAGATAGTATTTTCTAGGTTTCTCCACTAAAAGTAGCTCATCCTCCTTACTCCTAATACTCTATTATTTGAAATGAAGTCACTACGCATAGGTCACATTTAAGGAATAAGGGGTTATGGTTTCTTTTGTTGAGAAGGAACATCTTTTTCTTTTACGTAGAATTCTACAAAGCGGTAGGTGCTTTTCTTCTTTACAGCTTATTTATATACATCAGTAAAAATCATGAATAATTATTTTACATTTTGGAATGTACTTGTTCATTGGCTTTATTGCTCAGATTATTCTAGCCTTAGCAATTACAAACCCTTCCAGTTGGCTTGTGTCTTTTAAACATACTCACATTCGTGTGAGCTGTTTTGATGGTTTTGCTATTGTTTTTACTCGTTTTGCTGTTGTTGTATTGCTGAATCATTGCTTGAATATTTTTAAAAATCTTTTGTGACTATAAAATACTCTTGGTATATCTTGTGCCTTTCTTCCCAAAGTCCTATGATCAGTTATTTCAAACATTTCTCTATGAAAACTTTTCTGCTGTTACTGTTGGAGAGCAGTATTAGAAGCAAAAAATCTAAGTACTAAATGTGCTTTTATTTTTTATGGTATTGTTTCTTACATTCCTTCTCAGCTGACAGAGTGAGGAAATTATGTTCATCCATGCATACTTACTTACGTATCAACATTTCTACATGTAACTATATGCATTTTATTAGGCTAAGTATAAATTCATACTGATCAAATCCACTCTTTAAAAAATTATTTTAGCTTCCTGCCACTGTCTATCTGAGAAGTGTCATTTAAACAATGAGAAACGAGGCTCACCCCGTCTGTCATCCACTGACTTAAATGCTCAGGTCCCATAGATTTCTATAGTAGTTCTATAAATGTTAACCTGTAGTCCTGTGGGAAATGGCTTCAGCAATGCCTATGTCCAATTTTGCTTTTTGACTTGCAGATATAGTTTATTTTAGTAAGCATAATTTAAAAAATAGCTCATATTTTTTTAACTTCCTATTTTTCAGTAGTGACAGATTGCCCTGGGTGACAGTCTATCACTTAGCTGCTGAAATTTAAACCTTGCCAAAACTCTCCTGCCAATTTGTTTATTTATGAACTCAACTTCAAAGTGAAGAGATATGATACTGTAAATACACTTTAACCAAGTCAACGGTAATAAATCAAGGAAATTGACCGTGCTAATGAGATTATCAACAGATGTCTGCACATCATGCTGAGCAGATATCAACAATAGCAAGAAAGATCAGGGAGGTGAAGAAAATCAGGAAACAAGAATTCTACTTCCTAAATGATAACTGAGATACTATAATCTTTCAAAGACATTTGCAGGGAAAGGCTTTTCATTGTTTTGGAAACCATTTGTCTAGAGAGGAGCATGTGTAACTCCATTTTTGTTGCTGGAACAAAATATACAATACCTGTATACATTAAAGTTGAGGCTTTCTTTGGGTCATTTTAGAGGGTCTGTCTACGGTTATCTGCCTCTGAGGAAGAAATGGCATGGCAGAAGGACCTGGTAGAGGAAAACTGTTCAATCTACTGTAGTCAGGAAACAGAGAGAGCAGAAACAATGAGAGCAAGAAAGAGAGAAGAGAGAGAGAGAATGCCACCATCTGAAGGCCACCCCAGTGACTTGCTTCTTCCAGCTAGGCCTCCCCTTCCGCCGTAGTTACTTTATTGTTGCTGTGACTCAACATGCAACATCTACAGCTCTAGGGAGGAAAGGTTAAGGTTTTATTCCAGCTGACGGTTTCAGAAGGTCACAGTCCCTTTACGGATGGACAAGTGGCTGGAAATGGTGGAACAGGCTTGAAGCATGGGAGAGAACCTCTCATACCATGGTAGATCAGAGCCAAACTTGAAAGGAAGGGCAGAATCAGCACACAGTTCTCCAGACCAATCCCCAAGCATCCATTGCTTCCAGCCAGGCCCCATCTCCCAACAGTACACAGGATCCATAGATATATGAGTATTTTGGGGGACACTCTGAATCCACAACACCTCTTAATAGCACATTAAGCTATGAATTCATCAGTAGAATAAATCACTAATGCCTAGAGTGCCCCCCTGTGATTCAATTGTCTTTCAAAAGCTCCACCCTTGAACATACAGCCTTTTGGTGGACATTTTGGTTATAAAACATAAAAGAGAGCTCAGTGTCCTTTCCATCTAATGGAGCCACCTGCTGAAGTATACAGAGGATATCTCCAGGATAGCAACCATGTGTTGATGATTTCTCCATGAAAGCAGATAATGAATAAAATAAAGTTTACCACATTGGATATGTGTGTCAAAGCCTGAGTTCCTTTAACGTCCAGGCTGCAAGGATTTTTTTGATCTCTCCACAGCAATGCCTTAAAATGGAAGAAAGACAAATTGCAATGGAAGAAATATCTGACCATTGGTCAGAAGATCTGAATGCTGGCCATAGTGCTACCAGTTAACATCTATGTGGCTTTGGACAAATGATAAGCCAATGACAGCACTATTTATTTGGAGAATAAATGGATCATTGAGTTTCAAGGTCAGGCAAAATTTTAATGACACAAAGTAGGTGAAGACCATCAAAGTTACCTCTAATGGTAGTCCTTTTCTTTCATTGAAGAGAAAAAATGTTTTCTCTTTGCAAAACCTCTGATATAATTCAGTCTTATTAAAGTCAATTGAACCCTACAACTGATGTGATTTCAAGTGACAGACTGAGAAAAAAGACCCTTTTGCAGATAGACAAGCAACCTGCCTTCACAGAGCTTATAATTTATTACAATAGGAAATACAAAAAATTGAATATGTTAAGTGTAACAAAAGCTCTAATGAGAAAATTGTATATATTTTATAAGAGTTCCAAACACTTAAAAATGTTTTGTCAGGGAAAAAGTGGAACATATTAATATAAAAAATGCCTGTGAATAATTTAAAGAGCGTTCCATCTGGAATAGTCTGAATCTCTGCAGGTTAAAGCTTTCATCTGAAGAAAAATAGAAGGCCTTGCAATTGGCAATTTTGGACATTGACCAAGCTACAGGGCACAGGGACATGCCCAAGCTCTCGACATCGCTGTAGTATACACGTGTACTTACTTCACCCACTTGTCATGAGGCTGGATCTATCAGGATTCTCCGTGTCTTATCTTTAGGCTGTCTTTTCAGTTTCAGAAATGTAAATATTCAATATTACTGGAACAAGAAGGTCTTTCAATCAACCTGTGACTTTGCCCACATGCCCTGGGAAGAGGACAACCTGTTCTAAGCGATAACAAATTCTTAATTTACTGGAATCTCCTCTTCAATCAGATCTGCTGCTGCAGCCTACTGCCCAGGCTGATAACTCCTTATCTGTGCTAACTGCGAAAAGAAAAGGTGGCAAAGCTGAATGGCTGCTGGTCTTCCTTCAGTCCTTGGCTCTGTCCAGAACATCATCTTTAAACACTGTTGCTATGGAGTAGAAGTTCAGCATGAGGATTTAAGGACCAGGCAGGCGTTCAATGTGTGCAGGGGAGGAAGTGACTCTGAATCGAGTTTCTCCTTCTGTGGACTGAGTAACAACAGCTGCATATTCTGCTGATTTGGACTACAGCTTTACCTGTGCTTTTGAAAATGTTTCCTCTTGACTTAGGTTTATTTTCTCTTTTAAAAACCTCTAGCGACTTTTTTTTTTTTTTTCCTTTCTCAGCAAGCACCTAAAGTTTGGGCACAGGTATTGTTTTCCTAAACTTAGTTGAACCAAATTTAAGTGTCATGACAGGGACTGTTGCCTGTGGTGAAGCCCTGGTGTTCTCACTTACAGACTGAAATCGTTGACTAGTGTGGGCATTCTTGTCATTTTTGTCCCTTGACCCCCCCACCCCAGGTTCTGCTCC
The DNA here is from genome assembly GCA_004027205.1 of Ctenodactylus gundi. NCBI lineage: Eukaryota > Metazoa > Chordata > Mammalia > Rodentia > Ctenodactylidae > Ctenodactylus > Ctenodactylus gundi. Next base: position 213,402 of record PVKB01002360.1, read on the forward strand.
ATCTTCATTCGCTGAATAACCAGGAAACCTGTGTGCAATGTAAACAGCTTCTGGGTTGGATACCATGTAGCAAAAAAGTGACTTTAGCAAAACAGGCATTCTTTTTGAAGGGTGGGTACTGGAGGGCTAAAGACCACGGAACTAAGTTGTAGGCAACTGAGATAGGCAATGTTAAGAAAAAAATGACTTTTCCACCTATGGACAGAAGGCTCTCCTTCAATCTTTCCAGGCTCCAAGCTGTGTCTGAAATGTGCCACCAGGAACTATGAGCAGTATGCTAATATCTTCTAGATCCTTTTTGTTTTCCCCTATTTATGTTGCAACTTTTTCCAAAGATCTTTCTCATTCATGAGATACAGATGAATTGCAACCTTAAACTTGGATTTCTTTTCTTTTTTTTTTGGTATTATTTAACTCTGTTATTTTATTTCTGTAAATTTCATGCTTCTCAGTGTTTCACAAACTTGAATACTGGTTAATTGTCTAACCAGTGAAGACAGAAAATCAGGAGTAAAAATAAATGTTAATATAAGCACATTAATCACAACTCTTATGGAACTTAAAATGAAAAACAAAGTGAAACGGGGGTAGGGTGGGGAGGGAGAGAGAGGTAGGTAGGGGGAGGGACAAAAGGAGAGTGGGAAAGTCCTTGTCACCTTGACAAGATATCTGTGCACAAAACGCTAAACTTCATTGTAAACCTTAAATTTTGCAATTATACATATCAATAAAATGGGGAAAATCTATTTAGGATTGGTACCAAAAAAAATTATAAGAGCTTTAGTAACCTTGGGTGCTGGGGTTTTTAAAGAAATATACCTGGATTTCTTAAGGATGCATTAGTACAGAAAGAAAAGCTAGAGATGAGACTGCAGGGAGAGTTCTCCTCAGCAGACGTCACAGCAGACAATCAATCAATAATTCCTGTTATGGCGCATCTATCAAGTTGGCCTGACCTAAGAGGGTGCCACAGACAGAAGAGAACAAAGGGCATGAGATTTATTGCACATTTGTGGCTTCAATCCCTATTTAAAGTTCTGACATTTGTAAAACTTTCCATGTAATCATTTTTAGATGGCTACTTATGTGGTATCTTGACAACATATATTGAATAAAGGGCCACATTTGTCATCTTCTAAATTCTCATATTCATGGTATCCCATTTTCATATATTTATATGATTCCCCTAATCTGTTTATTTGCATACTATGTATTATACTGCTTTAATTCTCATGGTATTACAGTATGCTTTAATTTCCTTCCTTCTGTAGTTTAATTTTTTCCTGCTAAAATATAAACTATACAATCTGCATATGTTAAATTACAAAATCATTTTTATTTGTACTAAGAACCAATGGAATACATAAGTTAACTGAGAAACTATTAATATTTTTATGTTTAAGTTACTCAGATGACTTGCCTTGCTTTCACAAGACCCCACTTCCTTAACGTTACACTGCTTCAGGTGGGCCACAGGGTGCTAAAGACAGCTATGCTTTCAATACACAGGGATTTGATGGGCATTTCAGATTAAAACCACAGCAGAAAGCCTCCTAATAAAGAATACATTTTTAATTTTATAAAGCAACTCTTTTCACATGTGCAGAGTATGTCCTCCTGATTCTATCACATTCGAATTTCACTAATAGATGTTAATAGCCAATATTTAGATATACATGGCCATCATGGTATATTATTTTTTCTTTGTTTCTAAATTCTGCTTGCTCATTTTCAGTTAGAAATTGTTCTCTTGGTATTTATTAATGGGCCTCTTTTCTTTTGTCCTTGCTTTATCTGCATCAGGCTTTGCTTTCAGTAAGAAAGTTTCTTGAAAAGTATCAGAATCTTTTATTTGCTTTTGTTGTTATTGTATGATATACATACATAGTCCTTTAAAATATATTTCTAAATTTAGGGGTAGGTATGTAGTCTTTAACAATTTTTAGGTATTCTTACTATTTTAGGAAATTATCTGAGTCACAGGGATATCATTGCTGGTTCTACAAACCCTATGGGATACTATTTTAGAGGAATCTTTTTGAAGTCAGTGACAGGCACCATTCAGTCTTCAATATGCCCCAGTTCCAGTACACAATGGATCCTCAGAGGAGCGAAGATTACTCTGTGCTCAGTATTCCTGAGGGAGAATTTATATATTTGTTTCAATGCATAGTTTAACCGTACACTTGACAAAGCAGCTAATTACCCCTTTATCTATTCTTTTATCTTTTTTCCAACAAATGCACTTTGAGTAGCTGATATAAACTGGAAACTCAGCTAAGTACTGGGACATCAGAAAATATATAAATCAACAAATGTAACACTATTACCTAATCCACTGATTTGGAAAACTCTGCACAATCTTTACCACAGCCAAAGAATGAGAACAAGAGCATTTAGAGAGATGAGTAGAAAACACCAGTCAGCAAATGGCTTTTGTCCCCAGAGACCTGGCTGCCCAATGGAGATGCGCTCTGCAGCATCTCTAATGTACCAATTAATCTTCTGACTTCTGATTTCTCCCAAGTGAGAGAAGCAGGAACGCATGCGAGCAGGAGAATAATTTTCCCTTAATTTAAATGAAATTGAGGACAAGAGAAAACAAAAAGTAGCAGAGGCTTTGTGGGCATTTCAATTTGATAATGTATCTTGAATTGAAAGATAAATGCATAGCTCAAACGTTTCTTTATTGATCATTCACACGCAGTTTTTCTAATCCAACATTTGAGGAGTAATTTTAGTCACTCCGTATTGGCTACTGAGGTGAAAGAACTTAAAACAATAGTTTTTTATTTGAGAAGTTTGGCATAACTTTAAAAATTAACATTAAAAACATTAGACAGCCATAAGCTCTAGTCAAATGTAGTATATATCATAGAGCTACTCTTATAACACATCCATATGAAATGATTATGTAAATTATGCAGCAAAAACCTAAATTGTCTGTTTGGGACCTTGATATTCCAGAAATATTAATCTATTTTTATTCCTTTACCTTGAATACAAAAATTATTTCTTGACCTAAAAGACATAGAGTATGTAATGCTCAGCCTTCTATAATTTCAAATTTACTATTTTCTCATAATAGCTTATATTTAGAATTATGGACTGACCATTATAGTCAATTATTCACTCTGTGATATAATATTGCTTCTCATTCAAAAATTTCCATGATGTCCCTGTGTTTTCAAAAGCTCACAATGAGGCTAGAATTTTTTTCATTGAAGAATTTTGGTGTGCGTGTAGGAAGTCTGCAGAGGACTTGGATGACTGGCAGGAAATCTGACACAGCAATTTTTTCTTTAGTGCACATTTAAATAAACACCTCTTTCAAGCTTCCAAACCAACCTCAGCCATGGTTTACAGCATTAAACAGACTTAAGAGGAAGTTCCTGTTTTTGCAGAAGGAAGAAATATTCTCTCTCATGTCTGTCATCACGGGTTATGCAGATACAAAATAAACTTAAGCTGTGTTTCTCCCTTGATTTCCCATTTTTTATCAGAATTTGGCAAACTTCAACAGAAACATGAGCCCTGTGTGCAGTTGCGGTAGGTTCTAAGAGCTTAGGTGCTCAGTCTCAGACTATGGACAACTGACATATGGAATCAGGTCATTTAGAATAATGTTGCTTTTCTTAATTTTTGGTTGATAATATGCTCCATCTGGCATGATATTATAGTTCAACATGTAACTAGCTTCTAAGGAGACATGGCAGCACACGTTTTTACTGGCTCCTTTTTCCTGAAACAGTCAGGCTAAGTCTCTGTGTGTAACTCTTTGAAGATATACAGTGTCATCTTTTCAATGGAAAAATAAAACTTTATACTTTTTAAATCCCAAGATATTGCCTTTACTGATTATGGAAAACTCCACGTATTGGTAAAGGAAGAAAAAACAGGTAGTTTTTCCTTCCTAGGATATGTCTTTTTAACTTGTCAGACACAACAAGAGAATGGGGGTAGGAAGCAGTTGTAAAAAGTAAAGCCCATGGGAAATGGCCCATCGACTAAAAAACTTGTTCATAGTACTTCAATATTCTAAAAATGATTTCATTGACTATCCATTTCTGGTAGTACCTAGGCTAATGGCATATCTGATACAGTCATCTTTCATGTTGGCAAATATAAAAATGCATACTGTGATATCAAGACAGAAGTGGGGAGTCCACATAAAACAATGTTGCATGTACCTCAAATTAACTCTTTATACTGCAGAGTGTAATATATAATTTTTGAAAAATAATTGCTGATACTTCCAAGATATTTCATTTTTTAAAATAGTATATTACGGTGATAAATAATAATTGCATTTATTTGGGGGAATGGGTAAATGTGTGTATATATTCATATATACATATACACTATATATATGGGTGTGTTTATATAAAGTATCTTCAATAATTTTGACCCCAACTTAGGTACTTTCCTGATGCTGTGACTCAAAACCCCAACTGCACAAATTAGGAGAAGAAAGATTTATTTTAGCTTACATTTTCAGAAAGTCACAGTCCATTCATAGGTAGTTGGCTGGAAAATGGTGGAATTACACGGTGGCTCCACAGTTAGAGCCAGACCCAGTGTTGGTGTGCCAGGAGATGGAGATCCTCAGGTCAGCATGGCAGAGCTGAGAGAAGTCAGAGGGGAAGTCGGGACCAGCACACGCCCTTCCTTCCTGGTCAAGTCAGCATCTGCCACTTCCGGCCAGGCACCAACTCCCAACAGTCAGAGTATCCACAGGAACAGGAGGCTTTTGGGGGACACGCCAGATCCAAACCACAGCATTCGTCTTCCCCAGCCTCTTCTCTTTCCCACTTTTCTGACTCCCGTTCCCATCTTTATAACGTCTACCTTTATGTTTCTAATCATTTCCCCTGTATTTAACTTAGTTACATTTTGGGTTTTTCATATAAAACAAACCATGTTACACTCAACCACCATGTCTGATTTATTTCACTTAACATGAGGGTTTTGCACTCATACTTTTTTATGGTAGAATGATACTCCATGTGCATATATGCCCCACATTTTCTTTTATCCATTCCTCTGTTGATGGGCATCTAGACCGTTTCCGTAGTTTACTTATTTTGGATTGCACTGCTATAAACATGGGTATGTATGTTTCACTATACATACTATATTTCAGTATAGTATGCTGTATTTAACTCTTTGAGAAACATAGCCAGGAGAGGCATACCTGGGTTAAATGAAATTTCTGTTTTTAGCTTTTTTTTTTCAAAGAACTTCCACACTTATTTCAGTAGTGTTTGCACTAGTTTATAGCTCTGCCAACAGTATAGAAAGGTTCCCTTTCCCCATATTTTCTCATATCCTTACCAGCATTTGGGGTGTGTGTGTGTGTGTGTGTGTGTGTGTGTGTGTGTGTGTGTATTTGACAACTACCATTCTCTCTAGAGTTAAGACAGAATCTCAAAATTGTTTTGATCTGCATTTCCCTACTGGTTAAAGATGATGAACATTTTTTCATGTACTCACCGGTGATTTGTACTTTTTTGAGACTTGTCCATTTATTTCATTGGACCATTTTTGCATGAGGTCCTTTGATTTGGGATGCCTTAGTTTTTTGTTTAATTCTTTAGATATTCTAGATGTTAGCTTTCTATCAGAAAAGTAATTGATTTTTTTTTCTATTTTTTAGTTGTCTTTTTGCTCAGTTGATCAATTTCTTTGCTGTACAGGTGCTTCTCAATGAGAAAACACAGTGCACAGAGAAGGCCTAGAGTCAGTGGAGCAAAGTGAGCGGCATACAGTCAAGACAAAGTGCAGCCAGTGGTAGGAGGGTGGGCAGGGTGGGAAGCTCCACCAGGTCCCGGAAAACTACAAGGTGTTTTCAAGCAGATTAGCACAGTTTGCTGCCAGAGAGCATGCAGGAATGCCAGCTGTATCTGCGTGACCAATCCTGATCTGGCACTGTGTGACTTACGACTCTTCCCTAAAGTACAATTGACCAAGAAAGATAAACACTTTGAATCAATTCGGGACATCAAGGGAGCCATGACAGCCCAACTAGACACTTAGGAAAAATGACTTTCAGAAGTGCTTTGGAAAGTGCTAAGGACAAGATAAGTGTGTTTGAAGCAAGAAAGAGTATTTGTGGAGGGTTAACGGCAATGTGTCTTATATGGTAGTAATTTGTTATTTAAACGCACGTCGTGTTTTCTAATCACACCTCTTAGCATTGTAGTATAACTAGAATCTGGAATATCGCAAGCTCGCTTTGCTTTTTGCTCAGGACTGGCTTAGTTGTTATGGATCATTTCTGTGAAGAAATTTTTGTTACTATATAAGGAATTGCATTAGATCCATATTATTTTTCGTAATGTGACATTTTCATGATGTTGATTTTTGCCTATTCAAGAAAAGGAAATGTCATTTGTGTGCGTGTGTGTGAAAAGTTTTCACTCTGTATTCCAGGTTGGGCCTAAATTCACCATGGAGCCTGAGTGCTGGCATTCTAGGCAGCCACTGCCATGCCCTGTTTAAGTGTTGCTGTGGAATTGAGTCCAGGGCCTGTGCTGGCTATGAAAGCACTGCAACTACTCTGCTATTCCTCCACCCCATCTTTCCACTTTTTATTAATCTCTTTCTTCAGAGCACTATAGTTTGTTTTTGTTTTTCTGTACTGGAGCATTACAGCTTCTATTACAGTGATCTCTCATCTCCTCAGTCATCTTGCTTTCTAGACATTTAATATTTTTGAAGCTACCATGAAAGAATTGTTTTCTTGATGCCTTTCTTGGTGATTTCATTATTGGTGTAGAGCAGCATATCTCACTTCTTTTAAATAACTGATTTTTGTATTTTTTATCCTGCTCCCTTGCTGAATCTAGCTCTTTTCTGTATAAAGAACCATATTATATGCAATAATCATAGCTTGACTTCTTTATTTCCTACTTGTGTTTCTTCTATTTTTCCAACCAGGTTTATCTGGTTAAAACTGTGAGTGCTACATAGACGAGGAGCAGAGCAAGTGAATGCCCCTGTGTTATTCCCAGCTAGAGAGGATATCTTTTCAGTTTCACTCCATGTATGAAGTATGATGTTGGCCGCAGGTTTGTCATTATTGGCCTTTGAGAGTTTGAAAGAATCCCATTATCATTGGGACTTTTAATACTAATGGAGTTGGAATTTGTCAAAGCTTGTACTCCACCTAGTGAGATGATCCTGTGATTTCATTCTTAATTCTAAATATGCAGTAAACTATATTTATTCACATATGTTGTACATACTTTTATTTCATGGGTCAAACTGATTGTCAGAACAAATTATTTTAAATGATTTGTCATCTTTTAAGTATTTCATTAGGGATTTTGCATCTGTGTTCATTAGAGCTATAGGCCTATACAGTATGTGAGGTGTGTGTGTGTGTGTGTGTGTGTGTGCGTGAGTTCTTCTCTGGATTTCATATCAATTTAATAATGCTAGCTTCGTGGAGTAAGATCAACAGGGCTCTTTCTTTGTCAATTCCACGAAAAAGTTTAAGGCACATCTGTGATCTTCCATGAAAATCTTGTGGTACATTTTAGCCATGATTTCACTGGCTTCTGGACACACACACACACACACACACACACACACACACACGCAGACGCACACACGGGGAAGAGGACTGGGAAGAGAGAAAGTGGAGAAGAAAAGGAAATGTAAGTGAAAAGTGGTATATGGTGCAACAGACATGTGATCTAAGTATGAAAACTTTATTGGTGTCAGAACCAATTATTCGCCTGTCTTCTCCACCTACAGAAATTCAGTGTTGGAAGACTAAAAACGTAACTGTTGATGAGAGGAAACCTAACAAATCCATAGGAATTGTTATAGAAATTCTAACACTAATCCATGCCACACACCGTTAACATGCATTTAAGCCCTACCCCAGACTACGGGAGTGGTTGAGTCTAAAAATGCAAACAGATTTTGAGACTATTTCACATGTTATTTGTGAGCATTTTCTGGGTTTTTTTATTTGTTCTCTTATTTTCTTCTGAGATAAGATCTCACTCTCTAGTAGCCTGGGCTACCCTAGAACCCACAGCAATCCTTCTGCCTCAGCTGTCCAAGTGCTATGATTACAGGCTTTGCTCTTCCATGCACAGCTAATCTGTGGTACTAGGAGATAGAATGGGACCTGGGCTCCCTAGGTTAGTTTTATAATCACCCATCTACACCCCTAGGCCCTGTAATCAATTTGGGGGGCAGAGATAACTGTCCACCCACTTCCACCATGGCTGTCTTTAACTCACTGACTTCTTTAGCCTCTGTATACTGCAGTATCTTTGAGGGGTGTTTATCTTGCACCCTGCAGTGAGTTTCAGCCCTGGGTCCCCTGTCAGCCATAAACTTCCAGCACCACCGCTAGCAACCCTGCCCATATCACACTTTCTCTGGAACACTCCTTTTTTCTAGCTTGCTAAGCCTTCTGTGAGTTTAGTAGCTTGAGGGGGTTTGTGAGGATTTTTCTGTTACTGAAGGACTTATCACATTATCTTGGTGTCTGCTCTAATTTTCTAGGGTTTCTGAACTCATCTTTAGCTGTAACATCTTCTGTTGCCAAGAGTCAGAGAGGCTGAAATCGCGTAGCTCCACCTGCAGTGTAGACAATGATATCTAGAGCAAGCATCCAGCAATAGATATCCCCCAGCCTTCCTGCCTTTAAAACTTTCAGCTTTTTGCAGACTGTTTTTCTTTTTTCTTTTTTTTTTTTCTTGGATATGCCTGGGCTTTGGGTACCAGGACTCTGCTTCTTGCTATTATCACAGATTCTAGACTAAGTCCTGGTGGGGAAGCCATGGAGTTCTACTGGGGCTGGGAAATAATAGCTCCTGGAGTGTGAGCCTCAGGTGTCTACATCTCTGAATTTGGGCTGGAAGTCCCAGGAGTGGTTTGGGAATCTGCTTCCTTTATTTTCACAGATTTTTGTCCATGCTCCACCTGGGAAACCACGTGGCTCTGCTACAGAATGGAATTCTGGACCTCTTCTGGACAAGCACCTGAGCTTGTGAGTAGTTTCACTTTTCGTTCTAGCCTATTTTCTGTATTTCACTTGGTTGCTGCCCTGTTCAGGGTATGTTGGTTGGTTTGTAACTCTATCACCTCATTAAGCTGTGCCTTATTGACCTTGGTGCATATCATAGAGTGCTCCGTAAATGCTACTTTCTCTATACCACCAGGATAAAAATCCTGTCTGTGATATTGTCCAATGACTCTTGATTTCAAAAACTCATTGGAGTGGTTGCTTCGTGCCATATGCTCATGGATAGTGAGATTTCAGTATAATTTTTGCTTTACTAAATGATATCATGCTGAACAGCTTTTTATAATTTTGAATTCTCCACAATTTTTTCTCTTTATTATCTTTTCTTGTTGTCATGACATTATGTGTTGTCTCGGTCATCTTGGCCATGGCTGAGATAAAATACCTGACACTCATAACTAAAAGGAGGAGTTTATTTTGGCTTGTGGTTGCACAGGAATCAGCCCATGGTTGACTGTCGTCAAGGCTGTGGTATCATGAGGAAAGGGTTTGGTGGGCACAGCTGCTCAGTTCATGGCAACTTGGAAGCAGAGAATAGAAGAGTACTTAACATGAAGGGGCTAGATGTCAGCTACAGTTCTTAAAGTCATTCTTGCCTAACCCACTCAGATACATCCAAAACTGTGACTTCCTAATCTAACTACCTCAGGTTAATGAAATTGACAATCAGGATCTACTGTGACATGTTCCTAATGAAGTCAGTATTATCTTGGTGATTCTTCTTGGGGTTAGGTTAATCCTTTAATGTTATAAGAAGGCAGTTGGAATGTTAAGGAGCTATTGGAATATTGCCCCAATGCTTTTCTGTAAGACTTTAAAATTTGTTCTTATTCATTTGTGAATGGGTGTAGTTTTTAGTACAGAGTAGATTCTTACAAAAATGTCGAGAATAGAGACATAAAAGACCATCCTACCATTTTTACAGTATAAAATGTGTCCCCTGTCATATATAACATGATATTCATATACTTTCTACAACATCATGCAAGATTTTATTTTTCACATAAAAGGAAATTAAATATCATAAAGATTAATTAATTTCATTATAGTCACCATTTATTGATTATGAGGTTTCTTTAGAAAAAACAGAATGAATAAAATTCTATGTATAATTATGCGAAGTGACTGATTAGATGGGCTTACAGGATCAGATGCGAGAGACTCAACGATGGACAGGTGGTCACGTTGCAGTGTTGGCAGCAAGCGTGCCCATAATGACATTCTCTATGCTGGCCAGAGGATCCAGTGGCTTCTCAGTCCAAGAAGATGGAAGATGTAGCGCAAGAGGAATGAAAAATGCAGCACCAGTCCAAATTCAAATGCTGGAAGCCCACTGGAGGTCGGATAGTATGAGTCTGCATTGGGAGGCTGAAGAAGCTAGAGACGCCAACACTGGCATTCAGAGGGCACGTTTGGTTAGGGTCAGTCTTCCTCCCTTAGCTTACTAGCATGCTGATCTTCCTAAGACATTCCCAGACAGTCTTTTCTTAATCTGCTTACCAAAGGGCTTACCACACCTTCCACAGCTGGATCCCAGAGGGGCTGATCACTGGGGTGAGACCTGGAAGGATACAAAAGCTACTTCCTGGAGGACCAGACTCAACTTGCCTTGACTTGGCTTCCTGTTTGTGATGTCGTGGGAAGCTGCCTCCACCTCTGCCTCTGCCATGTACTTCCATTGCTGCTGGCTGCCTCTTAATGGACTGTGACCTTCTGAAACTGTGAGCTAAAATAAACCTTCTCTCCCCTAAATTTGTGGCGGTCAGGTATTGAGTCACAGCAGCAGAAAAAAGGTAACAGAGACGCTAAATATAGAGAAGTTTATTTACAGGAAAAAAGAAGATGACACTGCTGAAAGCCCTTTTAAAAAATAATAAATTATCTCCCCTGAAAGACATTACCTATACTAAAAGCCTGGGGATTGTATTGACTACCCCATACAAACAGCACAAAATTTGATTATAGAATCTAATAATACTATGAATGGGTGGGCCCTTAGGACAGCTCCTATACAATGGCGGCAGGGATAATGAGAAAAGCACAAATACACCTGGTGAAGGTGATGTTCACACCACTGAGAGGCAGACTTACAAAAATTCAACAAGAATTCAACAATATTCATAATAACAAATATAGTAAGACTATTCATATCTAAAGACTTATATTTTAAAATTGAGTAAAAGCAATTTTATCTTCAGAGAGATATGCTGTTTCATCCATCACTGTTCATAGAGTTTAATTCAGAACACAGTCAGAAAAAAATTTGCAATTTTAAGGAAAAATTGCTGAGCAACACCGTTTCTTCTGATGGTCATTTTAGCCGTGTAGGAGCTTTGCAGTTTTTTTTTTTTTTTCTATTTCATTCGGTTCTTCAAGTTTCATTTATCACATACACAAGGAACACTCTCAATATTCTCAATATTCACATATTCGAAATCATTCTGTTCTCTTTAAATTGAAGTTCAGAGCCCATTTCAGAAAAGCTTCTCATGGGAAATTTTCCTCAATTAACTAAAGCTCACACTTTGATCTGTCCAATCCTTCTTATCACTGTCTCTCAGAATATTTCTTTGTATGTATTCATATTCATTGAACACTGAACTATCTCATCTCTTCTGAATGATTATAAAATTCACAGGTCATAAGTCAAGCATAATCTCAACTATACATTTGAGGTTTCAATTATAGTGCCAAGTGTCTGTGGACACTCAGAAAGTGTCATTGACCTATATTTAAGGCCTTGAGATTTCTTTATTTAGGCTTTGGAATCCCCTGATGACTGCAGTAAATTCTTTGATTAATTTCCTCCTGCTCATCAAAGAAGTACATTTCAATGAATGAAAAATAAATCGTTTAGTGGAGTCTGTTCTATAGCTTTTTTTCAGCTTTGTAATAATGAAGGACAAATTGGACTAAACGTTGATACTCTAAGACACTAATGTATTCACTGGATTTCAAATTCCATTGTGAGTGATTCTAAAGTACAAAAGTAATTAACATTAAACAGCAAATAATAAAAATGGCATTATCTTCAGAAAACAGCACATGCAGAATGCAGTTGAGAGCCTGAAATGGGTTGTTGCCAGGAGAAAGTCCTTGGTGTTTATTTTCCAGCTGTGAGAACATGAATGAAAATTCTATGCATTTCACAATGAGTCTAACCTGAACCTACTTATTTTTCAAATTAGTATATCAAGTTCCAGAGCAGAAATTGTTTGCCTTATGTACTTGAACCTCCAGAAGCATTTCCTTGTTTTGCATACTACTGTTTCATTCTTCAAGATCATGTAAAAATCATCCTTTTGTTGGTCAAAAAGGAGATAATAACAGAATAAATCATAAATCAGTCATTCATAACTCTGTACCTTAGTTCTCTATGGAGATATTTATATAGATTTATTGATTTCCCCATACCCAAGAGAGTTTTATTTTAATTGGTATAAAGAAGACTTGGGAATCAGTTTTGTGTTTTAAGTTCAGCAAGATTTTTTAAGTGTTAAGCTGGTGATCAGAATCAATATTCCAAAGACCCTCCTATAGTAGGTCTGGCTGCTTGTGAGAACTTGAAAGACACAAGAGTCCTATTGCAAATTAGTCCTATATATCATTTCACTTTAATGCTTCTTTGATAGGAAAGACAAATAAATATAACCAGAGTAATAGTACAAGTAATCAAAAATAGTGTGTGTGTGTGTGTGTGTGTGTGTGTGTGTGTGTTGTATGAATGTGTGCATTTGGAACGGGATAGATTAGATTTAGCACTAACATAGAAAACAGAAATATGTAATCACACGTCTTACAAGTTGAGATACCTACCAAAAATGACATTTACTTTGCTTGACATTGCTAACCTAATAGTATTGCGGACAGTTATGTGGTATTCCTTTCATAAACATGATATTTAATTATAATCTCCTATCAAAAGTATCCAGAGTATATTGCAGAAAGCAAAATGAATTTTAACTCTGAATGTGTTGTTACTATGGGTAACTTTCCAAGACTATGATGAGAACATAGATTAATAATATGAAATTTAAAACTTTGGTTAAAATCAAATTATAGATGAAGGATCAATAAGAGATAGTCAAATGAAGTGTAATGCAAACTTTCAAAAGAAATTTCTAAAGGCAGCACATTGAAGATGATGAGAAATATAATAGAAACCATCCATTTAAAACCTGAGTTCACTATGAATTTTGAGGCGAGGCATGGCTTATTGGACCTTATTGTCCTGGTAGATTGAAAATGGTAGAAACAAAATACTAAAAGAGGCTGGGTTTGGAATGGTCAGTCAAAAGGAGATCACTACAGCAGACTGAATGCGTTGGGTAGAAATAGTTGAACTGAAATTAGTATACTGAATAGCCAGCATCCAAACAGGAGACATGTTTGATGGTCAGGAGACAGAGAAAAGAGAGGGTCGGTAATGATGAGGGGACATTGCAGAAAACCAGCAGGACCATAACGGGGGACTCGCTGGTTATTAAAAATCTTTTTCTTTTAGAATTGGATTAGAGACTTGATAGACTAAAGCTTGAAAGCAACCAGGCAGATGTGATGACGTGTATATTAGAATTGTTCCTCTATTTACTCACTTCTTCTTTATCCAACAAATACATTTTACAAGGTGCCCTTCTCAGTCTTGAGGAGTGTGGAGGCAAACAGGTAGACTTTCTCAATGATTTTCTTGTCTGTTGTTCCCCATCTGCTGTCACTGCGAACAGCTGAAAAAGGTGGTTTCCAAAAAGGCTGAAAAGAAACTACCTTTTTGGTAGCTTCAGGGATCAAGTCCCTTATATATTTTTAAGTAATGATATATAATTATGATGTATAGTTTAATAAATTGTTATGTTTGAGTTATTTTTGTACTTAGACAAGATCAGCATTAAAGTTTCATATTTTTATTTTACTGATTTAAAGAGTCTACAGATGTAGCTATGTATCCATCTATCATCTGGATATCTATCTCACATCTGTGCGTCCATTTATTTATTTATCTGTGGTGCTGAGACTTGAACCCAGCAAGCATTCTCTATGTCCCAGCCTCTTTATTTTTAATTTTAAGCCATGATCTTGCTGAGTTGCTCAGGTTGGCCTCAAACTTACAATTATCCTGCTTCAGCCTCCCAGAGGGCTAGCCATGAAGATGAGTTCAACTCTACCTGGATGAAAGTTTTATTTTTGATTTTGTAGTTTCCAATTGGCAATAATTATCTGAATTCAGACAGATAAAAAGCCCCCTGGTATTTTAGTATTTCAGTAGGAGAAGCTTCCAAATGAGAAGACTTAGAAAGGATGGGAAAGGGGTTGTCTTAAACAAGCCCCACCCAAGAGTGGGCTTTACGCAGGCCGTCGTTCTTCTGTGGGCTCAATGAACAATGGCAGCTTAGAAAGAGTTTCCATTCTTTTCCTCTTCTGAACTCTTTGACCTGTTCTCATTTAGGTAGATATGCGAGAATATAGCAATTTGCCTAGCTGTGGGGTTGTACTGGTTGGTTATATAAAGCATTACCAGTGCTGTGCTAAAAATCCATTCACAGAACCTAAAGACTTCTGCTTCAGAAAGGTCCAGAAGCCATCAGTGGAATGGCAGGAAATAGGGTGATCCGTTTCCTTTAGGTTCTGACCTACGTGGCTAGCTGGGCAGAGTTGCAGTACAACTTTTGAATAATTCACTTTCATGAGCCATCTACTCTATAAACAACTGTTTTTTTTTTTTCTTTCCGGTACTGGGGATGGAGCCCAAAGTTTGTACTGAGTTCCATCCCTTGTACATTTTTTTTTAAATTTTTATTTTGAGACAGAGTCTTGCTAAGTCACTAAATTGCCTAGATTGGGCTTGGAGGTGCAAACGTCCACCTTAGCCTCCCAGAGTGCTGGGATTAGGTACTTGTACTGACAGTCCCAGCCATAAAATCATTTTTTTAAAAAAATGACTGAACTGAGAAAATCATCAAGATTGTAATTTATAGTTCAGTATTTTCTTCTATGCAAAATTATTTTTTTCCTTCTGATCTTAAAGGAAATAAGTACATTTTATGAGCTTCTAACGGTATTATGAATTCTAGGCAGTTTGCCCATTGCACCTAATGGATAAGATCTAAGTTGCCTCTCAGTGTGGGTCAGCACTATCTCATCTTGCTGGCATCAACTTTTGCCATCTAATATCACTTTGGTTTTTTAACCGAAGTGCAAATTGAAACTCTAGATTACTTTTTGGGGAAGCTCTTCTCTGTTCATAAGACTATTTTTGAGTTATGAAAATCACTTCATATCCTTATTTTTACCATTCAATTTTACATGCCACAGACAGAAAAATTGAGAAAGTTTTTTTTGTTTGTTTGTTTTGTACCTATGGTAGTACCCATGAACTGCTTTAGGACTGTCAAATGATTGTATTTCACTAGATAAGACAAATATTTATTTCTCTAGTTGCTTTACAGCATAAAACTCTACTAAAAAGCCCTCTTAAAAAAGTCAAGTGTGTCATTTTCACAATAGTGTGCTTGAAGGCATAAAATGGCTGAGGTCATAAATGACAAAAACAGATAGAGAAAGGGGACACGCAGAAAGACCTAAAAAAATAGAAAAAAAAAAAAAAACAAAGAACACAGAGAAATAGCCTGAAAGTAATAACATAAGGAAAATCTAAAATTAGATAATGGGGAGAGCTAGAAGAGAAAAAAATGTATGTGTTGCTCACTCTCCGTCACTGTGACATAATCTAGAAATAATCAATTTGAAGGGAAGCATGGCTTCTTTTGGCTCATGGTTTCCTAAGTTTCAGCTCATGGTCACGTGGCCCCATTGTCGTCTGGTTTGTGCTGAGACAATGCATCTTGGAGGAAGTGTCTGGTGGGGAAGATCTGTTTACCTCATGGAAACCAAGAAGAAAAGAAGAGAGAAGAAAGACTAGGTCCCAATAATCTCTTCCAGGCCATGATCTCAATTATATAACCGTGATCCAGTAGGCTCCATATTCTAAATGTTCGACCATTTCCCAAGGCACACCAGCTTTTAAAATACGAGCCTTTGATGTCTCACCTTCTGCTTCTGACTTACTTCACTAAGCATGATGTTCTCAAGCTTCTTCCATTTGCCTGTAAAAGCCTCCACGTTGTTGGACTTTATACATACATAGTATTCCATTGTGTACAAATACCACAGTTTGTGTATCCACTGGTCTGTTGATGGGTATTTTGGTGACTTCCACATTTTAGCTATTGTTAGTTGTGCTGCTATGAGCATGGGTATACATGTATCTCTGTTGTGTGTTGTTCTGGCCTCCTTTGGATATATTCCCAGGAGGGGTGTCGCCGGATCAAAGGGGATTATTTATTTCCAGTCTTTTGAGAGCTCTCCATACTGCTTTCCAGAGTGGTTGCATGGAATTTACATTCCTACCAGCAGTGCAGGAGAATTCCTTTTTCCCACATCCACTGATTGCTATTTGATTTGTTGATATAGGCCATTCTCTCTGGAGTGAGATGGTATCTTAGCATTGTTTTGATTTGCATTTCTCTTATGGCTAGAGATGTTGAGCATCTTTTCATGTATCTATTGGCCCTTTGTACTTCTTTGTGTGTGAACTGCTTCTTCATTTCGTTGGCCCATTTTTCAATAGGATCCTTTATTTTGGTTGGCTTACTTTTCTTCAGCTCCCTGTATATTCTAGTTATGAGCTTCTTATCTGAGTTGTTAGTGGTGAATATTTTTTCCCTGTCTCTTGGTTCTCTTTTTGAAATGTTGATAGTTTCTTTGGCTGTGCAGAAGCTTTTAATTTGACAAGATCCCATTTGTTGATAATGGGGATAATTTCTTTTGCTCTTGGTGTCTTGTCAAGAAAGTCTTTGCCTATGCCTGTCTTTTAGAAATTTGCCTAACTTGTCTTCTAGAAGGTTTAGTGTTTCATTTTTAATGTTTAAGTCTTTGATCTATTTTGATTTGATTTTGGTGCATGGTGACAGGTGTGTGGCTAGATTCATTCTTCTGCATGTGGATGTCCAGTTTTCCCAGCACCATCTGTTGAACAGGCAATCTTTTTTTCTATTGTATGCTTTTGTTCCCGTTGTCGAAGATTAAGTAATTGAGGGTGTTTGGGTTTGTCTCTGCGTCTTCAATTCTGTTCCACTGGTCTGTCTGTCTATTTTCATGCCAGGAGAAGGGAGGGAGGGGAATGTAGGGGGAGGGACAGAAAGAGAGTGGGAAAGCCCTTGTGTCCTTGGCAGGATGCATATGTGCACAAAATGCTCAACTCCATTGTCAACCTTAAATTTTGCACGTATATATATCAATAAAATGGGGGAAAATAACATAAAATATGAGCCTTTGAAAAACAATTCAGACCCAAACTACAGATTCCCATCTTCCTCCTCCTTCTCTTCCTAGTAGTTATTAGCTCTAGCCACATTTACTCAGGCAATTTTTCCCATTGTATTGATATGTATAATTGTGACATGGAAAGTTTACATTGATCTTGAGTATCGTGTGCACATACGTATCATGGCAAAGTTACAAATCTTTCCCTTATCTCTTCTGGACCCTCCCACTCCTTCCCCCGCCCACTTCATTTCCCATTATCCCAGATCACAATTATTTCATACTCAGACAATTTTATGAGTCATATTTCCACTGAGGCTTTTATGTTCTCTAGTCATCACTGGGGAAAAAAATCTAAGAGATTGCTTTGGGTACTAATATTGCTTGACAAACTATTCAAGTATTTAAGAATTCAGGACAAGTGCTGTATTTTTTTTTTCATAGTATTTGTGAATCAGAATTTGGTCAGAACCCAGCAGTAGTGGTTTGTCTGCATCTTGTGTTGGGAAGCAACAAGTAGAAGACTCTGTGTCTGAGTTAGCTTGGCAGCTGAGAGCTGAAACCCTTGCTGACGATTTCATAGTGGATGATGACAGCTTTCTGCTGCACCTCAGTGTGGACGTAACTGATAACGTGACTTTTTTGGTTGACCTGTTTTTCCTTTCTTCAGAGTATGTGATGTTCAGGGCAGCAGGATTTCTTATATGGCAGCTCGGATCTCCAACAGAGAGTATTCCAAGAAAACAAGATGAAAATGGTGTGGCTCCTCCTTACCTTACCTTACCTAGAAACGGTCATGATGTCTATTCTCTGATGGTCTATGGATCTCAACCAAGTACACTGTCAGATTTAATGAAAGTAATGATCTCACCTCTGAATGGAAAGATGACCAGGCAATTTTTAGATATGTCTTAAGCCACCAGATATTTTAATTTCTTTCAACCCATTCTTTTCTATCTCTACTGAATGCTAAGTTCATTTGGTTCACATAGCCTTACCCAGCCTTCCCTAAGAAAGCAAAACCTGCTCCTGACTTTGCACAGCTTTCTTTCATGAAGGGCTAATTTCTATCAAATGATTCCAAAAGTAAGAAAATTGTGCATTCTAATTCTAGGGCTATTATTAAGTACATATCCCATATGACCAAGACCCTTGTTACATTATGCTATATAAATGCAGACTCTAAAGTCCAGTGTAGTCACAATAATAATTCTAGGACTCTAAAACACATCATTATGTCTGTGTACCTAAGGGCAAATCCTAGGATTAAACTATAGGCTCAGCAGTGCACCTAAGTAAACTGTGATGAAATTACTTCAAATAGAGATTTTGAGAGGCTAATCTTAAAAGTTTTTTGCAATTAGTTCTTCTCTGACTAGTCCACATTTTAGAAGAACACAACTTGGTATGTACAATCAGCAAGATGGCTCCTGATTTATACTAACCTGTCAGCTGTTACACAGAGAAGGAATAGTCCTTACACCTATAACTCATATTATTCTTTGAACACCCACAGCCTTTACTCTGTAAACCTTAATTATGCAATTTCTATTTGACAGTCTTAAACTCAGTGGCTGAATGGGCACCTGAATGAGCTTACTGCTTTAACAATTTCATATCCCTTATTCTGCTCTTTCTATGTTTTGAATTATGCAATAGAGATTGTGTCACATTCTTATAACTATACTATCTAGAACTTTCATTATCAATCACAAACACTGAGATTAATTTAGAATGATAGGAATAGGTGAGATGCTGACTTGAAGTCTACAGAAATGCGGATACTCATTCGTAGGAGATGCATTTATAATGGAAGAAGGAAAAGCTAGTGGGGTTGCGGGGGTAACAGTTCCTGTCTCTGTTCAGCTGACATTGGACTTGAGCTTGCTAGGAGGAGGAGCGTATTTGAAAGAAAGGGGCCATATATCCACGTTGTCTAGTAATGGGTGGGCAGTGGGGCTCAGAATGATGAAAGGAGTTTACTGCAATTCAGATGGATGGATTACAGCAAATACTACACATCCGAGGAGATTTCCACTCATTATGAAAGTTAGACAATATTAAAATACATTTTTTGCAATTTCTCTTATTTGCTTTTATTATCGTTTCTTTTCTGGTGATGACTGTAACTTTACTGATGCTAGAAAAAAAAATATTACTGTGGGTTGTTTAGTGGCAAGCCTCACAGAGTTCACTTTAGATTTAGATAAAGGTAGTTAAGATATAGAAATGTAGAAACATTAAAAACAGTGAGTTTTAAGTGTATGCCTAAGGATAAAAGAAAATTTGGAGCTCAATGTACCCTGAGAAAAATGTTGAAAGAGTGAAAGTAGGAGTGTCTTCTTGTCTTGAACATTTTAACAGTAGACCATGACTTTAGAGCACTATTTCCCATTCCAAAGCTGCAACAGTGCACAGAGTGACAGAACGTAAATTCTCAGCTTACAGTTTCTCAAGAGAATTTTCACAGGTTCTTATTCTATTTTGTCTGTCTTCTTTATCCAGTCAGTTACACATACAAAAAAACTGTTTGCTTCTAAGCATGACCTACACTTCCTAATTGGGTCTCCAAGCTCTCTCCCTGCTTGGGCCTCTGTAGCATCCATGGATTCACCTGCAAGGCAACTGGCAGGAACTGCCACTACAGCTCAATCGTCCTCCATTTCCCCTCCCAGTTCCATCCCAAGCAAGAAGGAGGGAAAATAGTTTATAGAAAAGATTTTATATGTGTTCCTTATTTCAGAAACACGTTCAAGCTGGCTCAATTTTTTTTATTTGAACATGTATTTTGGCCTCTTCGAAAAGCAGGATTACTGTTTGATTGGCCAAAGATAAATGATGCCTGTAGCTATACACTTCCGTTGCCTATAATTTTGTGATATTTAAATAGAAACATCAATTTTTACGCCTTTATCAGTTCTACCTAGATCTTTTTCTTATTGATTCACTCAGTACTGAGCTCTACGATTAATCCAACCCTTGATTAATTAATACAAGGCAGCATAGATAGAATTAAAATAATTTTATTCACTTCTAACAAACGTTAAGATTAGGGTATCCATGAAATTTTAAGCTTTGCTGAGGGAGAAGGTGTGTCTTTTATATTTACATATGTCTTGTGCCACCTAGTAAAGAACTCAGTGAGGATGTTTTATTTAAGAGTGAGATCTTTGAGTTTGTGAAATTTCTCTGACTTGCATGCTGTTTTTGTCAAGAATTTTACTTTGGACCTTGTCTGTACCTGGTACCTACTTCACTTGACGAGACAGAGATGTAGAATTGCTGGGGGCATGCCAACAAAGAACACATTGATCCCGAGGTGACTACTGAACTGCAGTAAACATATAACAAGGCCAATGAGCAGAGCTGGGGTAACATGCAAGGCGTTGGCTCATCGTGGCAGAGCCTTAAGTGACAAGGACCACAATATGTTGTTCTTTTAGCTTACTTGAAATTTCAAACTTTCTATAGAAAACACATGTACACACACACACATACCCTCCCCATCTATATATGAAATTATAAGAAACAACCCCTGATTAAGTCTAAAAATATGCCCCAGTTTCAAATTAGACTTATCTCAAATAACCTCAGTGCACTTAACTTTAATTTTCTTTAAATGAATAAATTGGCAAATGTGAAGAAAACAAAACACACGTGCATTTTTATTGTATGTGCATGTTTTTCTTCACGTTAATGTTTAACTTTTCTCATCCAAATGTTTCTTTCATTCTATTTGTAAAACCAAATTTTCAAAATTGAATGCATTCTTTTTATATTTTATAATCCTATAACCATAAGCAAGTCTGTATAAAAGCATACAAGTAAAAATTCTTCAAAATAAGAAAATGCAGAATCTTGATCACTATTCATCAATTTAATTTTATTGTATATTTTGTTCAAAAAGAATATTTAATACTCACTTTCCCATACTTTTGTCATTGTAAAATAATACAAATCACATTAAATCAGTTTTTCACTGTTATAATTTTATTTTATTGTTTTGTTTTTAACATAGGTTTTATTTTTATTTTGCATATTTAAGGAGTACAACAAGATATTAAGGAATGCACATACACAATAAAATGTTTATGATATTGAAGCAAATTGCCATTGTCCACATAGTTATTCGTTTGACACCCTGTGGAACGAGCGCCAAACATCTACCCATTGGTGTGTGACATAAATTTATGTTTTACGCTTTCCTCCACTAAAAGGCCTTTGTTTCATATGTATTATTTGGCTACAGCTAAGTATACTGTACTTCCTGACTCACTGACTTTTTTTTTAATAGTCAGTCTAATAAAATGGTGAAAGGGTAAGTACATTTTGCATTCTAATAAACACTGGATTTTAAACGCCTTCATACTTTAGATTTCACTTGTCAGTCAATCCATCACCCTTTCCAAGTGTTGCCCGCCTTTTGAGTATAACGTGGCCTCTCTTTGTTACTTCAATTTGCATTTATCTGGTTAACAGTGAGCATGAGCATCATTTGAGTATTTCCGATCGTTTTTGAGGATAGTCTCTGTGAACTGGTTCTTGATCTTCTTTCTTTCTTGAGTTTCTTTTCTCATCTTGACACAGTTTCAGTTTCCTACATGTATTGGAGAAAGCATCTTCTGTCTATGCCAGCACACTTACTTTTTTCAAAACCTATTATGTATCTTCTTACTTGCCTGTGTTATCTTTTGCTGAGAATTCCTGTGCTTATCCTTTGTGGCTTCTGTGTTTTCAGACTCGGTTTAGAAAGCCACACTCGTCCCTAGGTCGACACACCATCTCCTAATTCTTTTTTCAAATATTGCTACCGTTCTGCTTTAAACAGATCGTCTTTAATCCATGTGGAGCTATGGATTTGCCCAACGGAAGGCAAGAATGGCTAACTGACTACACTAAGGTTACTGATATATTGTCCATTTTCCCTTGAGAAATGAAACACAATCTTTGTCAAAGACAAAATATGTAACCATATACTGAAATTAAATTGTAAGTTCTCTCTTTCTTTTCTGGATTTGCCGATTATCTTTGTCATATTGATAAAAAGAATAATTAGGTATCAGTATGCTATAGAATAATGTGAAAATTAGTATTTTATGTCATTTTTATAGCTATATCTTCTCTACTACTGTGTGTGTGTTCAATCTATGCAATGCATGGTAATGTGTATATTTTAAAACTGTTTTAACGATTACAATATGCCTTTGAGTTTCTAATTAAACTGAATTACATTCTTATATAAATATATTAGCATTAATTTAAGGCATTAGATGTTTTATTATACTGTTTCTTATCAAAAAGCTTATCTGTCTTTTCAATCACAAGAAATGAGATCTTATAATTTTGTTCATGTAGGTCCTAATCCCTTAAAAAGATTTTTTTGTATATGTAAAGAACATAAGGGCATTTTATGACAGTTACTGGGTCTCAACAAATTTTATGGGATCTCTTTTATGGGATCTATAATAACAAGTCAAATATGTGATTTGTGTGTGTGTATATGTATGTGACACAGAGAAAGAGGGAGGGAAGAGACATGTTATGCAAAAAGTGTATATCCATTTTCTTTATATTATACTGTAAATCTAAATTATGAGTCTTTCATCTGTCAGTCCCTATTTGCCTTATTATGTATAACTCCTTGTCTCTTCAACACGCTCTATTTTTGAGTTAATAGCCTTGTATTATTCATCTCTATCTACTTTCAATAGCTTTATTAGTCAGTAGCTCTTTTTTGAAAATAGCTTATACCATCACCAGGTGTTTCATGTAAGACTAGAGGATTAGCCTGATTATCTCACGACGTGACATTGAGTCTTCACTTTATGCTGCAGACGTTTACCACTTGTTTGTCTATCTATACACATGCTCATCTAAAAGGCACGGCATGGAAATGGACTCATAAATATTCTATTAAAGCACTTGCCCAGAGAGCTTGAGGGCCTGGCTTCAATCCCCTAGTGCTTTAGATTAGCTGGGAATGATGGCACATGGCAGCAATGCCAACACTCAGGAGGCTGGGGCAGGAGGATTGCTGTGTATTTGAGGCCAGCTTGGGTTACATAGTGAGTTGGAAATCAGTTTGGAGTACAGAGTGAGATCCTGCCTCAATAAAATCATATATATATATATATATATATATATATATATATATATATATATTCTCATTTCAATGGAAATTTATGTATATATTTGCCTGATTAATCATTTAAGAAACAAACATTTGAATCATTTTTAAAAGCTTCAAATGAAATCCTAAGACCTAAGAAAACTGATGAAAAGCAAGTGTAAAACATAAACCCAAATCAAGTTAGTTGGTGATTAGAGTCTGTGAACCCACATAGCGTTGCCAGTTAGAATCCTGGTTTGCACTACTTGATACTGTGAGCCACACAGGAAAGCATTCGTTTTGGTAATGATAAAATAAATACTAATTTGTACTAAAGGATTTACGATTTGTCTGACAAAAAGTGAGACAACACGTAAACTTTAAGAACAATTTGAGAGGCATTCATCACAGTGTATTTATCCTATCCTGGGATGCAGACGTCTGTGGCTCCCACTGTACAAAACTGATCCGAAAAGGGAAAATGTGAGAGCTTGGAGTTGAGTCCCTGTTCTGTAACCAGCCTGGAAGCTTAGACAAATGAAATTTCCAACACCTTCTCTATGCCTCAGGGGTCCTGCTAGACATCCTACAATATACAGCACAGTGCCCACAAAAAAAAAAAAAATTAAAACGTTAATTGTTTTGACATTGAGAAACTTTGCTTATAAGACTCTGTGAAGATCAAATGAGATATTGCTTACGAGGTCAAATGAAAAGAGTGCCCAGCTTGTGACAAGCACATATATGGTCGCTGTATTCGTTCTTGCTAATTATCTAAACTCACCCATGCTCATTCCAGTCAATTTCCTGTCACTTATGCAGAGTGATGAAAAGGTAGATTACAATATTGTGCATGTTAAATTCTGCACGTAAGCAAAATGCCACAGGGATAATATTAAAGAACACCTACTAATAACTTTTATACCATATGTCCAACAATTTCAGTCCATAGTTTACTCAATGGATGTTTGTTCCTTGCGTCTAGGACTTTATTTAGAATTAGCAAATTAGGATAGCTCTCAATTCAAGCTCCATAAAATAATAATAAAAAAATTCTGTATGAAGATTCTGTCCTGCTTTAAGTTTGGTGAGACAAGGGGCAATAACGCAGCTCTCATATTAAATGTCCACTATAGGAGATTAAAAAGGAAAACATTTATGCATTTACCAAATTAACAAATCTATCACCTGAATGGCCACAAAGTACACGCGCATATTCTATGAACCTGACACTAAGCTAAGGAGCCTTAGATGACTAAATTAAGCTCTTCCTCTGTAAGTAACTTAAACTCTGTTTGTCTAACAGCAAGGGGTTTTTGATTAATAAATGAAACGTGAAATGCTTGCAAAAGGAAATACATATTTTACTTAAAAGTTAGTATTAGGTAAAGTAGTCCTTACTGAGTTTACATGTAACAAGTTAAAAGCACTGATTCTTTTCATTTCAGTAGGGTTCAAATATGGTATCATAGCCAGCAACATCACCTTTACCTAAAAACTCATCAGAAATACGGACTCTCAGGCCCCAACTCAGGCTGAGCAGGGCAGCAAAAGTGGCTCCAGCAACAGGTGCTCTACCACAGCCCACAGGGGATTCTGATGCTGACCAAAGCTTGTGAACTGCTTCACTAAACCAAGCGAAGCCACGCTGCTTATCAACAGAGGAAGGCACTTTCTAGTGACTCCTCAAAGCGAATATTTTTATAGGCAAAATTTTTCCAGTACTCAAAAATGATGTAGCCTAAAGTGATCCTAGTAGTGTCGGGTGTAGGTCTACATCCCCAGCACCTTGGGAAGCTGAGGAAAGGGCATAGTAAACTTGAGGCCAACTTTGGAGTCTTAGTGAATTAGCAAGTCCTGTCACAATATCAACAACAAAGAAAAAGGGGGGTGGAATGGGGTGGGGTAGATTTCAAGGCCAAGGCCCCCGGACTCCATCTCCAGTTACGCGCACGCACACACACACACACACACACACACACACACACACACACACTGCAGCAGCTTGGATTTATTTTACTGAAGGGTCTTTCATTTTGACCAGAAAATCCCAATGACTAAAGTAACTGAATTCCCAGCTTCAATTAGATTTTACCATAGAGACATACCAAAGTTTGGTTACCACCCCTGGGTATTTCTTAGGTTTTTATTTTATTTATTTATTTATTTATTTATTTATTTTTTGCTAAAACATAAGAACTATCCTGCATAGGAGAAAAGGAATAATTCTCTATTTAAACATTTATTCTTATTATAGCTAAGTGACCTTGACCATGTTAGACTATCCACATTCTTCTCAATTTTCTAAATATTAAAAGAAAGTGAACTCGTAGGATTTTAATAACATATAAATTAGATGAAATACATAAAGTGCTTCATAAATTGTTAAGTGATAAAGCTCTCAAAAGGAATAAGTATTTATGGCCATCGACAACATTTTCCCTCTATGACTGCAATATCCTTAAGAAGACACTCTCAGAAGGTAGCACAGTAAATCCAGATTAAGGAAAGGGGCAATTTATGTATGACAAAATCACTGTAGTTCAGACTACAGTCATCTAAGATAGATCATCACCAACCTCAGGCATTCTATTAGCTATAATACTTTACATCTGTTCCTAATAATCTTATGAGGGAAGAATTACTATTTTTTTCTAGCTTACAACGAGAAGACTGCAGCAGAGTGGCAGTCTATTTGATCACATTTGCATGACAAGTGCATGGCAGGGACATGATGGGACCAAAGCCTTTCTGCAGCTTCTAAGTTTAAGTTTCACATATAAATAGTTTTTTTAACCCCACTAACACCTCTTGGCTTAGACTTTCCTCTTTTTTGGGGGGAAGGGTCTTCTTCAAGCAAGCTTAACCTGCTCTCTAGATCTGGAAGTGTCCCAACGAGAGTTTTCATTCTGGTGGAATCCGGAAGTGCAGTCTTTCTGACGCAGGGCAGCCATGAGAACCTCTCCGTAGATCTCAGCCAGATGAAGATAAAGATAAATGGAGGCCAGCGTTTGGACTTTGACTTAAAGCTAACGGTTAACCATTAACCCTTACAAATGTTTGCATTCTAAAGCTTATAATCTCAAATAGAGGAAAGAAGAGCTTATATCTTGAAGACTTTAGGCAATTTTTCTGTTAAATATTTATCTTTGGGGCTAGAGTAATGGCTCAATGTTTAAAGTGCTTGCCTAGCCCTAGGGCAACTAACCGAGTTCTATTCCCCAGCAGCACATAAGCTGGGAGTGGTCCTGCATAGCTGTAATCCCAGCACTCATGAGTCTGAGACAGGAGGATTGCCGTGAGTTCAAGGCCAGCTAGGGATCCTTAGTGAGTTCAGGACCAGCCTGGGCTATAGAGCAAGACCCTGTCTCAAAAAAAAAATTATCTTTATGGGACAAGGTAATGAAGAGGAAACAAGAGAAACTCCACTTGAACCATTTATGAACTGATTTCTTTCCTCTCTTTAAAACAGACCTAAACTTGCACAGCTTCTTAAAATTACACTTATGTGTAATGAATTCGTATTTAGAATTACGGCACTTACATGGTTCTTGTCCCTGAATAGTTATTTCTTTTGCTTTCTGAAATAAATCAAGTTTAATTCAATTTTGTTTTTATTGACATAGCTCATGCATAAAAGACAAATACCATGAACTCACTCATATGTGGAATCTAAAAATGTGGCTCTCATAGAAATTGAGATTAGAACAGCGGTCGTTGAGGCAGAGGGGAGAGGTCAGTCAACAGACTATTTTTGACAGTGAGAATGAATCCCGGGGTTCTACTGCTCTTAGTGTGCGTACAATTGATATTAATGCACCATTTGTCTGAATCAACTATTAATTAAAAATGTTGCTATGGCCATAGTGCTGTAACAGGCCTCACTCTGAGCAAGGACAGCATGGCAGTTTGGACGGAGTATCAATTCAATTGACTTTGGGATCTCTCAGGGAGGGGCACACCTCTGGGTGTGGTTTGGTGGGTCATGAAGGGATGGCTCCAAGGTCTGTGTCTGGACTGCAGCCTCTTCCTTACTGGTACTGCTTCTCTAGCCTGATCTCTGCCTGCCATGAGCTAAGTAGCTCCACTCTACCCCTCCCTGCCTCATAATATTCCTGCTTGGAGTTGGTAGGCCCATACTGAATCTCCAAAACCATGAGCTCCATTGATTTCTTCCTCCTTTACATTGGAGGTGTCATTCCCTGTGCCCCAGCAACAAGAAAACTAACACAAAGAGGTTGTGAGAAAAAAAAAAAAACAAGGACTCAGAGATACGGAGGACTCCTCACGTTGTTAGTGGTGCAATCTGCCAGAGACCACCTCTCTGGTAGTTTGTGGATGTGACCTGTAGAGTTGAGATACTTACTTAGTGATACAAACAGGCATGTAAAGCAGAAAGTGTCTGAGTATTAGGGACAAAACTTGTTTATTCTTCTCATCTAGAAATACTCATTGGTTATGATAACCTGAATGTCTTTGAATGTACACACATTTTCTTTTCAGTACTCAGCTAAGGAATTTGAAATTTAACTTCTCTCTTTTTTCCTTTCTCACATCTTCTAGCCTTATGAATTCCATTGTTACAGTTCTTTTTTATGTGGATTACAGGGTAAGGCGGTGTTAAAGAATCTCAACATAGAGTAAGATACCAAAGCTGGTGGGGGGGGGGGGGGGGGGGGGGGGCGGGGAGAGACTTTCAGCAAATCATCCCAATAAAGGATTCTGCTGGTCCTGGAGAAGAGGCATCAAGCTATGGCCATTGCAGCCCATTCTAGGGGTGGGAACTTGAACTGATGAGTGGTGATTTCAGTGGTGAAGTGAGGCTGATACAAAAGATTAAATACATTAAATATTTCATGGTTTCTCTGATATGAGAAACCCAGAGTACAAGCATTCTATAGAAACGAAAGGGTGTGACAGTGAGAGTTAGCGGGGACATAGGGAGTGTGGAAGGGCCACAGATGGGGAGGGAAAAGGATTACAATGTTATATATGTGCACAAAATACTCAGGCTCATTGTAACCATTATATAGCGAATGGGTATGCATGTAAGTGGGGGAAACATTTATATATATGGGAAACGTATTCATTGGCTAGAAGTGATTTCTCAAGCACCCTTCTAGATGTTTGGAAAAAAGAGTTAGGGAAAAGGACTCTGCTCCTGCACATATAGAACACACGTTCTTAATGTTCATCAGTGGAACCACATTACTTTTAGAAGTAAGATATGAGTTACTCTTTATTAGTTGTATATAACATTATATGGGAAATATATTTCACAGTGCTTTTGTAGCTGCATAGTAATGATACCTGTTTGCAACCTTCAGCCTGGATAAATTCTTCTTCAAAATTTTGTGACAAGGTTTGGGGGATAAAACATGTTGAATATAGGGTAAGACTTTGAAAATCTCTATTTATTCCTAAACTCTCACTCGAGGATTACACTTTCAAATTTTCTGGTTGAATTTTCATATGTGCTTAATTCAATGCAAAGAAAATGAGAGAGAGGACACACCACAAAGCAATACAGGTTCCATATTTTTAAAAATGTGATTTTATCTTTATTTTATGCATAAGTAAGAGTAAAAAAGTACTAGTAAGAGTGAAAATTAAGAACTGCTAATTGGTTAATATAATATACTGTTTTTCTGGTTGTTATAGGCAATTTTGGTTGTTCACAGCACGATAGAATACTATGAATCATTTGTTCACTCATTGCATCAAAATTTATTAAATGATTCCTGCTAGCCAGACTCTGGGACATACCCAGAGTACACATTACTGCAAATGAATTACTCAAAGAACTTACAATTTTATGAATAGGAACAAGTCTATTAGAGAATTATAGAAGTATAATCCTGATTAGAAGGAGCTTAATTAGTTTTCTAGGACTACCACAACAATGTACCACAGAGTAATACCTTCAAACAATAGAAGTGCGTTCTTTTCTGGTACTAGAGATTAGAACTTTGAAGCCAGAGTTTTGTAAATATTTAATTTTCTCTGAATGTACAGAAAAAACTCTTCCCTGCCTCCTCCTGGATGCAAGTAATTTCCGTGGCCCTTGGAATGCATCAGATGTGCCACGTGCATCTCTGCCTACATTTTCACATAAAGTTCTCTGTATGTCTTCTTTCTGTAAGAATGATATTTGTTGGATTTTATTTCATCTTACTCCAGTCTTACTTGATCTTAATTTAATTACATCTACAGACACTCTATTTCAGAGTAAGGTCACTGTCTGCAATTCTTGATGATATTAAGTTTTGGGAAGATACTATTCAACCCACTACATGGGTGTACATAATTTATAGAGTAAATATTTTGCTATAATTCGGGAGATATTTATAAAATACAGGGATTGCTTCCAAACATTAGAAAGCATAAATTTTATGTAAAGAAGAAAACCTGAGAGATAATCTGAATATTTGATAAGGGAGAAAAAAGAACAGAGAGGTTATTGACCTACTCACACACACAGTTTAATAGGGAAGTGTTGTAGCTTTTAAATTGTCTGCTTGGAATACACCTGTGCAGTGATTCATAATTAAATGGTTTTTGCAGTAATTAATGGCTTATGCATAGACATTTTTATCTCTTCAAATAGTACCCAGATCTCACATTAGCCAATAGGTTTCTAAGTTATTCAAATCATGACTTCAGCAAAGTCTGCAAAAACGTGTCCTCTCACTGACACATAAGGATAGTGATGGACTGTGAAATATTACACATTCAGACAGAAAAGAATACCAATTAGCTTCACTAAAAATCAAATAAATAACCCTGGGTAAATATTTAGATGATTTATGTCAAAATATTTTTAAAACATTGCTAGCTAAGGAGTGGGTAGATGATTATAGAGGCAGAAAATAGGAAGAGTTTTCTATGGTGGAGAGCCAACAAATGACACTAGAGTCCAGGATCAAAATGTTAAGTAAAGTGAATTTTAAAGAGATGAGAAATAATGGCTAGAAAAAAATGAACAGCATAGAATAATGGGAAAATGTATGAAAGATAAGTAGAATGAAATTAATAATCTCACTATACTGAGGAGGGTGGCAGCAACTGGATAAAATCTCATCAGGGCCTCTTTCATCCTGTTGGGTAAAGAGAGAAACTATTTCCCTTATTTTTCCTAAAAGTAAATTTAAAATGACATAACTGAATTTTGGTCAATGATGTGTTTTGAGGAACAGATTTTTTATTATGTTAAACTGTTATAATCTGGGAGTCATTTGCTGTGAGACATGTGCTATAGCACTGATTACTTTAGGACCTTGACTTTCTAAACTTGAACAGAATTTACAGATTACATCACTTACCATCATCATTTTATGGTGTGTGAGAGAGAAAAAAAAATTAACAAAATCAAAAAGCTAATTAGCTAATTAGTAGTACAGCTAGAGCAATATTTAGACATTTCTACTACAGTTATCTGCTTTAGAAAGTTAAAAGATAAATGATGAAAGAAGACTTAGAATAAAGACATCCACAAATATATTTCATTTCATCGCAGAATCGGACACCATAATCCACCCACGTGGTGATATCCTTTGAACAGTGCTAGTTGCAGGGCAGGGACAAAATGAGTGTGTCAAAACGCACGTGCAGTAGGGAAGGCATGCTAGCTAGAAGGATTCAACACTTTATTTTTGGTGATTAGAAAAAGCTAAAATGTCTGCGCAGGAGTGTGATACCAGAGATATAACAAAGATCTCTGTGCTAATTTTATCCTCACATTTTGGTTTTAATTTTGAGACAGATTTTTGCTAACTTCTTAAGTTGCCCAAGGCAGGCTCTAAGTTGGAGTCCCCTGCCTCAGTTTTCCAAAGTGCTTAGGTAACAGGCCTGGGTCACCAGGAGCAACTCTAATACGTCTTTAATACCAGAAGAGAAATAAATAGAATAATAGGAGCAGCTTTGAGTTCACTGAGGGAGAATCTCAATTAAAGAAATAAGGAATCCTTTCAAAAATCATGGTAAGCATAATTCCAAACTTTGATGCTTGGTATTCAATTTAATTTTTGCAAAAAACTAACCTTGGAATTTTTATTAGATTTGATTCCCTGGAAAATTCTACTAAAAAGAATCACTTCAAGCTTACATTCATTAGCATGCATAATGTAAGGAATCCATTTAGCAAAGAAACAAAACACGACTTTTTATTTAAGAGCCTTTTAAAAATCCAATAGTTTTATTTAAAGAGACTTTTCTTTAAAGAAAATCCGATACTTCTTGACACTTAAAAGTGAATTTTTTTCTGGAAATTAAAGCAGAAGCCAATTTCTTATTACTGCTCATAAGACTTAACCCTAAGTTTAGATCATAGACATCCTTAGTTTAGTTTTAAACTTCAGCTGTCAAGTTTGGCTGAAACTGATTTGGCATAAAGAATATCTTTCTATGAATTCAAGAGTAATGCTAATGAGTACCACTTTTCAGATCACATGACATTCATTGAAATGTTCCCCCTCCGACCCATCACGCTTTCAATATCCCCCTTCACTACATGTGCATCCATCCACATTGCAGCAAGCATTGGCTAGTGGTGGTAGTGGTTTCCTTGTTGAATGTTTTCATTCCTTTTTCTTTGGTTAAGAGCAATTCTATTTTTGTGGGAACCACATATCCCTCACTCCATGTAATTTTCCCTGAGATCACAAAATATTGTTCCAGGAAAGTCATGACATGCATTGTGCAATTTCCAATCTTACTCTGGCACTTTGTATGGACAGTACATGAAGAACTTTCTACTTCTCTTTAGCCCATGACTTACATCAAAATATGACCTCAGAACTGCTCAGGAACCACAGAGAGGACTCTGAAAAAGTTGTCAAGCTGGAGTTCTTATTTTGTGTAGAACATTATGTTAGATTGAGTTGGAAAATTGAGGATAAATCTACCACTATGCTTTTTGTTAAGTGTTCAGTGTGGCAAATGTTCTGTGATATTTCAGAGTTTATTCTACACATTCTAGCCAAGAATACTTTTCTTGCAGCTATTTTATTGCCTGAGAGATACAGATATGGGCAAAGAGATGTGTGTCCTCATCACATGGGGTTTACAGTTTGTGAAAACAAAGGCATTAGTTAAACAACGCAGAACTTCCAAGTTATAAACTATGGTACATGTCCTGAAACAAACATAGCATATTTGAATGCCTAGATAGAAGAAAAGCTATTTGAGATTTGTTGGTGGGTTATGCTAAGGGTGGTAATATAGTAAGATCTGGAGGCTAATTCTGATATCAGGAAGGCCAGACTCAAAGCTTCTGCTGGGTCCAAATAAAAAATATGACATCGTTACACAGAAAAGGTAAATGATTAAGGTCTCCACTTCATTTCTAATCCTTGAGCCTCTTCAACCATGACACCCTCAGTAGCCTGTAGGAAAAAAAAAGGGAGTTGGCACAGAGGAGCTGTTGGGATGGACCCCGGAAGCCAATGGACACTGTCCTTAACCAGCAATGAACCCCTGCACTCCTGAGACTTAGAAGCAAACAGAATCACATCTGCAGCTGTTGCCCCAGGTTACCCAAAAGCAAGACAATTTAGTAACATTAAAGTACTCAGCGTGGAAGAATTATATGATTTTTTTCATAAATATAATTAAACCCCAGAAAACTGCAATATACAATTTGTACGTGAAGCCTGTACCATCTCAAAAGGAAGCAGGGAAGATTCTGTTTCTCTTGAAGTAAGAACTTCCTGCAAAGTTGTGTTTGGGAGTACAATAAAACTTTGTAGAAGCAGACTAGCTCAGCCTGCTTAGCAAAATTTACCATCTATATCATCATTGCTGGAATGAGTTTCCTACCATCCACATACTAGGCCTGGTGTGGGTTCTACCTTGTAGTAAGTACTTTGTGATTATATTAAACAAATGTAAGACTACGGTGTGAAACCATTCAAATATCTGAATGTAGTAGCTGTGCTGAAGTTACTGTACACAGTGCTTTTTTCATCCTGTTTTCTTTCTTCACAGTCCTTTTACCATTATTGTTTATTCATGAGTCTCTATCATAAAAACATATACCTGACTCTATTGACTTCTTTCTTTCCTTGAAAATATGTTTTATTATTTAAATGACTAATCCAGATTCCATTTACATAGAAAGTTCTGTATATAGGTCAATTGCATTTTTAATCATCCCACTGTAACTACAGTTGAATTTTACTCCTCACAGCCCATGCTAAAAAATAATAGAGCTATTAATGAAGACCAGACCAGAATTGAATTCATTTCTAAAGACTGTGGTAATTTACTGTCCTCTCTTCTGTATTGCGGAGACTACGTAAAACTCGTTTCGAGGAGCCAGAAAAGATATTCCAGAAGAGATAGAGGACTCAAGGATCTATAACCAAGGTCATCAAAGTTAGATTTTAAATAACATTATGTCATTACAGAACTGAGACTCTTAACATCATTCATAAAGAACTTCAAAATTATATTTTCAAAGGAACAGTTTATTTTATTGACATATTTCCATCTGAAAAAAATCAATTTTGTAATACAAATTTTTCTAATTAGAACAAATATTCTTAAATTATAATTGCTTTGATTAGAGATAGCAAAGTCAGAAAAAAACCTCAAATTGGAATTCTGCTTCTGGAAACACTTGATTGGATCAAATTATGAAATGTTTGGTTAGTTACATTTATAACATTTCCTTTCTGATTGTATTACACAGTCCATATTCCTGCTCCTCATAAATATGTATTTTCTCCTTTCATTGTCCCTTAATTTTTATAAGGAAAACCAAAAGTACATTATATCAGTAGATAAATTAAATTCAAAAGAAAAATACAGTATTGGTAGTCTTAAATAATATAAAAGAAGATATAATTTAGAGAGTAATATGATGCTCCACTCAGATGATTAGAAACTAAAGATGGACAGAAGGCTGGAAAAATAATGGAAGAATAGATAAAGAGGCACATATGTACATACTCATCCTTCCGTCCAATGATGTATCCATCCATTTGATTTGAATTCTGTCTGCAATTTGGATTCATATTTCCAGATGCCCTTTGGAGAATTCTATGAAGACCCTTCAGCTTTCTGTATTGTAGTAAATTGAGAGCAGTGACATTTATTCATTTTTCCAGCACCTCAAGTTCTCGTTATTCAGCTGTCGCTTTGCCACTCATACAGAATCGATCATCAGGCCATATTGATTCTCCCTCTGAAAGGTCCCATTTGTTTGTTCTCTTGGAGAACGCTGCCGTGATCATCTCTGCATGGATTACAGCAATAGAATTGTAACTGCTTCCTGATTTTATTTCTCAGAACCCTTCCAGTTCATCTTATTTATTGACAAGCAATACATTTTTTTTCTTTCTAAGACATAGTACTTTCAAATACACAAGACACTGCAGAGTACAATATGACAGAGAACAGTATTTAACATCATTGATGGTTTCTATATTTGTTTTAGAAGTTTTTATTTTTAAGAAATAACAGACGACAGATTCAGCTGAAGATTGTATTGTGTTCCTCTTTTGTTTTCCTTCTCATCTTTTTCAAATAAATTAAGTGCTGAGTTTTGATTATTTATTTGCTGCCACGACAAAATACCCGAAATCCACAATTTCAAGGAGAAAAGACTTACTTAGCTCACAGTTTCACAAGGTCTCTCACACACACTGTCCACACATGGTCATTCTTGGCAGAGACAGAGGCTGGAGAGCTGCTCACCTATGGCAGACAGAAGCCAAGTGAAGCGGGAGCGAGGCGAATGATCTTTCCCAGAAAGATGCTGCAACAACTTTTCTTCTTTCTTTACTTAGTGCAGAACTTCCAGTTCCTCACCGCCAAAAGAGTGGGTGATTGTCCCTCATTTTCGGGTACACAAGTAAGGAACACAATACCTCAAACCGGTACCCTGGGACCCCCAGTTGCGGCAGATTGACACAATCCCCCCAGATTAAACCCCAAACGTCCGAATCTTCAGCCAAGCTCTGCTTCCCTCTGACACATAGTTCCAAATACTTGAGGCTTTGGGGGGACACTCACTATCCAGACCACAGCATGCTCTGAGATCGCAGCATATCTCAACTACTAATATAGATAATTATATTGCTATGTACACATATATATTAATACTTTTGCAGTCATATGCATTTTAAAATAAAAATGCATGATGTAATACTACACACATTGTTTTGTATCTCCCTTTCTTTACTCAATATTAATTCATATTCCTTTAATATTTTCAATTCAACATTTTATGATGTATCTGTGAGGTCACAATTAACTTGAAATGCTGTGTAATGCCTTATCTTCTAATATTGCTTAATATTTAATTTTAGTATTTTACTTACACCTTGTTATTTACGATCGCCTCTTCTCAAATGCTTACAAATAGCATTAGGATTATTGTTAGTAATAGAACACATAACAGAAGTAACAGTTAATTTACAAATGTCTTTATTTCTTTACTATTTTCTCAGATTTCCCTTTGTTTCTGTGTAGGGTTCTCTCTATTAAAGTATACTTCTTGAACAGTAAATTCTGAGTCTTTGAAAAATCTCTTTCAGCCTCTCTCTGTATGGAGTTTATAACAACAAGTGACATAGTTAATCGCTTCCCCTCAGCAAAGAAGTTATTTCATCTGCTTCTGGAAACATTTTAGGTTAATCATTATTTTAGTAGTTACTTTAGTAGTTGATTAGTTTAGTAGTTATTTTAGTAGTTGATTTGTGCTTCTATAGCAAATGAAAGCTGGTGCTTTGTCATAAAGTAATGAATCTGCTGTTAGTGGCATCTGGAATGTTCTTTCAATGGTACTTTCGTGTTGTGTTTCCCGTGGTAAAAGACACTAGCTAGGTTTCTAGGATCTTTCATAGAAAGGTATTCACCACACACATCAGCACCCCACCACCACCAGAGGCTTCACTTTCAAATACCAATGGATTGACTGTTAGATTTTGACGTAAGAACTTTGGAAGGTTGTAAACTTTCAAACAGTGGTGATATCTCTGAAATTTCTCTGAATATTATAAAGCATTATGCTATTGTTCTATATTTTTTAAAGTTCTTATTCTGTTTCTTTAATGGAACACTGACTTACACAAAGGCAAAATGATTTTTTAAAATACACAATTAAATTTTGGAAAAGAATGGCCACCTCAAACCAGCATCTATAGAGGA
Organism: Ctenodactylus gundi; assembly: GCA_004027205.1. Lineage (NCBI taxonomy): Eukaryota > Metazoa > Chordata > Mammalia > Rodentia > Ctenodactylidae > Ctenodactylus > Ctenodactylus gundi. The sequence goes on from PVKB01002360.1 coordinate 250,031, forward strand.
CTCAATTTGATTGTCTGAATGAGCTTAGAAACAGATTCTTCCACAGAGAACCCACATAAAGCTCAGCATAGCTGGCACCTTAATTTTATTCTTGTGAAGCCATAAGGAGAGAACTCACGTGGGTCTGACAGGTCTTTGGACCTATAGTGCTGTGAGTTAATGAACACATATTGATTTGAACTACGATGTTTCTGGTAATTTGTTACACAGCAATAAAATATATATATATAGCTGGCTTGGGCCAGTGTATTCATATTGATTTCCTAGTTTGGCATTTCATAATCATGGATAGCATAACACAAGCCTTTTCTGCTCAAGTACCTGCTTAGCTAGGGTCTAAAATTCTGGTGTGTGGCTGCTTCCACTCACTGCCTCTGGAAGGCAGATTTCTTCCTTATATTTTCATAAACAGTAACATGACTACTTCTACTTTTGTGGAATAAGAAGCCCTTGACTTTACTCAGAACCTAAGTTCCAAGCCCATATTTTAGAGAAAGATACTATCACGTTCCCTGTTGTCATTTAAGCAATAGATTTTGACATAACTCTCTTGCCCCTCCACCCAATTTAATAGCCTCACCGATTACCACACCATGATCTCAGGTTAATAACTACCTTGGAGGTTTCCCTTTCTCTTGGGGACTCAGAGAGAGTATGGAATAGGGATATTTATGAATCTATTGAGTGTAAAAAGAATTTAATATGTCTTGAGTTATAATATATGAGTTTGTAGTTGGACTTTGGGACTGAAGAGAGGGATTCTTCAACTTTGGCTCAATTCTTATATTGTGTATCAGAAATTTCAAGCTCTTTTTCAAATTGTCAAGTTAATCACATTTTGAGATTAAAACTTTAACAATTTCCATTCTTCACGCACTCCTCAAGTACACCACACAAGGCTCTGCTCACTCTGGTTCCAGTCCTGAGTACGTGTTTTGTGCTACCATTCTTCTTGTTCTCTGACCGCACCATGGGCATGACTGGGTTTTCTCTGCCTGAGATGTCTTTCATAGGCTGTTTGGAAAACTCATATTCACCCTGCAGTATTAAGTTTAAATCACCTTTAAAATGTTGTTCCAGATAGTAACCAACAGAGATGACCTCATCTCTGTTCTTACAGAACTTCATCTACACTCCAGGTAGTTTCTCTAATTTCCACTTTCTGCCTAAACAGTCACAGCAAGCAAACCTGAAACAAATGATAGCTGCTGCAATGGCACGATCTGTCCGTCTGTCTGTCTGTCTTTCTGTCTCTCATCTTTGAAACTTCTGAGCTCAAGATTTCAGTAAATGCTCCCTTAAAGTGACATTAGGACTGGGTGAGACTACAACATGTGCATTTGGACAGGACACAACTCAGCTGACGGCAGAGTCTCTGCATTATCACTTGTTAGGGTGTTGCCAAGAGGCTATTTCTCATAGAAAATAGATCACATGCTCTTCTGTTCTAAGAACCCATGATTAAAATTTCTGAAATCACAATAGAAGCTTTCATATGGTAATATATTTTTATAATTTTAGTATGAAAATTTTATTTATACTAACTTAGTCATTCTCTATATTATTGTAAGGTAGCTGGTATGTTTTCCAAGTTATTTCATACTTGTCAAATATAAAAAGAAATTTTGGTACAAAAAGAATGGTTTTAAACATAATGCGCAACTCATTATTATTTTTAAATATATTTAAAATGTTATGTTTTCTCTTTCATGTAGTATTTGTGTGATTCAGTCACAGATAACTTTTATAGAGATAAATATCCATAAACAAGTACAGTTAAATGAAATTATGTTTATTATTACTTTAAGAATTTTTATAGTTATGCTTTTGGTGATCACTTTGTAGAATACTGTCAGGGCTACTCTGACCTCAGGATACACTGACAAGTTCAAGGAAGAGTAGAGCAGGAAAAGAAACCAGACTTGTCTTTCTAATCTTTCCTATAAAAAGGTAAATAAGTAAATGGCAATCGCAATACTCCCCACTAAATATCAAACTTATAAGAAGTCTCGACATCAATTGGTAAATCAAGAATACAGTTTCACAACCGCTAGATGCATTCCTTGAAGACAGATCTGGCCGTGTTGAGAACTCTTTCAATTTGATAAGAAGATTGAGAGCACATACTGTGTATTTCACAGCCCCCCTTCTAAGCGGGGTTAGAAGTGTGTAGTCAAAATCAGTGGAATGAAAAGTATAAAGACTGAGTTAGATGAAGATTGTGAGTAAGTTAAGACCAGGTGTCTCTGCATTGAAGTTATGTTGGATTATAGCGCCAAACATATTAAAATAAATTCTAACATTTTGGAGATCTTTGATTTTGGAATTTTAAATAAGAGGCTGTGGACTGGTATAAACACTCACTGGGCTGTCATTTTATGAGAAATTAAGGTCCTGAAAAATGGAGGCAAAACATACTACTCTATAAGCAATAAAATGTTGACAATGGGACAGTTCAGATAATAGCAGATTTCCTTAAAGAGCTGGCCTCCTTACCCTATTTTCATTTAGCTGTAGATGTAGGTCCTAGAGCTGCTCCGTAAGGAGGATTCCATCTACACGGCAGCATATTCTACCATGATTAGCACTAAATAAATATTTCAATTTTGAAAGGTAAATAAGCCCTTAGATTGCTTGGCCAAGGGCTGCCTCCCAGTCCCCGGACTTCTGTTTTCCTAGGGGAGGATAACAATGTTTGTTAGTAATTGGAAGCTGTCATTCTACCCGAAGCCCTATACCCAGATGCCACCATAGCTGAGGGGACTCTGATTTCCAGCTTAAGTAAAACAAAGTCATTTAGTTCCTTTGTGGCTCTGCAAAGGCAATTAGGCCAGAGGAGCAGCTGCGTATAATACTAGAATAACGTTGAGTGATGAGTGTGTGTGTGTGCGCGTGCACATGCACATGTAGCGATTCAAATCAAGTGCAAATGAACAGTTTTTAAATTTCATTCTTTCAGAGAAAACTGGCAATAGGAAAGGAAGAAAAGAGCAGAGGAGAGCCTGTCAAAGAGCATTATTTATCATCAATCTCCACTTTCCATTCCTGTCACCCTTAATTCCAGGACGTATTGTTGTGATTTAAGTGATCTGCCACACAAGCTTTGTGTTTAGGATATTTGCAATGATGGGGAGCTTAAATTTACCACATCTTGATCTTCTACTAACAGCATTTGTCACAATTTAAATAAACATTTACCTCTTGTGCTAAATGGTTTTCTTGACAATCTCTGGCCTTTGTTTTGACTTTGCTCTCTGTTCTCCTGAGGCTGTTTTCCTTAATCTAGCTAAACCAACTCAGAGATCAAGGATTGGATCTTGTTTAAATAAAAAGCACAAAAACATTTGAATTACCACTATTTTTGAAATAGGTCACCTCTTCTAATTTTAATTTAAGGGTTTCTTCTACCATTTTTTCAGTTAAGAAAATGTTGTCATCCTTGTAGGTGATAAGTGGGTACAATCACTAACAGCAACAGCGATGAGCTAGGTAGTAGATAATTATGCTGTGGCACATGTCTTTCATTAAGGCACTGTTTCTCCCACCAATAAGGAAATCTCAAAGGGCCCCTTAGGAGTCTGTGCAGAAGGAAGCAGCCTATCAGGTAGCTCCAGGAGGGCTGTAGAACTGCAGCTTGTGGGGGGCATTAATGAAGCTGAGTAATGCAACCTGACAAGGCCTGATCAATGGGACTCTCGGGAGGGATGCTCTGACAAATGTAGGCGCCATGAAAGTATAGTTTTCTAAACAATGTGAGGCTTTATTTAATGGTTGACTGGTTATGAAAAAGGCCCGCTTCAGAAACAGGTTTGGGATTTAATGAAGAAATTGCCTCCCTGTGGTTGGAAGCCATATGGATTGATGGTATTATCGATGCTGGGTTTATTGTGTTCATACTTTTCATCCTGTGGTATCCACTGACCTAGTTGTTGAGTGCTATTAAAATCATCTAAAGACAAATTGGGGTGGAAAAATGGTACACACAGACTTGACAGCTTACTGAATGCCAAATATACCTACATATGACAAAGGTGACCAAGGATGTCCCCTAGCTTTAGCTTCTAACACATTCTCTATTGTAACAGGCCTGATCATGAGGTTTTGTTTCTTCAGTGTGGAAGAGTCCGTTTCTAGTTCTGTAATGATCTGTATCTGATGGGAAAGAAAAAGATTTGCAAAGGTATACATGGATTTCACTACATTAAAAATTAGATGTCTGACTGCAATAATTGCACTGATCTTCCTAATCAGAGAGCATATCGGAAAGACAGAAGGAGAAAGAGGACTTTAAGACCTATTATTATCGTTATTATTATTATTATGACTCAGCATCTCATTCTGTAGTCTAGTCTGGCGCTGGAATCACTATGTAGTTCAAACTCACAAAAATCATCCTGCCTCAGCCTTCTGAGTGTTGAGGTTACAGGTATGTACCACCATGCCTGGCTTATGTGATGCTGGAGAATTGCGCCCAGTATCTTGTGCTTGCTAGGCAAGGGCCCTAAGCACTGTGATATCCCTCCAGCCCTAAAGTAAGACAGTGTAGTGATGATATAATTTTCTTAAGGAGATTAAAAAATACCCATATTAGGTGAAGATTTTCCATGTGAGACGCTGGTCTTAGTTTCTGTTTCTCTCTCATCAGCTACTAGCAGTAACACTAAAGCAGTGCGCCTGGACAGGACAGCTTTTGCTAGAACATTGCCTTACACCTTGTCATTTAGTCAGGATTTCAAGTGCCTACTTCTAGGCCTTCATTACTAACATTATCTAAACCAGAAAATTTTTCAAAGCATAGATTTTGTTACTTCTGTAACATCCCTGTTGTAACTTTTTATTATTCTATGCAGCGCATTCATGTCTATTCATAGTTTTATCCTATTTAGGTGTTGTTATCATTGTTATTGGTGAAATGGCAGGGAAAGAGACTTTCTCAAAATCTCTGCTTGGAGAAAGAGAAGGAAAACAGTCTCCAGTTATCAAGAGACAAGGAAGCCCTGATGTCCTCTGTACAACACTATTAACTCCAGCCAACTCATTTGCCTCACACTCACTTCTCCATAGAGAAAAGTCTGATTGACACAACCGCAATTAATACTTAAATTCAGCACATCATCCTCACGTCAGTCCCAGGTTGGAATAATGTGATCTGCTGACAGAAGCACACAAAGTTAACCCATCAATGTCTCCACTTTAAAGATCTCTTTTGCTTCTATTTGAGGCCTCTGTATTTAGAAGAAATTCTTGAAATATGAAGATGATTAATATATAATATCTTTTGTGACATTCAAATTCTACCAATTTGGCTAACAGAGGGAAATTTGTGTCCACCATAGAGGGGATACAAGTGGTAGACATATATGTTAAGTTTCAGCTGATTTTAAGCCTCTTCACTTGTAAGCAAGTAACTTATTATACAGTTCATCCTAAGTTCTCCTTAATGACAATCATATTAGAATACTGAAAAAATGAAATTAGAATTTAGCATTCATGCCACCATGTCAGTCTTCCTCTTCCCTTTTTTCTGATAATGTAGAAAACTTGGCAACTCCTCTAGGCTTGTGTGACGACTGCCTTCTACTGGCAGCTGGCCCAGTTAGTCTCTCTCTCTTTCCTTTCTTTTTTCTGTTGCAGAAAATTCGAAATGAGTAAGGTTATTTTAAGAACTTTACAAATAAATACATAGATTTTAAAAGTGTCTTTAATCATTTCTATGTCAAAGGTTTCTTTTCATAAGTCACTTTAAAAAGAAACACATCAAGTTAATTCAAAAGAGGAAAAGAAATGTTAATATGAGACTTCTATGTGTGTGTATATGTATATAAAATAGACCAAATAAACGAGACAATAATCTCTAGATGAAAGACGCTTGAGGTTAAAATAATAAGATTTTTTTTTTGGTTTTGTAGCTTTTTGATCATAGTTCTTATAAGTTTTAGTAGTTCTATTTTTACTTCTAATGGATTAAATGCATTTCAAAAACAAAACCAGACTTGTATGTCTCAAACTACCCTCGAGAAAATTACTGTGTGACTTTATGTTAATCTCTCTGAGTTTTTCCATGTGTTGCCATAACGTTTGAGGAAAAGCCTTTAAAGTTGGACACTTTAGCTACAAAAATGTAATGTTAAGATAGAAATAGCATCATAAACTTCTTTACCTGTATGTGCAGTATCTGGAAACAAAAACATATACCTACAATTCACTCATACATATCTTGACATGCACATATATTGAAATTTATTCTTTCCAAATTTCAAAACATCTCCTTCATGACAAAATAATTAATTTTGACAAGTACAGTACCTAAATGTTTACATGAGATCCAAATATTTGAAATATTGAGAGACAGAAAAAAATGTTAAAATATTGAAAATTTCTGTATTTTGCCATTACTATCCTCTTCTAACAGAATCTATTACATTACTTTTCAGTTTTGCATAAAGAAGCAAAACTTGATAAATATAGGGGCATGTGTGGACATTTTGTATATCACTGAGATCATAGAAAGTGTTTGCTTTTCTCAGAAATGTTTACATCTGAAAAGGCTGATTAGCAAAAACATTCAATATTCAAAAGTTATATATATGTGTGGTGATTTGTAAGTCCTAGGAAAAAATGGTAGAAACCAACCAGTTGGATAATTGACTGCACATTTGTGCGCAAACACACAGGGTTATATCAGCATACTTAAATTTCTTTATTGATTGACTTCTGTATCAAGTGATTTCAAAAAGTTCCGTCATAACATTTCAGTACTTGAAATTGTTTTCCACTCAGAGCTATTAAAAGGCTGTGAACTTTGATATTGAGCACGTGTCATAATCGTGCCATATATTCCTCAGTACTTTAGGCAAGAAAACAAACGATTTTAACCATGTGATACAGTTTTGATAATGCAAGCCTGTGCAAACAGGAGGTAAGGTAGTGAGAAGCCAATGAAACAGCTCGCAGTGGTGGAAAAGAAAGTGTAAAATGAAGCAGACTTCTCGTACAGATCATTTTGACAAGTTTAGTTTTAAAACGCCATCATTCTTTCTGCAAGGGGGCAAAGATACCCTATTTTGAATCTTCTCCCCTTCTTTTGGGTCAATTTCTTTCTGTACCAAATCTGTGCCTCCGACTACAGCAGGGGACTCGTTATGTACCCCAAGTCATCAGGCAGAGGTTAGGAGAGTGGAAGTGTGTTCCCTGAAGCAATTTGTCTCCGTGATGATTCGAGAGCATAGTTCAAAATTATCTTTAATATGAATAAGAAACTAGAACCTCTTCAATTTACAGATGGAATTTGTTTTTTTCCCCCAGACTATAAAATTGTCTGCTTCTTTTTTCAAAGTGTATTCAACATCTTGGTTACTATTTTGTTCAACCTTGATCTGTCATTCATTTCACTTACTCTGTTTAGTTTATCCATTCGGAGTTATCTAATTGGTTTTGCTTAGCCCTCCTTTTTTTGCATTTCCATCCCATTCCATGTGCAATTCAAGTCCCATTAGCTCCCACTTCATTTAAACCAACATAGGGCTCCTGGGACTAGTTGGGTTGTTGAAAACAGGTGCAACTGGCCAGATGGCTGCGGAGCAGACCCAGCGGTTCTCCCACCAAATTCAGACTGTCAGGCTAAGACAGCTCAAGGGAATCAGGGCTCGAGATGTTATCAGGCATTTTGTTATTGGTTCCACCTTGCAATTCATAAAATGTTCCTTTTAGGATTAAGACTAACATTAAAAAGCAGTGTGCTTAAACAATTACCAACAATTCATTGTTATAATGTGTACTGCCGAGATATACCTTGGTTTTATTTTGAAAGGGGAATTAAAATCAGCTCTAGAAATGGAGTGCTCAATTCCTGTTGTGAATCGCCCTTTCCATGGCCCGTTGTCTTTCTTCTGAGTGTCTCGTTGCTTGAACCCAGACGGGTTATTCTGAACCTTGGATTGCACCTGAATCCATGTGTTTTTATTGCTTAGAAGGATAATGCAGCCATACAAACCCTTGTCTAGCATACTTTTTTTATGGACAGGGTCTTACTTTGTAGTCAGAAGGTCATGAATTCACTGTATAGCTATGTAGTCTGGACTAGCCTCAAACACAATAATTCTCCTACCTCAGCCTCCCAAGTGCTAGGATTACAGGTGTGCACCACTATGGCCTAGCTAGCATAGTTATTTCTTGAGAATATTACCCAAGACAACTATATTGATTAGGATTCTTCGAGAGGCAGAGTGAATATAAATTATAGGAAGTGATTTGGAGGGCTTACAAGTCTGAAGAGAGAGAGAGTTTGACATGGCCAGGTACATATAACAAAGTTTGAGGGCCTGGTGGCTACTCAGACTTTAGCTGGAAGAACACCAGTTCGGGACTGTAGGACAACGTGCAAGTCTACTATAAATTGTTGCCCAACACACAGTGGCAAAGACCGGAGCCTGGAGTGAATCCGAAACGGAGATCGGTGATGCGAAGCCAGGAGCAAATGGATGCCTGTAGACTATGGTCAAGGCTAGAGCTTTCACGTAACAAAGCTGTAATCATTTTTCTTCTTCCTTCTGTTTTACTTAATTCAAGCTGCCAGCTGGGCCCCCAAACCCGGCATAGCGGCATAGCGGGGGTGTTTTGCTGACCTACAAGGCAAACACACACACACCTAAAAGCTCTACCCCGAGGCTGCCTAATCTCAACAAGTTTACATAATCTCTCCTGTGGCCACAACACTTCACACCTACAACCAAGTTTTCACTTCATCCCCTTCACTTTTCAAGGGTGACTGGGTCTCCACTCCTTTGTTATCCATTGCCCGTATATCACTCTTTGTCTAGCATTTTTATGTATTTCTAACGACCCTGTATATACTCAAGGGACGTCAACATCAGTAATTACCAAATCCTTCCTTCCTCTCTATAATTCCCATTTGTCTTGAACTTAGAGCAATGCAATTGAAGACTAAAAATTCCTCAGTGGGAGGTTCGTTTCTACTTGAGGTTTCAAGATGATACATGTTTAGTTTCCTTTTAATCTGGGTTTCTCTTTCTAATGTTTTTTCCTACCTCTTGGGGCTTCTCTGCAGCAGGTGTCACTCAGGATTCTCCTTCATCATTTGAAGTGTGATGGTCTGTAAATCATCTTCCACAATGACCTGGTTTCCCTGCATCCCAAAAAAACTTTATGATGACTCCCTGTTTGTGGTACTAGTCTCAAATATTTATCAGAATCACAAATTTTCAGTCATTATATCTGATTTTAACTACAAACTCAATTCTTCTTCTTTTTTCTTTCATGTTATTTTGTTAATCCTCCTGCTTTTTTTTAACAAAGGTATTTTCCATCTACTTGCTTTTAGTGTCATTGCTGAGTGGTTAGCTCTGAATTTTCTTCCCAAGAATAATCAAAATGTAAGGAACAGGTGCTGATATTTAGTATGTTGTGGTTATTCTTTTTAGCTGATTGAATGCAGTTTTGTAATTCAGTTGTCACGATACCCTTATCAAGCACCATCTCCTAGGTGAGAACAGAAAAGCATAAGGGATTTATTCAGCTTTCGCAGTGTTCTAGATCTAAAGCAAAACTGGGCTTGAATCTATGATTTCTGAGAAGAATGGCTATTTTATAATATGTCTTTTTTCTTTCTCTCCTCTAATTAGAATAATGTGTTTTCAGAACAACAAGGGACATCTTGGGCCTAAGTGCCTCAAAAAAAAAAAAAATCTTAACGTACTACTAGTTATATAAATTCATGTTCTCGCTTGATTTATGGCTTCCTTGCTGACATTCTCAGATCTTATTTGGAATTTATGTGCAAGTTGTACTTCCTAGACTCTGAATCTAGCCTTAGAAATAATTAATAATTATAAGAAGGAAATTATTCAATACTGAGAGGAAACACAATTAGGAGAGACAGATTTTTCTCCAAATAAAAGACACCATTTAAAAAATATATAGCTAAAAGAGTTTGCACTTTTTATCTGGAGATCTTGCTTTCACCAGTTGTTGTATTTAACTTGCCCCAATGCTACATGTCTTTTTCCTGCATGTTGAACTTCTTTAATAGCCTCATTTTGTCATTAAAAAAAAGTCAACTGACCACGTCTGAAAGAGTAGAATTCAGTGATGACCACTTGCAAATAATGTACAACTCTTTACATCTATCATGCAACCAATATGCATTTTGCACTTTTGTGTGTGTGTGTGTGTGTGTGTGTGTGTGTGTGTGTGTGAGAGAGAGAGAGAGAGAGAGAGAGAGAGAGAGAGAGTGTGTGCGTGTGCAGTACTTGGAATCGAGCTTGAGACCTTTGTATTGAAAATATCCCAGTCCATTTTTTATTCTTGATTTTAAGACAGAGTTTCACTAAATCACATTTGCCCAGTCTGGGCTCTAACTTTGATCCTTCTGTCTCAGCATCCCAAAGTAATGGGAATTCAAGTTTATGACACAAGGCCCAGCTCGCAGTTTTTTGTTTCACCAGAGTTGTCTTGTCTTGCTAATATACCTTGTCCAGTGACTGCCTGGGAACAATTAAATTCTGCATATGAAGTTTCTGTCCATTTTCCAAGAGCCAGTTCATGGGATTTTGGTCTTCATATTATAGCCAGAAATTAGCTTTCCTCTCTCAATCCTTATGATACTCAATATTTCTCTCACTGCAGTCACAGTGTGCAGAATTGAATTTCTGTATTCACTACATTCTGTGTGTTTATGGTAGCATATAAAATATCACCATAAGGAGTCAAGACATACAGCTTTATAACTTCTTATAGCTACTAGTAAGAGCTATTGTCTTAGTTACTTTCTCACAGCTGTGACTCAATATCTGACATCCACAACTTCGGGAGGATAGATTAATTGTAGCTTACACTTTCAGAAGGTCTCAGTCTGTTCATGGGTGGGCAGCTGGAAAATGGTAGAATCACATGGTGGGGCCACAGCTAGATCTGGAGCCATCTTGGAGACAGAGATCCTTCCATCATGGTGTAGCAGAGAGAAGTCTGGGAGGAAGAGGGAACCAGCAGATGCCCTTCCGGGTCAAGCCCTAAGCACCCGCTCCTTCTAGCCTGACCTCACCTCCTTTAACTGACATGTAATAAAAGTACATATTCTTGAGGCATAATGAGGCATAAAGCATAAAACTTCAATACATACACATAATATGTACAAATTAGATCATGGTTTCTGATTTATCTGCCACCTTAAGCACTAATATTTTTGTAACATTGGAAACATTGAAAATCTTTTCTATTAAATATTTTCAAGTATGCAATTAATTATTGTCAATCTTAGCCCTATATCTTATAGGACATTAGAAGTTATTTCTACTAACTGTGTGCTTGTTAATCATCCTTAATCCACCCACCTCCCTACCCTGCCCAGCCTTGATAACCACCATTGTACTCTCTACTCCTCCCAGAACAGCATTCTTACCTTCTACATATAAGAGAGACCACAGTGTTCACCAAGGTTTTTTAAGAATTAAGATGCCAGGTCTAGTCATCTTTTATAGGGGAGGGAAATGAAGTACAGACATGAGACTTGCCTACAATCAAAAGGGATCAAAACCAAGAATTAATGTTGATTTAACTCAATACTAATCCTATTAAAATACTATGTAAAAATTACTCGACTCACATTACCTATTTTCTACTTCAAAACTATGTGGCATCATCTGTGCATTGCTTAATTGATATATATTCTTTCCACTTATTTAAGTAAATACTCTTATTTGAACAGACAATTTTTGCTCTTTCTACTTTAAAGCACCTGTCTAAACCTTTTCAGTTGTTAACACTGTCCAACTCTCAGATCCTATTCAAATATCACTTGCAGCAAAATATTTTTTCCTGAAAAAAAGCGGGTCAAACCTTTTTCTCTCTGCCTTTCTGTTATATTTAGTTTCTGTATTACACTTTTTTATATAATTACAATGTGTGTGCTTGTCTTTTAATTGTTTCATGTTATGCATTATCTATTTTAGGTTATAAAAGGAACTGCTAGTGCCGAGAACTAGTTAGAGCTAAAGGAACTCTGACTAACTGGCCTTGCTCTGATCTTGTCATCATTAGTAGAACAAGGAAGGTTTGTTATCCCACGTGTCGTCATAGACTATTTTGAAAAAAAAAAAGGCTTGTGTTTCAGGGATTTTTCTATCAATGTATATAATAGATTTTTCAATAATTTTTTTGCAACTGTTCAAAAGTTGGACATTAAGTTCAGAGTTATCATCAACTCTACTGATGAAGTTCGACTGGCTGTTTTTCTTAATTTTTTTACTTCTTTTGAGATTTCTGCAATGCAGAAACATAGAAATGTTTGTTCGCCAATGAATATTTTTAAGTGTCAACGATAGCTTCTGGATTTCCAATACTTTTTCCTTTCTTGTTACATGAACAGCTCTCATATTTTCTCTCTTCATTTTATATTTGCTCATGACAATGAAAGAAATATATAGACTCATCTGAGATTTGGGAGAACTTCCAGCTCAAGAAGTTAAAAATAATTACCTTTCTCTGCCACTTTCAACCCATGCGCTTAGCCATACCCTGAGAAGGTTTGTTGCTTAACCATTTTATGCTGACCCCAGGGCAGTTCACTACTACTTTGTCAATTGAACCCTTAAGAATATATAATAGGAATGCCTCATTGTTATTAGAATTGTGAACTATCTTCCATTTTCCATTTAGAGATCCATTGTTTTTATTTCAAACATTTGTGAGAACTTGTTTATTAACTTTCATTTTCTGCTAACACTAACTCTTAGAATTAATGATTTTTCAGATATTGAACAAGCATCAGAAATATTATCATTTGATAGTATCCATTTACCTACATATGACTCAAATTCGTTTCTCTTTGTGGCAGAGTAGAACTCAATTGTGTACATATGCCAATTTTTTGTATTCATTGGTCTATTTATGGATGCTTGGGCATCTTCTGCAATTTCTTCATTGCTAGTTGTGCTGCTGGAAATATGGCTACATGTGTATCTATGTCATATGTTGTTTGTAATTCTTTTGAAGAGATGCCCACGAGAGGTATCGCTGGGTCAAATGGAATATTTACTTTCCTTATTTGAGGGATCTCCATACTGCTTTCAGTAGCAGTCCTCTTGTAATGCATAGTGGTATATCACTTTATAAAAATATGAAGCTACTTTATGATTAGAATGAAACTTTTGATTTTGATTAAAATAGACTTTCTCAAGTTATTATCTAAAATAGTGTTTCACCTTATGTATTTTAGCTATATGTGAATAGAATATTCTCACATTTTAAAGCTATCAACTTATATTATGTCCAATAATTAGCATTTGATAAAATTGCTCATTTTCATAGTCATAGCAAAGATGACTTGGAAAATTTAAATAGTGACTCTTTCATGTCCATCCATGCTTTCCATGTTTCCAAGCCACCTCCCTAATTTCCCTCGTGCCATGTATTTCTTCATAGGAAAATTATCTTAATGCCAAGAATTTGCTCTGTTTTTACTTTTCAATTTATGATAATAAAATCTATCTTAATATTAAGACTTTAAATGATCTCAAATAAATCTAGTTGAAAATTGAAATTGGCACTATAGAAATTTTAGCACTAACTTAATTCTTCATGGAAAGAAATACATATATATATATATATATATATATATATATATATATACATATATATATAATTAAACCCAAACTAATAAGTTATTAGTTAGGTGGGTTAGCTGGATTCCTCCTTGCTAAATCTCTTAACAAGAGACATGTATTGCAGAAAAAGTTGGAGAAGAAGGAGCCAGTTTTCTTAACCAAATATGTCAGTGAATCTTACTCAAGGAATTTTTTGTATTATTTATTTATTTATTTATTTATTTATTAGCACATGAGCTTTGCTAGAGTTCTTCCATGAGCCTGGAAGAGGCCTGAATAGGTAAGAGAATCGGAGACACTTGGCTTCATTCTGTCTACCAGAAACCTGCCCCTGGGTCCAAGATTCCATAAAGTAACTGAACAAAGCAAACATTTCCAAAGAGACAGAGCATTAAACTTGACAATTTAAGACAAGGGTGGGTGCACCAAGTTTAGCAAAACGGAACTTGAACTTGGGAAATTATTAAATTGATGCTTTCCTGGGTTGAGCTCTCTAGAAGTTATCAAGCATGATATTGGAACTGCTGAAAAGTGGATCTAGTATAGCCCTCCATCCACACTGGCCTCCTCTTTAGGTCACGCTCCACTTGACCTTCTTCACCATCACACTTTGCAACCATTGCTGCTGTCCACAGTGTCCACGGTGGGATTGCATCTACTTTCTAAACTTACTGCGGACCCGGTAGCTCACTCTAGCCATGTTCACGCTCTCTCAGACACAGTAGTGACCTTCCCAGATGTTCACCTCCCTGCTGCGGGTGGTGCTGAGCAGTAGTGTGTCCTCTATTTGCCCCCTGATCAAGCACTGTAATTTGGCATGGGCGATTTTGTTAGAAGACTAAAGTTCTAAATAAATATCCAACTAAATATATAATTTTGTATTTGCAAAAAAAAATTGCATTTGCTATTTTCTACGTTGCTCTTAAAACTTCCCCTCCCCAATTACATATGCTTCCAGAACATCATCATACCTTTCACAGATGCTTAAATGTGAGCTCCATGAAAGTAGGACTTTTTCATCATTAGAGATGTAAATCCACCACAGACTGTGAAATATATAGAAGTCTCTTGATCAATCTCCGTTGAATAAATGAGAACTGTTGCTTACACTCTGAATTTCTACCCTAATGAAACTTAATATTTTATCAGTTTTTAGAGTTGTTCCATCCAGTTTCTTATAACAGATATTTTCCATAAATTCTTATGATTATATGGAAAAATTTAAAAAATGTAAATGCTGATAATGCAAAAATACACTTATTTTCTGCTACAGTGTGAAATTCTGTTTGGAGAATATGCAAACAAAAACACTGAGAAAAAAACAATGTTACGGTAGGGAGGAAAGTTTAAAAAGCAAAGAGATAAGGGAGAGTTAAGAAAAGAGTTGAAGGGAAAGATAGTTTGAACTTCATTTTCCTTTTCACTTTAAAAGAGACTCAAAGAGAATATAAAATATCAGTTCTCACATTCATCCAAATAGCCAACTTGTCATATTGTAGAGGTTGATATTCAAAAATTATCATTCTCACCTTTAAACAATATTTACTGAGAGACAAAAGCACCCTGAGGAGTAAACAGTTTAAGGGACAGGCTAGGTTACTTGATACTTAGGCAAAAAGTAGCACAAAACCACAAATTTCAAAACTGAAATACTCAGTAAGGCCACGAGGTAGGTGCAACTGGACCGCAGGTATAACTTGTTGAGGATGAGTTCAATAGACCAAATTCAATAAACAATGAAAATCCAGAATTTGGGGCTAAAGATTAAAATTTAAGAGAGATTTTAGCTTGAGAATAGTAGTCATTCAACTCTAATATCCAATCACATTATGGAACATTTCTTTTGTAATAGTATGGTAGCGGGTACCAGTTCAGGGAAGTTACCAATTTGAGGAATTAAAACTTCGAAGTGAAATATTTTCTTGTTTAAAATGACAGCTGCAAATTGCTTCGTCCTCTACTCTGGTAGATGTCTTTCTTGGAGGCTAGAGTTTTGTCCATAGTACTTAAATGAATTCGTTCTAGTCTTTTTGGGAACAGCCACAGAATCAGAATGTCTTTCTTTCTCCTCTTTGTCAATGCTTACATGTATGTATAAATTAATATGTATCTATTTTACATATCATTATGCTTAGTAGCCTCTGTAAAGGTCAAGTCTTCCTCAACCTTACAGTTTTTCTGTATGTATGGAATCATTCTAATTGCCTAATTTGTCTCTTTGGATAGTTTATTTAACCTATTTATCATCAATGTTTTCTTAAATCTTTGGTTATCCAATGTTTTGAATTAACCATAATTACAAAAAAATTACTAGAGAAGCATTCTAATCAGAATCAGGACACATTGGGAATCCATACATCAATTCATTTCAATTTCATTATTAAAAATTCAGCTTCATAAAATAATTTATTCCTATGAATCTCAAGGATAAATTAGGTAATGTTATCAAAACTGCACTTGGAGGTCTCTGAGAGTTCAGCTGTATAGCATTTGAGACATCAAATGGTGTTGCTTACGTTGTAAAAAAGCACTAACCTTTACTGTATATCTCGATAATAGAACAACTACTCAGTATTCTTAATATACTCTGTTACATTCTTTGTATCTATGAATTTCATGGTACTCAAAAATACAGGCACAATTATTAGCCTTGTTTTGCATATAAGGATCTAGAGCTGAGACAATTTAAATAATTTGTCCAAGAACATATTATTGCAAATAAATTTTATAGTTAGTAATTCAGTCCTGGTTAGTCTAATTTCAGAAGATAATTTCTTTTAAGTGTTTCTCAGCTAAGAATGCCTAGAAGAATCCACTTAATAGTTATGTTATTAACATGAGTTAGAAAAAATATGTTGTACATTAAACATGATTTCACACATCTGTCTTTAGAGACTAAAATAATACAAATTTAATTTTTAAAAGTGAATTATCATAAATATAAAGCAAAAATACAGGTGATGCCCAGAAATAGTAAAATGAATACAGTGATATACAATATGGTATGAAATAGATGAAATTTTGAGAAAATATCCAGTGACCTACTTTGTATCTCACATATGTAGCACAATGATTTTAATTCTGTTCAAGACTGGTCCTCAGGGAGCCTGATAAGTTTATTTTAATATGTATAATATTGTAGAAATGTCTAGTTCATGCTATGTCCTCACGGTGGTTGCCAAGGTACCATTGTCCACTGCGTGTTCATTTTCTCTTTCCAAGCTATTCTGGCCTGCATTCTCTCCTTAAGCATATGCTTCCTGAGAATCTATTTTAAAAATTTTCTTCTATACATTTTTAATAGCATCATTTGTTACCTGACCCATAGGAGTGAATAATTATAGTTATTTGAATCATTACATCAGAGGCTGAATGTTAGTTCAAAGTGGGAGAGCTAGGTGCTTTTGATGCTCTTGTACTAGGTAATTAGGGCGTCAAGCCGGTTGTGAAGATTGCTCTCCTTTCATTATCAATAGAAGCCAAATCATTTTGAAGTATACATTTCTTTTATCTCATGACAAAGAAAGTTTCTTGTTTAAATAGAAAATGTTTTATGACAACTTCACACAATTACTTAATCTGAACCTTTGTCAAAACTTGAAGATTTTCTGAGCATCAGATGTCTTTTAGGTACTGAGACACAAAGAAGACAGACATTGTCCTTACTCTTAGATATTTTATTGAATGTGTATGTGTGTGCATATGTGTTTTGAAAGGAGATGGAGTGGCAAGGGAGTAGTGGCTGTGATATCTGTTCCTACCACAGAGTTCCTGAACCTGAGTAATTTATAAAGAAAGATGTCACATTTTGGTCCAGAGCTTTAGAAGTCCAAAAGCATAGCATGGTGTAAATATCCACTGGGTTTCTGGCATAAGCACCACACATGTTCAATTCATGGCTGAAATTGGAGAGAAGGAAGATTGCTGACCCAACCTCCCCAACAAAAATACCCAAACACTTCTAAAGGATCCCACTATCTTCACTACTGCCATCTTGAGGAACAAGACCCAACAGGAGTTTTGGTGGGAACAAACTACACTCAAACCATAGCACAAGACAGGGGAAAAACACATGAATAGCTGAGTATGCTGCCCTACGGTAAGTTCAATAACAGATACAGATGTAGAGTGTCTCCTAGCACAGGCAACGGGCAGTGTCTTGCTCACGTCAAGGAAGCTTAAGGAAGACTTCCTGAAGAAGACATAATGTGAGCTGAGTTTTCAAAGAAAAATCAAGGTTAGTTAAGCAAAAAGAAAAACAGAAGCTGGGGAAATAGCACCGTGGTTAGAGCACTGCCTAGCAAATACAAGGCCCTGAGTTTGGTTCCCCAGTCCTACATAAGCTGAATGTGGGAGTCCACACTTGTAATCCCGGCAGTCAGGAAGTTCAGGCAGGATGATTGCTGTGAGTTCAAGGCCAGCCTGGGCTACATAGAATGTTCAGGAACAGCCTGGACTACAGAGTGAGACCCTGTCTCAAAAATAAATAATATAAAAGAAAATAAGATAGGAAAAAAAAACCAGATCATTTGGGGCAAAGCAACAGAATGCCAAACTCACAGAACACAAAGATGGCTTATCATATTGGAGAAGAGCAGATTGTTCCTTGCAATAAAGATTATGTTGAGCTTGGATTTACAGCACGCTCCTGCCTCTGTGCTGGACCAGGCTGCGCACTCTACGTAGACTTCCTTTCCAAAGTATGGAGATGCAATCAGAAAATGTACCCTCGGCCCAGAAACTAATGATCATTAATATGAAATTGATGGAACCAACTACTGAATTTAAGTAATGGCACTGGAATATCCAAATACCTTAGAAAGATGCTCATGTAATATTTAATAAACGGAATATAAGATAAAGTCTAAATACATTTATTTATGTGTATAACAAATATTCATGTTAGAAACTGTGCTAGAACACAGACAATGATAAGCAAACTATTCTATGCATATGAACATATAATGATATCACAGTGTAACTAAGGACTCTGTCTTGAGTCTGAAAAAAAAAAGAAAGAAACAGAAAAAACATTGCTCAATTTACCCTGGCTTTCTTACACAAATGATTGGCCCTGGTTGTTGCCACAGTAGATGCAATCTGTTCACAAAGTTAATCTCAATGGTTAAGATGTACACATATGTTTTTTCCCTTTGGTACTGCTGATGGAACACATGGCATTTGAATTGAGCTATATCAAAGATCTTTTCATTTTTTTATTTTGCCATAGAGTCTTACCTTTAGCAAAACTATTTCATGAAGTACATAGTATTTTTAATTCACTAAAACTATTTGTTCATTGGAAACCCCTTGTGGCAGTAACTTTGCTTGTCCATCAAGAATAAGATACAACAACAAAATACATAAACCAACAAACAAAAAGCAGTTATAGCATGAATCTCTTTCTCCTTCCAAAGCTCATTTTCAGTTAATAATGTCATGTCTGATCTACCCGACACTCATGGGTAAATGTTTATGATAATGTTACAAAGCATCATCTCTGCAGTAGATCAGATACAGGCTAATTTTGAAAATCAACCATCCAGTTTAAGGAAATTAGTCAAAAAGATAGTTAGTCTTTGTGTTATATTCAGCCAGACATTTTTTTTCTCTGTGTGCTTTATGGATTCCTTTAGGCTGTTAGTGTGAATATTCATGCAAATGAAGAATAATAAATCACCATATACTCAGAATACCTTATTAACAAATCCATTAGTGTGTATCTTTAAGCAATGTCTCTTACAAAAAATAAAGCATAAAGTCAACACCAGTGATCACTTAAATTTTATAGCACCTTCTTAATATAGAGTACCTAATGTTCAAATTTCTACTTTGTTTCACATATTTTAAAAATTATAACCATGTTTGAATTAAGATCAGAATAAGGCTACACATTATAATTGGCTGATAAAGCATTTGAGTTTTTCTTAAATCTGTAAGGTTCTGTTAAGTCAGCACAGTGATGATATTTTACCAGTTTGGAATGCTTTTGCATTTAATCTAGTTATAGTAAGATTGAACACAAGGAACCATGGAAATACCCCATTGTTACAGTTCCACAGCAAGTCAATAGTAGAAATGGAACCGACAGAATTACTTGTCTGGCCCAATTTTACACAATATGGTAGTAAAATCTTTCCTTTTTTTTCTTTTTTCTTTTTCTTTAAGTGCTGAGGATTGAACCCACAGCTTTTGCACTGAGCTATACCTGCAGCTCTTTTTAAATTTTTATTTCAAGATTGAGTCTTGCTTTGTAGTCTATACTTAGATTGAACTTGTAAACAATTCTAGGGTTATAGAAATGTACCATTATGCTTGGCTTAAATTTTTTTTCTTAAAATAAAGAAAGAAGCATAAGTGAAGACACAATGAATGAGAATGCTAGATGTATCAAACAACTTTTGTAAAGCTTCAAAAAATAAGAATATTTCAAGTTGACATTAAGGAATGACACTAGTGTGAGACAAAAGCTAGGAATCATTAAAAATTAAAGGCAACCCTGGGGATAAGGAGAATAGGCCCAGTTTGGATACAGCATAGTTGTAGTTGATCAAAGCAAACTGAAAAATTTGGGAACATGCACGAAGGTCATATCTTATTGGTTAAGTATATTGACATTGGATATAGATATCCTGAAGTTTGCCTTCTGGAAGACAGTATGACAATGGCAGTCTGAGTCATCTGAGATGCATATACCAAAATATAATTAGAAATGAAACAAGTACATTTTTTTAGAATGTGCCTATGAAAAAAGTGGATGGGAACCTGAGGAAGTTGGGAAAGTTGCCTGACTCTGATCTAAGTTTGACCCTTGTGAAGGAAAAAGAGAAGAAAGAATGGAAAGAAAGAAGGAAGATTGGTTGGTTTTAGACTTCAATGTTGCTCAAGAAAGTTTTCATTAAATTAACCAGGATCCCTGAGCCAAGTTGTTCAACACAGGGATCTTGCATCACCCAGGAAAAGAGCTCCCATCATTATCCCTGGAGTATTTTGTCACTGGCTGGGAATTAGTGTGGGAGATGTGCACACAAACTGATGGATTTCAGAGCCAGTAGCTGAGTCATTGTCAATAACTCTTCCTATTGTGAAAGTCTCATTTTTGTGGCTGCCAGAGTCACCCTGAGCAGTTAATTTCCCAAGTAGCCATTTAATCATTTACCAAGAGAAAACACAAGTGTTTACTTTATAACATTGCTGGCACTTAACTGAACATGTATTCATGAAGTAGATGAGAATCTTAAGATAGAAGCTAAAATTTTTGATGTATCGGGGACTGTGGTGATAATAGTAAAGGATTTTGCATAGTTGAGGTGGAGATCATGGAATACATAAATCTTGTTGGCCGAAGGTGAAGGCACTATTTTTGTTGTGCTATAGAGTTTAAGTAGCAGTGAGTAAGTACATATTATTGGTATGTAACAGTCTGCTAGAGAAGAAACCCCATCAGATATCAATGTGTTTAAAAGTAGTAGGGAGTACCAAAATTCCAAAATAAAATGTTGGCTATAATTAAAGGAAGGTGAAGTAATGAACTACTCAAAAGACTTCACCTAAGATTAAGATATCTGAGTAAACGCTAAAGATTAGAGAAAAATAAGCCAACACTCTAACTAAATGTCCAAGCTAATAATTTGAAATGTTGATGAAGCATTTCAAATGTTTAAACAGATAAAACAAAGTCTTGAAATTTTAATCCGTTTGAACTTTTTTTTAAAAAAATGTGATGTTAGCAGTTGAATCTTGTCTAACGATGAAGGTCAGAAAACCAGGAATAAATTACCTTAGAGGAAATGTCTAGGGACCTGATTGAATAGGGAATTAATCTGTGATTAAGGAAACTAATATGGTCACCAAGAAAATGACTGTAGAACACAGTGAAGCAAAGCAAATCCATATATATTCATGTATTCTAGGATTTAGCTGGTGGTTGGAGACAGGACACTGACAATTAGCACAACTGAATAGAAATAAAAGCAAAGCATAGTTAATTTAAAAAGTTAGAAAAATGACAACGGCAGCGATATCTTTTTAGAAAAAAATGGATGTTTGTATCACTATTGAAGAGAAAATGCATTTATTACTGAAAAGTTAATCAGTAATCTTTGAGGCAAAGATACCTGAGTGCATGAAGTAAGGTCAGCTCTGCAAGGTGAGGTGCTGACGGTTCAAGTTTTCTGAGATTTCTGAATGAAAATAAACAGAAAGTGCTACAACAGCAAATAATTTTAAAACTGTTTTCCTTGAGACAGGTTTGGCTGCTGTTCATCCAACCATGTCTTCATATTTGGAAGAAAAATACATATCGTTAGAAGTGATGATAAGAACATACAAGTATATGTAACTTAAAGGACTTGGAGAAGATAAGCAAGAAGTAAGCTTAAAACATAGTGGGTTAGACTGAGTTTTAAAAGAAAGATTTATTTTTGTCACTTACACCAAACTGAAATGGAATAAAAAGAAAAATGAAGTGATTTTAGAAATGAAAAACACGAGCACTGTTATGAAATCTTCAATTTCTCAGTAATTTAGGGCAATATGACCAGTGTCTCAGTTTGCTTAAACTCTGTAAATTTCATTGTCTCTCATACCATACTGATGACATTTCAACTGCATTTCTTAAAATGTCTGGAAGACTTTTACTCATTCTTGGCAGAATTAATTAAATTATTTTATTAAGGTATAATTTAGACTAATATTCTATGGAATTAATTTATTTAAATTCAGTCTGATTACTTAGCTATCATGATAATCAACTTGGGAGCATTTGAATAAAATAATCCCATTTATTTAATACATTCCTTATTTACTCCAGCACTCTAAATGTAATGAACTTTTCATATCAACCCAAAAGCTTAGCTTCTCTAATGAAGAAGAATCAAAATGAGCAAAAATTCTCTACCTCATCTTTCTCTAGGAAGGACATTCTGAAAACATGACAAAGAAATTCACATCTATCAATCTTGGAATAAGAATACACAGTGCTAAAATTATTATTTTACTTATAATGTAATTCTTACTCTACATGGAAGTAATTTTAAGATATATATATAATATATATATATATATCCTGTTATGCATTGAGTCACTTTACTTTCCCTATGAGCTATATACATAAAGCACAACTGTCCATACATTGCAACATTGATCGAGGCCTTCCTAAAATAGTCTCCTAGGAAAATGTGATCACAGCTGTGTGGGAGAGACACACTAAGACAAAGATATTTACATAGACTTTGGTGTAACTGTGGTCTTTTCAAGCCAGAAGCATCCATGGCAGTATCTGTGATGCCCAAATAAGATAAAGTTTAAGTAACAGATGAAACAGGCCAACTTGAAATGATTGACTTTCTTTTATGTATAGCCATAACTGGTAAAATAACATGGCACATTTTTCTGAACGGGACTACTGAGTCACCCCTACGATGATAGTAAAATATCGCTACTTATTCAAGAAATAGGAGGGTTTCTTAACTTCATTTTGAAAAGCATGTATCATGTGCCCAAGACCACAGTTTTACCACTTTCCTGTAGTTTAATAAGAAATTCTTAAATCCAAACAACGTATGAAATGAAAATGCAGCTTGTATTTTGAGAACATGATAGGAAACTGATGACTCTTAACTCACAAATGCTCCCTAAAATTCATACATCGCAATAGATAAAAGTCTTGATATCTTTGTTGTTTGGGCAGTTGTCAATACTTCTGCAAATCCGTCATTGTCAGAATACTTCCCCATTTTTATGGGTTACAGTCTACAGAAGACGAACACATATGTAATTATCAATGTAATTGGGCATCAGAATCATAATGACATTTGATTCTGAATTATTACTCTGCTATACCCTAAAACTTCTTGACAGGAAGAAAAGAGAAGTGAGATCGAGAGAGATATAAGAGAGAAAGAGAGAGAGAGAGAGAGAGAGAGAGAGAGAGAGAGAGAGAGAGGAGAGAGAGGATTTCATCTCAGTTCCCTGCAGCACTCTCACAAACTCCTCAAAAGAAATGAAAATGAGTCAACAGCAGCACCTCATGGTCAGTATCAACTGGCTGAAGAGAAAAGTTAATCTTTATAGAGGACATTAGGAGCACTCAGGCATTTATACTCACTTTGTCTGCTACTGACAGCTGGTGTCAAAGGAGCTTTCAGTCTCTGCCTGGTCCCTTCCTTTATGGGGCCAAGAATCTAAAAGCTCAAAAACCAAAGAATCAGAAAGAAATATGTAGTCTTGCATGTGGAAATTTCTACGCTCCTTTTTAAAGTAAAAATATTCCTGCAGTCGTTCAAGGTTTATTATAGAAAAGATACAGAAGATTTATTAAAGATACCTATTTGGAAAACATCTGAATTACATGTTACTCCTGTGTATTTTGCATGCGCCCAACACACACACACACTACTAAGTATCTCATCTTAGCTAACTCTATCATTAACCTCGTTTCAAATTTAGTAACTAAGAACTAGTTGGTAGCCATATGCAGCATTTCTTAATTTTTCAGTGCTCTGGGGGAAGTGAGTTTATTAAATTGCCTTTAACTTGTGTTCAACACTGTTCACATATTTAAAAGAAAGGAGAGAGAGAGAGAGAGAGAGAGAGAGAGAGAGAGAGAGAGAGAGAACCAAATTGGGCCACATATATTCCCACTCTCTAGTCCAAATAGTTTGTTGCAAGGAGAGTCTAAGAAGACCTTGGAGTATTTTTTAATCTCTTTTGTGTGTAGTTCTGGTTTTTGGTTTCATATGTTTTTATTAAGTGCAATTTTATCTATCCTGCTTGGCTCCTTGAGGAAGAAGCCAGACCATTGTGGGCCGAGTTGGGAAACACTGCTAAGAGGACCAAGATACAAGGCAAGTTTGTGCTGCCGTCGGCCTGTCCTCACCACAGGAAATAATTCAGAAAAAAAAAAAAAAAGTGCTGTGTTCAAAGCAGCCACAAGTCCACGGCCTTGAAGCCCGTCACGGGTGTTCCATTCAGCGCCGTCATCCTGACTCTGCCTCTCCCGTTCAGTCGTCCCCACTGCACTTCCTCTGGTTTGAATTTACCCTTGAGCTCTTCTCTTTCTTGTTTTCATTTGTTGTTCCTTCTCGTCAGTTACGTTTTTCATCGTTTACTCTAGGCATAGTATTTTTATATTATGTTACTCTTTTTCTCATTATGCCCAAAGGGCCAAGGGAGGCATTTCCTTGTTTTTAGTTTTTAATTTAATTTTATTTTTTCTTTATAGGATATAACCTATTTGGGTTCAGCTGACTAGAAAGGAGAGGATAGAGGAAAAAGTGAGAAGGAGACAGAGAAGGAGAGATTGCTGAGCCAACTAAATGTGGATGTTATGTTTTGATATTACTATTGCTATTGTCAAGTGCTTTCCATAGTTTCAAAATAATTTGGAAAAGAGAAAAGTTGGAAAACTCAGAACTTTTTCCCTTTCTTATTTTCATTCTTAGGGAGAAATACACATCTGTTATTCAGACAGAAAAACAAAACAAAAAAATGGATGTTTGGTCTGCAACCCGAGTTTCCCTTGAAAAATTCCCCTGTGATATTCGGACGTGGGGCCGGATGGAAGGCTGGATGCTTGGGGCTTAGTTGGATTGGTGGGTGGATTTGGACTCTGCCCTTCCTGCCAACACTTGTCTCTGTTCTGCCACACTAGGAGCTGCTTTTTTCTTTTTATTTTTGCTCTGGCCCTACCATGGGGTTTCCCATGTCCAGCTGAGTGCTCGTGAATGAGCTGTGACCTTCTGAAACTGGGATAGAAAATAAATCATTCTTACCTAAAGTTGTGGTTGCCGGGTATTCTGTCCTATCAACAAGAAACTAATTAAGATATTACAGATATATTTCATTCTTTAAAAGCTTTCCCTATGTACAATCTACTACTAACCACTGCCTATCCATTGTGTGGTACAGATGACACCCAGTATCGCCTTTTATTAATTAATTAATTTATTTATTTACTCATTATAATACTGTGTATTGAACTCAGGGCCTTTGCTCTGAGCTACATCTCCTGCTCCTTTCAAAAAATTGTTTATTTGAGACAAAGTTTTGCTAACTCAGAATTTCCATGCTACGTTCCAACCTGTGACTCTCCTCCGTCAGCCTCCAAAGTACTAGGATTATAGACCTGCAGCTACCCACAAGGCCGGCATCCCCTTTTCTCTTTTTATTGGCTGCTTTAGGTCAGATTCACAATACAACTAGCTTTTAAGATGGAGTTTGATTCTTTTAAGACAGTCGTAAAGTGCCATTTCTGTCTAGAGGGTGCGTGAATTCTTTTGCCCATTCAATTAAAAAATTTTATATTGAGATGAAATCTCATTCTGTAGTCTAAGCTGGTCCTGAACTCACTATGCAGTCCAAGTCAGCCTCAAACTCATGGTACTTCTCCTACCTCAGCCTCCCAAGTGCTGGGCTTACAGGCGTGTGCCACCATGTTTGGTTTATGTTGTGCCCAGGAATCAAATCCATGGCCTTGCACTTGCTAGACAAGTACTTTAGCCATTGATTTATACCCTCAGCCCAATTATTATGTTTTTATGTTCAAGGAGGAAAGTTTCATTTTTTTTCCCTGGTAGCAGCAAGTCAAAATTAACATCCCCCTAATGCTGACAGCAGTCTTGAAACCCCAGGACAACCAGCCTCAAGAGGTAGTTGATATTGAGTACCACAAATAAAGGAAAGACCTGGATCCTTGATTGTATTGGGCCTCTCATTACAACACGTTAAAACGCCTCTTTGCCTCTGATCTTCCACCTATATTAGATAACAATTTTTTTTGTGGCTAAGTCACTTTGAGCTGGGGGTTTTCCGTTATCTGAAATGCAACCATCCTAACAGATAACAGGCAAGATCAACACCCCCTGTCAGTGTGCTGCTTAAACCTCAGCTGAGCTTTATTCTCAAATGTAAAGCATTTCAAAGGCCTGCAGAATCTCCTCTCTAGTTTCCCAGGCAACTATCACATGTCACTCACGGATGTTCTGAAACACACAGGTAATATTCCATCTCATCACCTCAATTTTAAACCCAGAGAAAGACAAATGAAATGGGTGCCAATAAATCCTCCAGGCTGCAGAGATAAAAGAAAAGAATGAATATCAGGGAGGCAAAGGCAAGTAAACAATCTGTCCTGCTATCTAATCTCTGCCTTTTCACTCTTTGTTTTCATTTCTTTTTTTTTTTAATGCCACTGTGAGAGATTCAAAATTAGATATAAATTTTCTTGGAGGTTAGGGCCTTCTTTCTGTATTGGTTTCCTGGACACAATTGACCTTCACACACAAGAGGCACTTCCTCCTGCAGAGAAAAGATTCAACAATTCTAAGCGCCTCATCTGAGATTCTTTGTTCTCTTTTTTCCCCAGTTTATAAGAATAAAATTCAATCTTGGACCCAAATAGGTAGAGTACAGTTTAATATAAATCATTTAAATGCTAACACTTTTACTCTCCAAACATCTCTTCAATAGAGTCGAATTATATACCAAATGAGAGAAATAAAATGGAAAGATTAATTTTTGTCATTAGAGTAATGCTGCTCTTCACCACAGACAATAAGATGGAGTGAACGCTAAGCCAGAACTGAGGGCTTTGTTCATAGTTGCTTTCAGAAAGACCAAATGAGACTTTAATTTATGTCACTAAAGAAGTCTCCTAAGGCGTTCAGGAAGTCTGAAGATTTCTCTGTACCCAAGAACTACCCAGCCAGAAACCCAATATGGAAGAGTCTTCATCCCTCACCTGCCTTGTTCATTCTCACCACACAGGCTTCTGTTGTCACTTTTCCCTGTGATAGTTTATTGTTCACAGAGCACTCGCTATAATCTGGCTAAAATGAGACAAAAATATCATTTCTAGCAAAAATCTCCAACAACTCTCAATCTCATTCAGACCGTTATGGCCTTGAAGACTCCATGTGTAATCAACTTTTCCTAAACTTTTTGACCTTGCATCTTGCCCTTCTTCCCTTCCCAATTTCCATTCCATGCACACTGGCCTCCTTGATGCTGAGAAGGCTAACCATACCTCCACTCACTGCCTTTCTACCTGCCTGTTCCTTGCATATGGAGTTCTTCTGAGAGATGTTTACTAGGCTCAGCTACTTCACATTCTTTCTATTGAAATGACCTTTACCTGAATCAGACTCCCTACCCAGACTATATAAAGCAGCACCATTTTTATCATTCTTGTCCTCCTGTTCCGCCCCCCCCCACCCCAATGTATTAACATCAGTGAATGCAGCACTTAAGTCCATCTTGTCCATCATTTTTAAGTAGAATGTGACCTTCCTGAGATCAAGGAAGTTCATTCACTATATGTCTGCCACTATAAATAGAACCTAGCACAGTGTAATCCAGTGCACAACACTTAGTGAGAACAGAATTCTTAGTAGGAATGAACTCTTATTTTAGTAAATGTTATCAAGACTATGCACAATAAACTTTAACAAAATACTTTCAATGAAAGCTACTTTACTATTTAATTATGTGTTATGAGATCATATCTCTTTCACTTGTTAAGAGAATTAGCATATTTTTTAAACAAGGAAGGGATGTAGTCATTTAAGAGAAAAATATATAAGTATTTGTGTCCTTAAACAAGTGCAGAAATAAAAACAAAACATAGATAACATTTCTGCTCATTCAGTGACAAAACTCTATAGAGTTTCATTTCCTGGGTGTGACTGTTCATGATTATCAATTTCATTAGATTGATAGATATTGAACAGATTTATAAAGCACACATTAGAGTGTTCCTGTAGGATTTTGAAGAGATTAAAAGGGAGGAGGAGAACCGGAAGACCCATCTTGGTTGCATATGGCACCAAGAGGCTTGCAATCTAGAAAGAATAAAGGAAAAGGAGGATGTTGGTCTGCATTCGAGGAGCTCCGTTGTGCTTGAGCGCCATTGCTTTTTTTTTTTTTAAATACGATTGTCGACACACATCAGACTTCAGGATCGTCAGCTTTTCAACAAAATTTCACACCGGTGACTCCCGAGGAAGTGTACAGGCTTTTACTGTCAGATGAGCACTCCATTCTGGTCCCTCTTGTTCTGAGACTTCAGACTTCTTGACCTGAGCAGCTCCTAGGCCCCTGGCCCTCTAGCCTGAGGATGGCCACAATGGACTGTCTTGATTCTTGAAACCTATAGATCTATAAGCCAAACTAACAAATCCCCTCTCATAATTAGATATATTTATATTTTTTCTATTGATTCTATTCCACTAGAGAACCCTACTTATTACATTGGGAAGTAACTTAAATTGATATTCTTCTATGTGTATGGAGACAATTTTATTTTGCCAAGAAACAGACTGAGGAAAAACACTAAAGGCTCACTGAGTACTTCATGACTGCAGCTTAGCCCTGATCACTCACACACACAAAAGCACATTCTAGACTGCCTCAAAGAAAGCGACTGAAGTTTCTTCATATTAGGACCTTGACCAGCTTTAGTGTTTTTCTAGAAAAGGAGAAAAAGGGACTACAGAAATTAAAATGTCAGCAAACTTCTAACATCTCACTAAATACAGTTATAAATGAGGATCACAGAATAGGCACATGTTCCTTAATTTACATCCAGCTGACATATTTTTAAATAAATATATGTGACATTTTCTTAAATTATAGCCTGAAGCCATAAAAATGAATGATAAAAATGTAAGTAATGTACGTAAAGACCAAAACCTTCTTTGTACATTTATCATAACACTGCAGGAATTCGTACCTTCAAGCTCTAAAGCAGATGCCACATGGGGACTCTAAGGCCCAGCAGAACCTAATGTCCAATGGTAACATTAGACTGTGCATATCTTCTACACGTTAAACTTACATTACTGATAGATGCTGATCTTGTGAACAAAGCCCCACCAGTCACGGAGCACATATTTAGTCATCTAACAAAATCCAGTCTTTTAACCAATAGTGCATTGGGGTTTTCAGGATTAAGGAGGCTTGCTCAGGAGAATGAATCTCATAAGGAGATAACTTGGCTGCATCCAGTATAGAGCCATTTAAAATTTTTCCCTAAATTGACTTATGGATGCTTATAAAAGTGAAAATTCCTTGGCTCCACTCCTCACTGAATCAGGCTGTGTCCTAGCACAGTCCAGCTATGTATGTACTCTAATGTGGAGAATTGAAAAGCAGCAGAAAATGTAGCAAAAGGCATTTCCAAAATGCCCCTGCCTGCCCGCCCTACTGCTCCTTTGGCAACCTGAACCCAAACCTCGGGTTGCCTCTTCTCCCTTTAGTTCACAGAGCTGAAAACGTTGCTCAGTGTGATGCAATAATGATAACTATAATCACACAAATTGCATATTCCACTCAGCCTGGTGCTGCACAGAAAATTGATGGCCTTGCCCAGGGCAGTCATGTATCAAAGCTGCGGGACCTGTGTAGAATTCAGGAAATGCCAGGGCTCTCCTTCAGTTTATGTTCTCTGTAACCTTGCCGTCTCACTCAGTTGCTGTACCAGAGAGCAGGTAATCCATCAAAAGAGAAACATCATAAACTACCCTCCTGCCCTCCAAAGTACCTTTTTTTTCCCACCTTCTGATTTCAACATCAAAGTTGGAACAAGTTTTCAGAGTGAGGAATGCTTGGGGTGCTCAGAACCCTGACTCCTGTGTCTCCATC
Source organism: Ctenodactylus gundi (assembly GCA_004027205.1). Taxonomy (NCBI): domain Eukaryota; kingdom Metazoa; phylum Chordata; class Mammalia; order Rodentia; family Ctenodactylidae; genus Ctenodactylus; species Ctenodactylus gundi. The sequence goes on from PVKB01002360.1 coordinate 280,291, forward strand.
CTGGCCTGTCCTGACCAAGGCCCTCTGAGCAGAGAGATCTCTGTTTTCAAGACACTGAACTATTTCAGGGAGAGAATCAGAGTACAAAGAAGTCGCATTGCAGGTCAAGATGCCTTTCTGTCAGATTTGCCAAGGGGCCTGGTCAACATACAGCGCCTAACAAGACCCGTACTCTGCTCTGTGAATATGCCAGCATTTGTACTTCCTCTGTGGGCACAAAAAGAGAGAGAGAGAGAGAAATAAAAGTCTTTCATAAAGAAAAAACATCCATTCATATCTAGTGTTCTTAGTAGCTTGGGAGCAAACACAATTTTATTATTTATATAACTATTCTTGTCTTTTCTTAGTGAATATTAGAGCAGGATTTGCCACTGTCAGGCTGAGAGTATTTTGCAGAATTTCTGAAAGTGACCAAGAGGTCTTGATGCATTTATTAGGATGTAAAGCCCAGCTGTTAACACAAATTATTTTCATTTTTATGCTTTGTGAATCTGCTAATGAATTGCTGCATGTTCTTAGCTCTTTTTAATTCATTATTTCTTCACTTCATTTTTGAGATCAATTGCAGAGAATTAAATATGATGCTGTGATTTTTCATGGAGCAATCAAAATGGACATTGAATATTTACTAGTACACTTTCATTTTGATATTTGTAGATCAAAATTGTTTTAATAGGTAATTTCTCAAAATAGGTACCATTCTAATTCCATTTTTGCATAGGTCAGTGACATTTTATTTAAAAGTAATGTGAATAAATGAAAATCTTAATTTGTTATGAAAACAAATGTACTAACCATCCCTATTGCAAAGGCCCTGTGAGTTAGCTATTGCATGTCGATGCTACACATACATAGAAATTAAAACATTCAAAGTATCTGTAAAACTAAAATGTGGACACAAATATAATTTATCTCCCAGCAGAAACTAATCACCATTGCTTTTGAAAGTCTCCAAGTGCTTACCCCAAATAGTAGCCACATTCGTTATGTAGTAGTCACGAGGTCCAATTTTGTATTTCAATCTTGGTCACATCATTTGCATGTATATCCCCAAATAGCATAATGTTTTGTTTTGTGCATTAGTAACATTTATACAAAAGCAATCAAATATTTATCATACCCTATACTTCTTTTCACTTAACATAACTGGTGAATATTATTTAATTGGTAAGTAGAATAAGTTTTGGGGTTTTTGGGTAAAGACTATTGTCTTATATGACTATCACAGTCTTTAGTTACTTTTTCATTGCTGTGACTCAATACCTGACTCCCACAAACTTAGGAAAGGAAAGGTTTATTTTAGCTCACAGTCTTGAAGGCCACAGTCCATTCAGGGGTGGCCGGCAACAATCGAAATACATGGCAGAGAGAGAGAGGTGGAGGCAGCTTCCCCGGACAAACAGGAAGACAAGCTGAGGCTAGTTGAGACTAGTCCCAGTCTTCCAGGAAGGCAGGTGCAGCTTATGTATCCTTTCAGGTCTCCGCCGAGTAACCGAGTAACCACTCCCTCCTGCATCCAGGTGTGGCCACTACACACGGTTAATCCTAACTTAACTGTAATCCACCCCTCCACACCAGACCCAATCCACCAACATCACATGGTACCATTAAAATACATGAGACTTTTGGCGGGCACTCCAGATCCTAACCACTACATTCAATTTTGAATCAAGTGGACACTTGAGGTGCTTTCAGATTTTCTGCCCAGTTTGGTTATGTGCTGTTTAAAATTACTTAGAGCTTTCACTGCTCCATATTGTGAAACAAAATTTAGGTCATAAATAACTGCTAAATGCACAAAAGGAATTGACTATGCTGTGCTCTACAGGACCCGATTTACTTCTTCTACTTAAGAGATAGGTCACAGCAATCTCTTTAGCTTAGCTTATAATTCAGGAAACTGTTAGGGGCTTTGTGAGGGAGGTCCCATCCATTTCCTCCAATCACCTCCATTTCTGAGGTTCGCATCCTGTTCTCTACCACCGCACCACATAAAATCAAAGAAATAACTTCTTATAAGAAATGAATATGATGTTTCCTGGCAATCGTACAGATAACAATGAGCAAAACTTTAACTTGTGTATTCTTATAATTTTATAATGTGCATATGAACAAAGGTACTTTTCTTTGAAATATTTGTGGATTTGGGAGTGGAGAGAATTTCTCTGTGGATTGCTCTTGCAAGCGCCAGACTCCACTTCTGGCTGATTCGGCTCCAGCTCCCCTCTTGGACATCCGCTGCATCTCCGTGTGGCTCCGCTACCTTTTCCCCTACGGCTACCGAGCTTTACGGACCATTTCAGGCGTTTTATTACCTCAGCGAGGGTGGAACATATTGCTTTATCAGTCAGCCTTTCAGTCTGACGGTGCTGTGCTCGTACATCTCGCAGAGGGGGTAACAGGCGCTCTCATCCTCTCTCGACTGCTTTTCTGCTTTTCACCAGGAAGGAACAGGGAGCAGGAGACATTCTCACATCTGCTGGCTTCTAATATACTTCTTATCTGCTGAACAGTTTGTAGAAAGCTCTGGAGTTTGATTTCTGATAGTAGCTCATCTTGCTCTTTCCACTTTCTACAAGTGCATTCTTACCAAATCGGCTGACCTAATAACATTTTGATTTCCTCATCTGTAAAGTGGAATGAATGCAGTATACGGTCTTTCTGGATAACATGCAACTCCCCAAATCAACAATATAAAACAATAAGCATTTACAACTTTCCATAATGCTGTAAGTTGTTTGGGATGGCTGTGGCTCTGGGCCATACTTGAATGATTTCAACGTTGCTGACTCAGCCATATAAACTCAGGAATTTTAAAATTACATAATAATGACATATAACTATAATACATCAGCTGAGCACTGTGGATCTGGGGCATGTGGTCTCTGAGATCAGCCTGGCTTGTTCCTGTGCCAATGGCAGAGTGCCACAAAGTCAGGCCTAAATTGAGATTTGTCATAATGCTATTTCTGAAAACATGGTTTATGAGACTAGTCTAGAGTCAATCAGATCGAATCCAAAAATTATATCACAAAAATCACTTGGGGTCATCAGTGCAATTTATATCAGGCTAATTATTCCAATGGCAACATTTAACAATTCATGGCAAAATGCTGAAATTAATTGAAGACACAATAGAGAGACTCAAAGCAGGCAGAAGCCACAGGAACTAAAAGCCATGAAATAGGGAAGAAGTCCCCTTGGTGAGATTCATGTTTATCAGTTTTTTTTTGTTTTGTTTTGCTTTACATTTTTATTTAATTTCATTATAATTTTGATGTGTCACATCATAAAATAATTTTCATTAAATATAACTTAAATAAACTATATGATGTATTTTATGGTATACCTTAATTTTTAAAAAAGTTAGTCTCTAAACATTCCTGTAAAAATAACTTCACATAAACTTCATTTTATAATTTTAACTACATAATAAAATGGTTGAGAAATCATCCCAAGGCTGAAACACTCTGTCTTATCAAAGTATGTTTCTAAATAGAAAAGCAGTGATTATTTTTCCTTTTGTGTGTGTTTAAGAAAAAATTTGCCAAAGCCGCTATCATTGCAAAAAATGAAGGCAGCATTCCCATGATCCTCTAAATTGAGAGTCAACAAACATATTCTGTAAAGGCGTGTGTTACAGATGATTTCAAGTATGAGGTTTATCTCACAGCTATTTAACTCTGTTGTTATTAGAGTGAGAAAGAACTCATATGTAGTAAGCTCAACATACAGGGACAATAAGGCTTCCATAAAACTGTATTTTAAAAAGCAGGTAGTGAGCTTGATATCGCCCGTAAGCCATAATTTGCTGCTACTGGAGCTAAGTGAATCTGCATACTAAAAAGAAAACCTGGGGAAGCTTCTAAGGCCTGTTATTGACTTGTATGATTTTTCTCCTAAATTTATTAGTCTTCTATATCCTTTCCTTCTGGACTTTTTATGTCAAAGTGTTGTAAGAGTTATTTTAAATTGTGTATATTTAATGATACAACATGATATTAAGGGATACACATATAAAATGAAATGTTTACGTTAGTGAAGTAAATTATCATGGTTATATAAGACATTTACCTCCAAATATCAAACAACCAACATCTAAAGCATTTTTGTTATACCATATCATGCCTTTGTAGTTGAGTTTTTCTAAAAAGTTTCCATTTAATAAGAAAACCAAAATAACAAAATATTTTCAGATTCTTTGTATTTAAATATGTCTTAGTAAAACTGATAATTTAGGTGAGTGATAAAAGTGTCCCACACATACATCCAATGCATGTCATTATAAATCACATCTTTTCATTTGGAAAGAATAAATGATAGCCATATTTGGATGATTTATTATTTTGAAGTTGGGTACAATGTGACTTTAATCTATAAGTGTTAAATTTCAGTAGATTGTATATTATTAAGATCATAGAGGTTGGCTATAGCTATTATTCATTTTCCTAAAAAAGCAGCAATATTTCTTGACGCTCTAATTGAATTAATATTGATCTTAAGTCTTTGATAACATCGGTCATCATGAGACACAATATATTGATGAATCCATGGGGCAGTAAGTTTGTCCTTTTGTTTTACTAAAAGGCACACTTAAGGCATAAAAGTAAATGGGCATGGGCTATGAAAGTAAAAAAATAATTAGTCTGGAAGTATTAAACATCTACAAACATGAATTTGAATAAAGTAAAAAACATCCATCTCCTTACAACCAAATCTATACTTTTCTATAGGAATTACTAACATTTCAGAAGTGAAATCTTACTGGTTTGCTTATGTTTCCATTCAATTTCAAAATATTTCTTATTAAGCAGCACTTACAGGTAATATGTATCTTTTTTCTCTTTTTATTTTAATATATGTAATTTTAAAAATCACATTTATTTTATTGCTATTTATTTATTTGTTTAATTTTCATGTCGTTATGTATACTGCATATATGATTTATTGGGTCACAAATCTATTTTTAAGAACAAAGTCTTTATATAATATCAGAGCATTCAGACCTTTCTGCTTATAAATTTAATGATGGTAACAGAAAGAGAAAGAAGTTTTCTTCCAGGAACTTGGGAAAAATCACTATTGTATTTGAACACTCAAGTACAATATTGTTCTGAACATAGTAGGATTCAAAGAAAAGTTGGAACCATGGTGGTATATACATTGTTCGATGTAAGATGAAAAGCAAAGCGAACTTTTACACAAAAGATACATTCTATTAGAATTATATACCAAGAGGAAGTTAACAGATTCTTCTCAGAAGATGAAAACGGATCCATTTTTACTTTTAAAACCTTAAGTCTTTTTCAAAGCCAAGAAAACATAAAATATAATTCAATGGACTACGACTTTAACTAAGAAAATATAAATATATTATTATACAAAAATGAGATGTTGAGGATAAAACAAGGGAAATGAATGGGTAGTCCCTACAGCTTATACTTGGTATTTCATAAATTTCTATCCAGGTGTCATTGAAGGGAATCTACTCAAATATAAGCAGATTCATTATGACCATATGATAACGACATGCATAGCTGTAACAGAAATACAAATTACCTGCTTCTAGTAGTGATATAATTCTATTAACTTTATGTACATCAAATAAGTTTTAGTGTTTTTTTAAATTTTTATTTTTATTTTTGCTGTAAGGTCAGATCTTGAAAATAAATTTAGTGTTTAAGTTCTGTCAGCAGAACTATTGTCTGTGTCAAGGAGGCGCACATTGGGTCATGTTTCTTGTCCCTGAGACAAAATATATAACACCTTAAACTTTAAGGAGAAAAAGTTAATTTTATCACGTTTTCAGAGTCCCCAGCTAATGGTTAGCTAGTTTCAAGGAAAGAACCTCATAGCAGAAGGGTCAGGCAAAGCAAAGTTCCTCCACTCGTGGCATCCAGGAAGTAGAAGAGGGGAACAGTTCGAGAGAGGAAGGGGCCAAGGACTACATGCAGACACCAAGGTCATGCATTCATGACCCACCTGGAAACACACAGAATTGTGCATTACTGGTCCTTAAGAGTCTCTCAGTCAAGTCAACTCAGCTTAGCTGACAGAGGTCAAAATTTTTGAATGATTCATGGAAATTTTCATTTTAACAAATCTTAGATATGTTCAGAAGTTGAGGTTTATATATTTTGACTCATAATTTGTGTAGCTATCAGAGATAATTTTCAATTAAATTAAAATTATATGAAAACAAAGACACTTTTTCAATTAAGTGAATACCCAAAATAACAGGGTTTTTACCACAGGATGAGGGATGTGAGATTCTGCTCCTTCTTCCTTCTCTGTTTCTTTCAAAGCAACCAAAGCACTGGTTCCTAGCACAAGATCCAATTATTAATTTTGTAGATCTTGGTAGGAAACAGTATTACCTTTTATGGAAAGAGACTGCAACCTTTCCACTTAACACGTCATTGTACAATTGGTTCTGACAAAGTCTCAAGACGACTACTTAGTGCTGCTGAGCTGGACTCTTCATTGCAACCTCAAGTATCCCGTGAGATAACTGCCCGCCTTTTCACTCAGCGGGACAGGATGTTACCCTGTGGCTAGAAGGCAGTTGGTTTGACACCTTTTCCCTCTTTTCCTCAATTTATAGTGTAGCTTTTAATGTCTTAGACCATATAATATATTAACAGCTATTATTGATTTAACCTACTCCTAAAAAAATCAACCGTTTGTCTTGCTTGCTAGCTACCTTCTCATTTGTTTTCTTCTGTTTGCCTTTTTCTGGATATTTCTATGTTAAGTGAGCATATTCAACTAACCCAAAGTGAAAGACTTATTTCCTCAGTCTTTTTTGTTTCTTTTTCTCTCTTTTATGTCAGCAGCTAACATTTCCTAAGCACTTAGTAGAGTGCAGCTCTGTGTTCTCCATGCCTTGCATATATTAACTGGCTGAATCTGAGCCGCAACCCTTGGAAGTGAGTGCTAGAGTATCTTTTCTTAAAGATGAGGGGGAAATAGGCCAATTAATTCCAGATGACACAGCTGAATCTGACAGTCTCGATTCTAACCCAGTAGGCCTAACTTAGCAGCCAGACCTGAAACTGCCCTGCGGATTCTGTCTTACCATCTACCAAGCTGAGCACACAATTCCACTACTTATAGCTGTGTGACCTTATCAGATCACATGGACTAAGTAAGTCTCAATGTTCTCATGTCTAAAAAGAGAAGCGATACTCTCATCAAAAAGTTTCTGGAGCATAAGATGAACAGACGCACATAACAATCATTTGTAGAACTGGTGTGTGTGTGTGTGTGTGTGTGTGTGTGTGTGTAATTACACAAATGTACGGAAAATAGAAGAGGCTGAGGAAGAAAATGCTTCATTATGTAAGACTTTTCATATGGAGGATTAATAGAAAGAAAATGCAAGTATTTTCTTGTGAATGCCTTTTCTGAAAACGAGATGAGAGAGCATAGCAAAGACACATATCAGAGGATGATCTGTTACAGCACTAAATCAGTGATTTTACTCCTATTTTTCTTGAAATATTAAAGGATTGTCATTTGACTACTTATCATGTATGTCACTATGTAAAAGAAAAAGTATTGGCGTGAAATGTAAAATATAAAATGTAAAATCACCCACACTGTCTTGACAAAGCTGGTAGAAGTGGTACTATTGGATCTTAAAGTTAGATGGCATTAAGTTTGGGGAGGTTTAAGGAGCAAGTGTGTCTTTAGCAGAGGGATATAATTAGTCAAAGAAAGGAGGGGGAAGCATTTAGACATAGCAAATGACAGGCACTATGATTCCAGACATCAAGTTATATTACAAAGAAACAATTACATATACTAGCACAAAAAAATGACAGGTTGACCAATGGAATAGAACTGAGGCTATAGATTAAAAACATAAGTACTCTCACCTACCTGATATTCAATAAAGAGGTCAAAAGCATACACTGGAAAAAGGATAGCCTCTTAATAAATGGTTCTGGGAGAATTGGTTATCCATATGCAAAAGAGTACATCTAGACACGTACTTGTCACTGTGCACCCAAATCAAATCTAAGTGAATCAAAAACCTAGCTATTAAAACTAAAACACTAAACCTTCTGAAAGACAAACTAGGTAAAAATCTAAAAGATATAGACATGGGCAGTACTTTCTTAATAAGACACCCAATGTAAAAAAAAAAAAAAAACCACCCTAAATCAACAAATGGGATTATAGCCAATTAAAAGTTTCTGCACAGAAAATTATCAGCAGAGTGAAGAGAGAACTGAAAAAATGGGAAAAATTCCTCATCACCTATACCTGTGATAGGAGGTTAATTACTAGAGTCTACAAGGAATTGAAGAAAAATGGACCCCTCAAACTCAAAGACTCTATTAAAAATGGGAAACTGAAATGAATAAGTAGTTCTCAGATGAAGAAATTCAAGTACACAGACAATAAATAAAAAGATGTTCAACGTCCTTATCCACTAGAGAAATGCAAGTTAAAACAGCACTAAGGTGTCATCTTACCCCAGAGAGAATGGCTTATATCAAGAACTAGAACAGCAATCAATGCTGGTGAGGTTGTAGGGGAAAAGGAACCCTTGTGTATTACAGGTGGGAAGGCAGTATGGAGAGTTCTCAAAAGGCTGAAAATAAATATTCCATTTGATCCAGCAATACATCTTGTGGGTGTCTTTCCAAATGAGTTAAAAGCAACATATTACATAGATACATGCATACCCCGTGTTTATAGCAGTACAACTAACAGCAGCTAAAATGTGGAAGTTGTCAAAATGCCCACCAACAGACCAAAGGACACATAAATTGTGGTACATGTACACAAGGGAGAACTACTTTTGCATAAAGACAGATAGATTTGAGGCTTTTGTAGATAAGTGAATGTAACTTGAGACCATTATGCTCAGTGAAGTGAACCAGACACGGGTTACATACCACATGGTGAGAAACCCAGAATGTAGTCATTCAATACAACCAAGTGGGTGTGAAAATCGAGGATGGAGACAGAGGGCCAGAAGGGGGAAGAGAAAGGGATAGTAACGTTGAAGCTATATATATATGTGTGTGTGTGTGTGTGTGTGTGTGTGTGTGTGTGTGTGTGTACAGAGTACTTAAGCTCATTATAAACATTTTGTGTATATGCATATAAATGGAAAAAAAGGTAGGCCCCTTCAGGAGTTTGAATGACAAAGCACCAGCCATCCTGACTGGCATGTCCCATGATATTAGTAGCAAAAGAAAGAGCCCAGTGAAGGAGGTTTGCCAGAGCATATGTTAAATCTTAGATTTTATGTAATTGAGGATTAAGTTATATTCAAGTATCTTAAAATATTTTTAAATGTTATTTTTTAAAAATATTTTTAAAATAGAAATAATGAAAGCAACTTTACTATGAAGTTTTTCTTTGGTTGAGGTAAACATAATGTATAAATTATAATTTGGTCATCAATATGATTTCTTATTAAAGAACAAAAACAACAGGTTTAGTCTCAGAGCTCATGTAAATGAAAGAAAGCATACAAAATAATACACCTTGGACTGTTTCTATTTTTACCTGTATATAGAAGTAAAAAATAATACAGATGAGATGAGAGATATCCTTAAACTTAGTTAACTACTGAGGATCTCATTATTTCAAATGAGATCACTTAAAATACTTTGCAAGAGAAACTAAGATAAATATTTCCCATTTCTTCATAAGGAACTTAATTTCTTCATCTCTGTAGAATTTTTGTTTTAAAACAGTAACATCAATACTCAAAACAATTAAAAAAGGTAGTTTTATTATTCCTATTTTAAAGAAGATATAACTGAGAGCTTACAAAAGCAAGTGATTTATTTGAAGAATAAGACCATGAAGCAAAACATAAATTTGTGCCTAGTATTTTGACTTTCAACTTCCAGAATATACAAATGTCTTTCATAGCACATGCCTACTGAGTTCATGGGTTTAATGAATCCTCTGAGACCCTTGCATTTCTCAATTATCGAAAGCAAAGTAAGTCATCAAATAAGTAAATAAAGAATCTTCTTTAAAAATAATTGTTAGATTTAAATTAAGCAGTGATTGACATTGATTTTAAATAAAACATAATTAACTTGTACTTATATGCTGTGACTTTAAAAATTATTTTCTAGTTATTTTTTTATGTTGTTTGCCAAATAACAGTGCTAGAGATCACTGGAGCAAACTAGTTTCTCCACCTATATGTTAAGAAAAGCATGGAAGATTAGTCTTTGGTGCCTCAGTTAGCTTAACATATTAGCAGTCTTGTTTAAAATCATCTGATAAACATCCTTATAAATTTCGACAAAATGATCTATGATGTCAAGAAAAATTGTGAGTTCCTAAAACTTTAGTGTTGTGATTATCGTGCAATATATTACCGGTACATGATAGAATTTCCACTTAATCAAGGTTAGAAAAAGCTAGGTTAAGGTGGCAAATGGTTTCTTCTTGCATGTTTCATCTTATAAAAGATGATATCTCTTGGAAAAAGAATGTGGAATTACACAGGGTGCCTCCACTAAGCTGTGGCTCCTGGTTCAGAGAGTCAGGATCTGCTCCAACCAGCATGCAGCAAAATCACCATCCACAGCATCACTTCCGGAAGCCATAGGTTGAGAAGCAAAGCCTGATATGCAGTGTTTGGGGTAGAAGAGTCTCAACAATTATGGTGCCACAAACTGGGCTAGGGAAGTCATAAATGGCAGTGACTCTGTTTTTCTGTACACTTACATAGCATATCAAATCAACAAGTCAAATAGTAATCAGTGCTGGCATGGCTGCGGGGAGAAAGGAACCCTCCTGCACTGCTGGTGGGAATGTAAATTTGTACAACCACTGTGAAAAGCAGTATGGAGATCTCTCAAAAGACTAGAAATAAATATCCCCTTTGACCCAGCGACACCCCTCCTGGGAATATATCCAAAAGAGGCCAAAACAACGTACAACAGAGATACATGTATATCCATGTTCATAGCAGCACAACTAACAATAGCTAAAATATGGAAGTCACCAAAATACCCATCAACAGACCAGTGGATACACAAACTGTGGTATTTATACACAATGGAATACTATGCATCAATAAAGTCCAACAGTGTGGAGGCTTTTGCAGGCAAATGGAAGAAGCTTGAGAACATCATGCTTAGTGAAGTGAGTCAGAAGCAGAAGGTGAA
>PVKB01002361.1:0-241826 GCA_004027205.1 Ctenodactylus gundi
GTGGAAAACTGTCCAGGATGAGCGGGAAAAAGCGAAAGTGAGCAACGGGAATGACATCCCCAAACGATTATTTTGTGCTTTCAGACACTTAAACCAGCAGGAGCTCCACTTCTAGCCATGTTCTGCAAAGAAACTCTTTGCAGGAGCCATCAGGCACAAAGCGGGTGACAGACAGCATATTCTAGAATACTGCTGTCTATATGCTAATTCTGCAGCCTCAAAATAGCTACTTAAGGGTCTCTTACACAAGACATGCTAAATCCTGGGGAAACCTGTAGCCAGGGTAGAAGAAGAAAGGAAGGAAGAAGTGTGCATAGAGGAGGAGACAGAAAGAAGTGTGGGACACAGCCCCTGCCCCCAAGGAGTTTACAGGTGTGATTGAGGATAACAAATCAAGGGAGGTATAAATAACTCCACAAACAATTCCAGAAATGTTGCTTGATTACACAGATAAGGAAGTCCAGCTTCGGCTCGGGTATAGAGGCCTATCTCTTAAGTCAACAGGGAAATGTAATTCAGAACCATAAGGGAGGAGCAGCAATTTCAGAGAGCAGGAGCCGTGAGAGCAAATGCACACAGATCAGAAATCGCCTGATGTGAAGGACAGAAAATGATTCGATTTGGATGGAGCCGTGGGTCCCTTCACTTTTGAGATGAACCACACGAATGTATGAGGAGGGACTGTTATAACTATTATTATCATTTTGGAAGACTGATAGCCAAGAAAAGGGCTTCCACATCCTTCCACTGTGTGTGTTTGTGTGATTTATTTATTCCCTAACACATATGATAAATGGGTGTTTTAGATCTGAAAGGTAAGCATTCTAATTTTATACGAACACCAGCATCGACAAACTGGCTTAAATCCTTGGCTTAATCTACCCTGACAATTTCAATCATATCGAGAGAAAACTTAGAAGTCCTGGTAGTTACTTTCCATCTACTTTAACATCTTATTGTCCTTTTATTAATCTACTATGAAGTTTTTATCCAGGCACTTTTTTTTAAGTGCATATTATTTGTATTTTAATTAAATTAGCACACTCAGATTGGTTTAAAAAAATAACAGTAAAGATTATTAAAGACACACATATCTTCTATGTCCTTCTCAGGCTCCCTGCCTTTCAATTAAGAAGGCGATTTACCATTATTTCTGGTCAGTGAATTGATATGTCACTCCCAGTCTCAGATGTTCAATGGCCCAAAGGATACTCTAGATTTTTCTTCCTCCCAGGAAAAAGGTGGCATATCACACCTTGGAAGTGCTATCTTGGGGTGACAGAGCTGGAGCCTGGGACCTCAGAGAAGTCACCATAGTGGGGGAAAAGAACACCCATGAACTGCCACACCTCTGGAAGGATTGCTGTGAGAAATAAACTTGAAGTTGTGACACTTTTGAGATTTCAAGTTCAAGTATTAAACTTAACCTGCCCATCTATCGCTACAAACAGCACCTCTCACCACGGACCACTCCACTGCTGCAGGTAACATTATAAAACACACTATTTCAACTGGTTAGCCCATAAGATACCCAAAAAGGCATCATACCAAGGAAAATTAGCAAACTTATTTATACATTATATTTTATTTCACACTTCTATATACTAACATGGGGGATGACTTTTGAAGCACCTATAGTATTCACCTCACTGATCCTACTGTAATTCCCTTTTTGTGGTACTGCACCTCCATTCCTTTGTGTCTAGAGCTGCATCTCCACACGTCAGCTTGAGCGCACTACAGCACCTCTAAGTCTTCTCCTCCCTCCTTCCTTCCCCTTTTCATTACATGGTTTGCCTTCCAGTTAGTCGTCCCAGCCAGAAAGCAGCCAGCCACTATGAGTTCCGACCTCCTGTTGACTACCTGGCGCCCAGAATGAGTTCTGTGCTCTCTGGCTGATCCCAGACCTTGTGTGGCCTGCTCCCCATCACAGTAATCTCCCTGAAGGCTTTGCAGTTGTTTCCTTCTGTATGGCTTCCCTAAAATATTATCATATGCCTTGTTTTAGACTCTCTTTTTTTTCTTTCCATGTGCTGAGCACTCAATGGTCCCTTTCAGGTTACAAAAAAAAGCTCTTGACACACAGTTTTTATATTAAACTTTAGTAATTACATTTCTGTTCCTTGGTGTATTCTTTCTGGAACTATCAGTAGTTGGTTCTTGGATTTCTGCATTGCTTCTCTAATATTCACAAAGTTTCTACTTTTTATCTCTTTTTTATACATGTGACAGATACCCTGGTCTTCATCCTGCAGATTTTATACTCGCTTTTGTTTTTTCCATCACATTTTAAATTCCCAAGAGACATTTCTTATGTTCTGACTGTTCCCTCATTTTCTAGCACCCTGTTCATCTTATGACTCTAAGCATTTCAGGGTTCACCTCTCCCTTTATAATCTCTGTTTCCTGTGTGTTTCTTTCTTAGTTTAACTTGGGTTTTCTCTTTTATGTTTAGAAACTGGCTTTCTTACCACAGCTGGTGAACTTTGGTGTCATTTCAGTCTTAAGCATTGACTTGGGTATTCTTGACGAGGGGGCGTAATTTGAAAATACAGCTGGGTTGATGAGTCAGGTCAGGTTGGGGCTGCCTCAAGAGATAGTACTTGGAGTCTTCCAGGGGCTGTTCAGTTTTTTCTACTAGAGAGAATGTCTATAATCATATTCTTGTGGAACATTTTCTTGGCTACTGAATTTTACAATGGGATTAGGGGAGGGGATCCAGAGATCTCACCATTCATTGCATAATTTTTCCCAAAACTATTCTTTTTAATAGTATGTACCTGGGGTGCATAACAATAACATTCAGCTTGAGGAATCAATGCACGCAAATCTCATATCCTGATCACTGCACGTTTCTTAACTCCTTTATCCCTTCTAGTGACGCTGAGTTCAGAGAATCTATTTGAACTTCTCTAAAACTTGACACTCTGAATATCAGCCTACCCTAGCCTCCTCCTGGGCAACGTTTTGAGTAAATTGCTCTGATTTCCTTAACATTCCCACCATGCAAGAGATGTAGATACTAGTTTTCTGCTCCTTGCTGCAATCTCTTGCTACAACCTCTCTTCTTGCGTTCTGCTTGTTCTTTTTCAGTTTTGCTTTTTTAAATTCTTTGTGAACACTATAGTGCAGTTTCCAGGGCAGAGGGAGAAAATATAATTACATGTGGAAACAATGAGTTCCAAAAGGCTATTACTCACTTTCTAAAATAGTAGTATCATCATTTTTTATCTTGGTCTTAAATTCACATCTTTCACATTTAATAAGGTACCTTCAATTTAACAACCCAAGATTTAGGGAGCTAGTCTTGTAAGTTGGAACTACACTGTTGTTTATTTTCATAGAAATATAGCAGGACGCTAAAAAGAATCTTAAACGCCATATCATTTAACTTAGTTATTTCAGGAGAAAAGGAAAGGAAACTTAGAGAAGTTGCATGACAACTTCAACCTAAGAGCTGACCCTTGACACATTCCAGATAGGAATATATTACTTTTTCCCTGATAACCCAGCATTCCACCCTTATATCTTTAATTATTATACATTGCAATCATATTTTTCAAAGATTTCATTCTTTAAAAATCTAAGCCTATCACCCAAGTGGAGATGATTAGAATAAAGGAGCTATTTTAAGTTTTCAAATAAAAATGATAGTTTTTCATCCATCCAATCTATTCATTATATTTGAAAAGCCACTATCTTACAGTGCAGTTACTGGCTAAATAAAACACACTAGCTCCCTGAAGGCAAGGGAAGAGTACATGCAAGATAAAACATGTAGAAGAATGTCAATTTAGCTCTTATTAAATTTGTTATTAAACATCGATTTGGAGAATTTAAAGAGTTCCCAGGCGACCACTAGCCAACCTTCACAGGTAACACTGTCATATGTGTGTCTGATTCTCCTCCTAACCAGGTCCTCAGTGAGCATCAGTGTAAACAGAAAGAAGACACCAAGAAGTCACGAGAAAGCCCATTTCCATAGTATGACCAGCAAGAAAACGCTCGTGCTGGTTTTTAATGTCACTATAGGCTCAAAGAGGTTGTTTCCAACGAAGGTTTGGTCACTGTGTAAAAACTGTACAATAAACCTAAAAGCACATTAGCTTATAGAAGGGCTAGTGAGGTCTTGCCAAAGCAGTCCAGCGGCCCAAGGTACTTCAGCAACAGTTCCCACAGAAACCTAGCTCCTTGAAATGTCCATCTAGTAATGACGGCCTCTGTTTCCCTTTGTTTTATATAATCTCTATGGTGCCCAATTCTTGCATATTCCTGCTTCTACTAACCTTGCCTCCTGAGTGACAAATCCTGACCCAGGACTGATTCGTTCTTTTCCCTCTCCTGTTGAGATGCCAAAGCATTACTTCATCTCAGAGTCCTTGCTCCCTGGTTGTTCTACCCCACCTAGCTGTGGCCAGGCTGGGTGGTGTCTGCCTCGATACAGATTAGAGTTTATCGCCTTTGAGGCTTCTTGGATTTCCCCTTCCATTCAAATGTTCTTGGCCCACAGATCTCAACCATCAATCCTCTTGTTCCCTACACTCTGCCCAAGTTTTCTCCGATTGCTTCAACTGCATCATATAAACTAATGACATTAAAATACCTTTATTCAGCGCAGCTTAACAGTAGCAAACCATTCTGGGTGTTTACGGTTGACAGCCACTGCTAATTCACTATGCACACCGTCTCTTTTATTCCGTAATCATTCACATGGACAATACTGCCCTTTGTGTACAAGAAACTGATGTGCGCAGAGGTTAATCATCATGTAAGGCCACATAGCTGTAAGAAGTAGAGCCCCCAAAATCAAGCCCATACCATAGTCACTGCTGGTTTTGCCAAATACCATCTCTACTGCACTTTCTTTCTGCTTAGAGCTCTCTCCTTACACTGCACCATATCTTCATGTGCCAGACTGAGTGTGTCACAAACAGTTCTACATCTGTCCTTGGCTCTCGCCTTCTCTATTTCAGTACATGATATTTGACCCATGCAATCGCCTAAGACAAAAAACAGACAGCCACTACTAATCCCTACCTCCTGTTGATTATCTAACACTCTGAATTTTACTTTCCAAAACCTTTCAAATGCAGTCCCTCAGTCTTTACTGTCATGTCACAGAGACTTTACCCTCTTACAGGCATTATTACAATAATCTATTAGGTATTATCCCCAAGCCCACATTTTTGTTCTCATTTCTTTACAGGGATGCTATAAAGATACAAAGGAAAAGCTACACATGTTATATTCTTGCTTAAAATCTCCCAGTTGCATCCCACACACACAAAAACATAATAATCAAAAATCTATAGCACAGGACCTCTATGCTATGGGCCCTTCTCAGCTATTCAGCTCACTTCTGTCTACTCTGCAGATCATTAATGGTGCAGCTTATGCTTATTAAAGCTTGGTATTAAGAATAAAGAAAAAGGGAGATGCACACACATCCTTCACCATGTTTCTTTAATATGCAAAATTACAACCTGCAATAATAGGGGAGGTAGAAACATGTAAAAGAGTTTGCATTTTGGTCAAATAAATCTTTCTAGAAAAGTAGCAGCTAATCTTAGCAGGAAATGTAAAGGGGAAAGACTGTGTGGTGTGAGTATTTCCAGACAATAGCAGAAAAGGCAAAGGCCTATTATTTGCCAGCTTGCTCATCACTGGGACACAATGCCCAGCACCCACAACTTGACGAACAAGAGGCTTAAACTGGCTCAGAATTTCAGGGATTCCGCCACAGACAGCTGGCTCCGAGGCAGAGGCATGATGTTGGAAGGACGTGGTGTAACAAAGCTGCTCAGTTTGTGGAAGCCAGTAAGAAATTTGAAGAATAATGCCAGAGAGGAAGGGGAAAGGGACCAGGTAATATCCAGGTCACGCCTCCACGACACACCCAATCACAACCCAAAGCGTGTTTGACTAATCCCCTGGGCATATCCCAAGCCTGTCAAGTTGACACAATGAAACTTAGCCATCCCATGGTAGGAGACATGGAGGCAGATTTTCATGGAGAGGGAAAGGGAGGTGCAGGGGGGCAGGAAGGATGGGATGGGGGAGAGAAGTCAAAACAACCAAACTGCCATATATGCATGCACTAATCCTCTGTGTTAAATGTAATAATTATGCAGCACCACAAGTAAATACTAATAAACGGAATAATGTTAAGGGGGGCGGGGGAGCTTTATCATCACAACCTGGAAGGCAGAAGAACCACGGAACCTTCCTGAAAGGACTACATCAGACAGAAGCATGGAACATTTCATGAGACCGGAAGGAGAGGTGCTAGATGGTTTTAGTGCTGTCACCAGTGCAGGAATGAAAAGGAGTCTTAATGGTTGTTTATAAGAAGTAGTCTTGATCCTTGGTGCAGTAGAAGGCTTCCAATCAGAGGAATCATCCTGATAGATGCTGGCAGAGTGGAATGAAAGGAGTAGGAGTAGGGACAGGTGGGGGTCCAAGTTAGGGTGAACCCACTATGGGTGGAAAGAAGTGACTGTATATGACACATGGGCAGATACGTGACTTAGAGTTACCAGGGAAAAATAAATGGAAGCTCTGTTGAACATAATGTTCTGAGGGAAAACAGCCATCTAGTCCCTAATTGCATAATTCTTGTGCCATCCCTACTTCTCCAAAACAAACACAAAGCATGAACCAAGAGCTGTAGAAACATTCACTCATTAAAGCAACCAGAAAGGAACAATCATGGAATCTATGTACTAGAAAGAATAAATAAATAGGATAAATAAAGTAGATAACAAGGGAAAAAAGCAATAGGCATAAGTTTCCAAGGCAAAACTAACAAGAATGAAAAAAAAACTAAATAAATTCAAATTCATGCTCCTAAATAAATTAAGAAGAAATCAGAATCAGGGAGACAGAAGAGGGGAGAGACTGAAACAGAGAACTAAAAGAAGAAATAACAAGAAGAGAAAATCCAATGCAGATAGAGAACCAAGAATTAGTTGTGCAACTCACAGGTCTATAGTGAAGTGTTAGAAGGTTGGCTCTGTGGGATTTGATGGGCATCAGGAAGACAATGATGACCACAAAGAAGAACCAAGTGTTTGGATAAGTGTTCTGCATTTCTAACTCAGTTATAATGTATTTCCTGAAGCATTTTCATTCTGGTATACATTTTAAAACTCAAAATAATCAATAATACAAAGGAAGAATCTAGGATTAAGTGTAAAGATGAGTATTTTTGCAGAAAAATAGCATCTGTAATTATAAAGGGATATTTCTAATGTACTACAATTTTGAGAGAATAGGGGGACAAAATAGGGGAAAAAGAACAAACAAAGGAAATGCTAGAGATAAAAAGCTCTTAGGAGTCTGTCATCTAACAATGAAATTAATTTGAAGATCGTGTCATAAAAGAAGGTCACCTTGCCCTATGGAGACAGGAAAAGCAATATCATGTACTGTCCCTCCTCCACGTACCAGCAAGAGCAGAGTTCCTGCAGGTAGGAAAACGCAATTACTGCAGGTTGTTATGCGGTACAACGGCGGCTCTCTCCTGTCTGTCAAGAGTTGAAGAGGATTTATTAACCAAAGTGGTAAGCTGAAGTTAACTCAGCTGTCAAAAAAATGACCAATTTTTCAGGCTTGAACTTGCTTCAGAGCAATTTCCACTCTCCTTATTTCTATGTATCAAATATACATGAAACAGCACATGGAGAAAAGTGTTGCCCCGCTTGTTACTTGTCGTCATAGAGGGCGTGCAAATTTGCATCGAGAGTGTAAAGGAAAGACTGGATTATTGTGAGAAGAAAGAGCGTGGGGGAGGAGGGAGATGCGCTGAGCACACCACACACAGTCCTCTTCCACAATGAAAGAGAGCGGGTCTGCAGCAAGCTTAGGGAGCAGAAACCGCGACACGCTGAGCGGCCGCCAGCGGAGTTGGGTGTCAAGCTCAGCTGAAGAATGAAGCTAGACCATGATGATGTCTGGGAACATGCTCAGGGTCCCTGGGCTTCTGTTAAAACATCTGCGTGTCAGGGAAGAGGTTGGTACCATCTAACCATTATTGAGGATTTCTTATTTTCCTCCCAGTTTTAGAACTACTTACCAAAGGAAGAGAGTGGAGAGGAGAAGAAGAATGAGGAAAAGGAGGAGAAGACAATGAGAAGGATGACAACCATGGATAAAAGTTATTTTAAAAGGTTGCGCTCAGGGAAAGAGAAGGGAAGAGGTGGGTTAAAAAAAAACATCAAAATGTCCCTGTGCCTCTAGTAATTTTGAGTACAGATAGATTTTTTTAAATGCTACATGATTTTAATATCAGATAATATGTCTTAACGTTGTCTTTTAAAAATAAATTAATTGTTTCAAGGAGGAAGCTCAGCCTCAGAGCTGAAAACTGCTTCCAATGCCTTTGTAGTGCAGCGTGATGACTGCACAATTCCTACTGTGATAAAACAAAAAAAAAAAAACCCAAAAAATCATAAAATGCATTTTATACTCTAGTTGGAAATGCCAACAATGTTATTTTGAGACAATTTTGAGTGTTATTTAAAAATTGTTAGAATAAGCCAATGAGTAATTGCATTAATGCCATTTGGAAGACATTTTCACATGAAAAGAAAAAAATTACATCATGAAGCTAAACTGGTTAGGAAAAAGCCTCCTAATCTTTAGTTTGAACTGTGACAGTGCATGAGCTCATGACTAGTCTTTCTAAAAACAGCACGCTTGGTAACTACAGATGATCACTTTATAGCATCAGCCCTTCAGTGATTATTGAACACTTCCTACTGCCAAAAAACCCCCAGAGCTCTGTAGGTAGATTCATGTTTTCACGTTGTTGAGAAGAGAAAAACAGTTATGATGCATAAAGTCAAAACCCTATGAACACCACAGAGGCCATGTCCAAAGGGCAGGAAAACAACCTGAAGAGAATCCAAGAGGACAGAGATAAAATCACCTGTATATCAAAAAGACAATGGCAGCAATGGATTAGAACAGTTCCAATGATTCACAACCATGAGTTCATAATCACGCCCAAACAAAGACTCAAAAATCCACACTCACTTTTGGAGGATGCTAGAAAACCAAGCATTACTGTAAACACTGAAAAACTGCAGAATCAAGTGTTAGTCAGCCTTCCCTCTGCAAATGGTATTTCAGGTAACCAAATGGTGAGTAGTTCGATACAAGCTCTTCTTCAAAGTGGATGGCAGCTACCACGAAATACACCTGTCATATTTTAGATTACAGGGGCAACACAAAAATGGGCCCCAGCTCCTGCTCTGACTCTGAAGCTGTGCTTTCCATTGGCTGCCTCCAGCCAAAGACCACAGCGGGAGGGATAGAATATAAGCGCCTTTCTCAAGACAAGGTGTCTCAGGCCAATGTGGGCTCTAGGATTCAGCAGCAGGATCTTTCTTAGAACTGCCCTTCCTGAACTTTGTGCTGTTTCCTTGTCCAACTTTACTCTCTCATTCTTCCTCAATTTTTAAAAAATGTCATATAATTTTTGGAAGCTTGTTTGTTTTCCTATTTTTTGACTCAATGGTCAGGAACAGAAGAACTTGAAAGCAAGAAGTTCCCATTTGAGTCCCACAATGGATGCAAGTTTATAGGAAAAGGAGATTCTGCTAGGATCGAGATGAAGCTAATTGTCAAATACTTGGATATTGGAGAAGGAGATTCCAAGTCTCAAGCTCATGAAGGTGTGTTCTGAAGGTCGAGTCACTTCCTGTCAGCCAAGAAGCTGACCTCACACCTACTAGGCCTGTAAACTGAAATATAACCACAGCATTCGGACAAAGGACAATGAAAATGGTTAGCAAGACTTCAAGGAGCATACGAAATATGACAACTTCTTGTACGAAGTAAGAAAAAACTAGCCAGAATAATGAATGCATATTAGAAATTATATATATTTTATGTTGTATACATGATAAATACATATGTATATACCTGCAGATGTACTTTATGAAAAACATTTCATGATTTTACTCAGGAAATATCAAAAATTTGTAATGAAGGAAGTCAAAATAAGCTCATACTTTGTAAACTAAATAGAAGAAGCAAATAGCTCATTTAGACATCAGAGAGAAGAGTATGAAACCTAAAAATTGTTCCAACACCATCAAGATACACTTCAGTGTGAGGGAAACAGAGTATAATTCTTATACATGAAATCTCACAGAAAAATTCCATCTACATATTCTAGTCAATGAAAGAATGGATAGGTAGAAAGCATATGGGCAGTGTTCATGCACAGCCACACCCTCTGAATCCAGGAAGCTCTGTGCTCCCAGGGGACAGGAATCCATGGACCCTGTAGGGATTCCAGAGACTACTCATGCTACTGCTTCCATTTGAATTGAAAGAACCTCATTCACTAACAGACTTCCTGCTCCTGGAGACACACACATGAGCTCTCGTCCTATTTGAAGCTCCTCTAATTAAAGATTAATGCTCTTTTATTTATGCATTTTATAACCAGAGCCAAATTGCTGACTACATTGTACCATTTTCCTGAGAAAATTAGTAAACCAAAAGATGCTGAGACTGTTTCCAGTGACTCTCTCCCCATCAACGTGGATATTCAAAGAACATCTAATGGCTGGTCCATTGATAAGAGAATTAAGTAACGGCTTTCTCCTTAAAATTTATACTCAGGTATTTGTCAATTGGAAAAAAAAAATCTAATAATCTTGTGGTAAAATTTATTTCCCAGCATCAAGCTTCTTTTTACACCTCTGTCATTTCCAATCTATTTCTTTTTTCTACATTAAGTTTTATATTGGTGTTTATACCATGTGATTCTAAGTAAATATTTAAGAAATACAATAAAATGCTAAGGTATTATATGAGAAATATAAATGATTAATTTGACTTTGTTGAGTGGGTTTAAAGGTATTTTTCAAATATTTTGAAGACAGCATAGTGACAATAAATCTCTAAAAGACAGTACATATTATACTTAGTTATCTCAAAATTTTAAAAACGCATTCTCGTATATTCAGCAAAGGGGTGGGAGGAATATAAAGTAAGTATCAGGGGCTCCCATGGTTACATAATGGTTATGAGACAATTAAAAATAGTATATCTCTTGGTGATTGCGTGAGTTTTTTGTTTGTATTACTCAAATTTTTCATAATAAAATCATACTCAAAATCACAGCATTTACCCTTCACAGACCCTGAATGAATGAAGTTATCCAAGCTATATTCTCTATTCTTATCTTAGTTACTTTCTCATTGCTGGGACACAATATCTGATACCCACAACTCAAGGGAGAAAAGGTTTACTTAGACTCACAGATTCAGAAGTTCTTGGTCCATTCACAGTTGACAACGGTGAGAAGGGTCTGTTTACAGCTTCCCAAAAGGAAGGATCAGAGGTTGGGGAGCAGCCGAGACAAGAGTACAGCCTTCCAGGCCGCATCCTCAGGGATTCACATCCTGGCCCCTACGGACCAGACTCCACTTCCTAACAGCATGTGAAATCCACAGATAATCCACAGGATCCAAATACATGAGGCTTTTGGAGGACCAGATCCAAACAATAACAATACTCCAGAAGAAATATACATAAGCATCTACCCTGACAGCAGGAGTTAAGATGTGCTATCACCATGAGCAGAATCACAATATTGCCAGAAAGCTGGGGACATCTGGCTATGCCTCAAGGACCAGATAAACATTGTTAAGTGGGAACCGAGTTCCCCAGGAGAGGCTCATAACTTCAGCAATAGGAAGGTCAAAAATTGTGAATGGTGCAAAATGCTTGGTGTGGAGTGTGTTCTGGTATGTGGCCTGAGCTTAAGCCTGGAGGATTTTGGATGTCAAGTTAATAAGTTTAGATTTCATTAGTTATTTGAGTGGGTGGCCATGAGGACACCCTGAAAGATTTGAGTATCAGTGTACCATGCTAATGACTGTTACCAATGAGAAAAAACACTTGTTACCTACTGAAGACTTCTTACCTCAACAGAAACAAGGTCTTGATCTTGGGGCATGGTTGTAGGAACTTCTCTGTTTCAAGATATTTTGCTGACCTACATGAGATGCAGCGCAAGTTGGCAGTACAGTGTTTTGGAAGACAGGCAGAGCATCCTGAACATGCTTAGGGCAGTTCTTGGGTGTCATATATACAAGTGCTCTACATAGGAAAGCAATGGCAATACATCCTCCTTCGAAATCCTCACATGTAGGAACAGATGTTCAACTCTTCCCACTAAGCCCATCATGCCACTGAGACCCTCTTCCCAGAAAAAGAAAAAGAAAAAGAAAGAAAACTAAGTGGATTTTCTCTCTTGAAAGAATTCTTTCACATTAGAATAAAATGAAACTTTCCTCTTGCCATCAAAGAAAGCCTTCCTTCCATTTACCGCATAAAATGCAGAAGGAGAACATTTTTAAATTTGAAAATCTTGAACCTGCTCTTTCATTTTCACAGATAAAAATCCATTATTTCCCGATAACGTATTGGCCGGAGCGAAGTCAAACAAGATGTGATTGGAACTGAAAGCCATCCAGTTTTATTTTTTCCTGCTTCTCTGATTCACAGGGAAGCGTGTCTGGGTGCAGAGGACAGAGAGGACCAAAGGTTGACATCAATTGGAGCTCAGGAAGAGCTGTCTCTGTCTGTGGAAAAATATCACCTTTTTAGAACATATGAGCAGCATTCAACAACACAGACAAGGCCGAGGAGATCAATGCGACAGAAATAGTTGTCACATAATGATTAGCGAACGATTGCTCATAATAATCTCCTTCAATAGACTCCACAGAGGAAAGCTTGATTATTTGAACATATCATAGTGTTAATTATGGCTGGGCTGCATTTACGGCCTAATTTGTATTTTTACAGTGTGTGACATTTGAAAGCTGGAGGTAATTTTCAGTATCTTATTAAGTGTTTGAAATTCAGTTTGTAGTGTTGGCTTCAAACATCAGCCTTATCATTTAGCACCTATTTAGCTAAGTGGACTTGGACGGTATTCAGAAAGCTAGAGAACTTCTAAGACATTTCAAGAGCATGTATGCATCAGTTTCCATGGACATAACAAGATAGGAATAACCCTATAGGATCAACCTAGGGCTTTGCTTCAATCTCCATAAATAGGAAGCTCCATTGCTTATGGGTTTTATTATCTCTACATTGATATTGCAACTGACTCCTCCCAGGAGTGACCATATTTTCACCCATTATAACAAGACCATGGTCTAGCTACACTCTTTAGACAGAGTTGGAAACCTTCACCAAAGTCTATAATCCTCCTTAAGATACTGGTAGAATTTTTCACAAGCCCTAGTTTCCTTTTGAGGCCCAGAGGCAGGAAAAATCAAGCTGTAAGAGGAAAGAAAAACTTCAAAACTCTCTGAAAAGTTTACCTACTCCAAGCAGGTACTGAGGTGTGGACATTACAACACATCAGGTTACTGAGCCAAGAGTCTATCCCTAGGCCAAACAACTGCCCAGTTAGTAAAACAAATGAGAAAGCCTGGTTCTTAACATAAATGCAAAGCAACAAAATACACACCCTGTGCCACCGCACCTCAGAGTAGCTACACGCGTGCCTACAACCCATCTTGTTGCTTCCTATTTGCCGGAGGCTCTTCACTGCCTCGACTGAGCCCTCATTTCCTCTCCTTCCCTGGAGAAGCAAAAGACTTTTAATCTCTTTGGGTTCTGCTCATCAGTATCCAATCAGATAAATGAATCAACTTGTAGATGGATTTTTCCACCTTGAGTAATGTTCACATGTGAATGTATCTATGGATTATACAAATTTTTATCACATACCACATTGATGGCTATGACTGATATTTTGGGAAGTCTGGTTAGCAGGATATTAGCAAGACTATAGAAACCTTTCCTGTTAGGTCACACAAACAGATGCAAATTAGAACATCAATTAAATCTGCCTTGAGACATGTTAGCTTACAGGAAATATTTATTATCTAACTGAACTGGAAAGCTTGAGTCATAAATTCCTAGCACTGTCCCATCCAGCCTGAAAATGAAGTGTTGATTCAGGATCATCATAAAATCCTTAGGGTTTTATTTAGGGTGTTTTGTTTCATTTTTTGTTTTTGTTATGAGCATGTGAACAGAACCACAGAAAGAAATAGATATTTTTACTGAAGCTGTTATTCCCTTTAACTCATTAGCAGCACGATACTTAAGTACACCAAGGAAAAAAAGCAATTCACAGAATTTATAGCACTTATGCCTTCAAAATCTGCTATTTCAGGAATATTTTACATAGTCAAATTAGGATGCATTCAGCAGAGAAAGGAAAACACTAAGAAGAGATGTTGAAGTAATGGTTTAGCCATGTTAACAGCCAGTATGGATAACCGCAGGATCAATCCAGCAAGCTATACAGAATGTTACTGAAAACAAGACTTGAGATAATCCTAACTTTTCCTTTTTTCCAATTATTGTGACTTACTAATGTGTTTTTGCTGCTTGTTTAGAAGCTATCTGACCAAACTATTTGAAATATATAAATTCTACTTGTTCCTTTTAATGGAAACAATATAGCACTCCAAAAAAAGGAAATTTTGACTAAAATAACATATTCCAGGTCCCTTTGAATAGTTTCTCTGAATTTCCATTTACTCTTTTGTTGTTGATGATGATGCTCTTTTCTCATATTAGAGATTGAATCTATGTGTATCCAATTACTGAGCTTCAAGTCCAGCCCCCCCTTTTTTGAGATAGGGCATTCCTAAGGTGCTCAGAATGGGCTTAATCTTGTAGTCATCCTGCCTCAGCCTCCCAAGTAACCAGGATCACAGGCATGAGCCTGCATACTCTGGTAGTTTTCTGCATCATTTGGTTTGTTTTGGCTTCTTTTCTTCTCCTTTCTTTGGGCATATAATACATCTGTCATTATTTTGGTCTCATTATTTGAAAGTGGCCTCAAAGTTTTAGATAAATTACACAAGAAAGATCAGAGTGAGTTTTTAAGTGCTTTAGAGGAATCGCTGGAAATTTTTCATCCCAAAAGAATAGACAATGCTGACATAAAGAGAAACAATGACAATAGCGTATAGTCACATTAACAGAATAATTGACAAATTTCCACTTCATTTTACACTGTGACACCACAATCTAATCTTTTGCCATCTCACTGATCAATACCATTTGCTACAGCTGAGTCAATCCCACTACCATCCTCATCAATCCTTTTGGTGGCTGAAATGACCAAGTCGATTTAATGACTTGATGTAGCTGTTGCATTGTATTTCCCCTTTCTTTTTAAAATATTTATGTTTAACTTGTACAAAGCTTAGACTTGCAGACCTTTCATATTTTAGAGGAAAAACCTCTTATATAGTGTACTAAAAATAGGAATGAGTTTAAGTAGCCTCTACCTGTCTCACAACTACCCTAAATGCTTCAATTCGCATTTCAAAAGTTCCAAATTGTAAGTGTAAAACCTCTCCAAAGTAAAGGCCTTCCCCAATCTTGATAATTTTCTCAATATCTGGGGAGTATTCTGCAGACACTTGAAGATGAGCAAAGACAGAAGGAGAACAGAAAGAGAGAGATGGCAGGTTAAAGAACATCAGGAATCTGCCCCATAAACACCACTATGTGATAACAATTACACTTGCATAATCCGTCTGAACTATTTGGGAACCCCAAAGCCTATCAGAGACTTACAATTTCCAAAAGAAGACTAGAATGTTAAATTACAGTGAGTCTTAATCAGTTCAGCTTAGCATAAAAGCAGCTTCCTCTGCTCTATCCTCTGCCTGGGGGCTAAAGGCTGAGCACATGTTCCTAGAAGAATCTGCACACAGGGAGAAGGAGCCAAGAGTCCCCATATTTGCAAGCCCCTCCTCTCTTACGGAAGTGATTAAGTCACATTAGCAGTTAAATCTTTGATTTATCTCTTTAGTTTCTTAGTATCTCTCTTCCCCCATATCACACTTTATTTTTTCTTCTTTCTCATTTTAGAAACCAAACATTAATGACTAAGACATTCAAAACAAATGTAAGTATGAAAAAATAAGAAATCAAACACCCATACAAGGGAAAGTTTCAGAAAAGACTAGGGAAAACTTTAAACTTATAACTTCAACTGATCCTTGGCATAGACACAGCCTGAAACAATTATCTAAAAAAAGCAATAAACAATGATAAAACTAGCAAACTCCACAAAAAGAATCTGATTGCAGCTACCGTATTATGAGATTTCAGTGCCCGGTTTTGAACAAGGAAAAAAAAGGAATGTGATATACAAAGGAGCAGGAAATATAGTCCATTCACAGGCGAAAAAAATCAACAAATTATTTCTAGAAAAATCAGATGGCAAATATACAGGTCAAATACTTCAAAAGAGTTGTTTTAAAGATACACAAAGGACTGAAGATGTGAAGAAGTCAAGGAAAGAGTAGATGAACAAAATGTAAAACACACAGATAAAAAACTAATAATTAAATAAAAAAGGAGTAGTGGAGCTGTAAAACACGGGTGGGATGAAAAATATTACAGAGATTCAAAGGCAAATTTGAGCAGGCAAGAGAGAATCAGTGACCTTGAAGACAGGACAACTAAAATGACTGTTTGTGAGGAATTGAAAGGAAAAAAAATTTCAAGAAAAGCAAACAGAACTTAAGATCTTTAGAAGTAACAACATATGCATTGTGAAAATCCCAGAAGGAGAAGAAAAAGAGAAAGGTAATAGAGACCATTCAATGAAATGATGTGAAAACTTCCCAAATTTGATGAAAGATATGAACACAAATATCCAAGATCAATAAACACGAACTAAAGTGAACTTGGAGATCCACAATGGAGATGCATTACAGTCAAAGTAAAGACAGGGGCTGAGAGTGCAGCTAAGAGGGTAGAGCACTTGCCGAGGAAGCACAAGCCCCAGCTAAGATCCCCAGCACCACACAGTAGCTGGGCATGGTGGGTCATGCCACTCTTCCCAACATTTGGGAGATGAACGCAGGAGGACTGCCATGAGTTCAAGGCCATTTTGGGCTACATAGTGAGCTCAGGACAAGCCTGCATTACTATCAAGACTCTGACTCAAGGGGTGAAAAAAAAAAGAGAGGAACAAAGAAGAAAGAAGGAAGGAAGGAAGGAAGGAAGGAAGGAAGGAAGGAAGGAAGGAAAGAAAGAAAGAAAGAAAGAAAGAAAGAAAGAAAGAAAGGGAGAGAGAAACTCTAAAAAGCATCAAGATCACACACAAAGGATTTTCAATACAATTGTTCATAAATTTCTCTGATGAAACTTTGGACTCCATACACAGTACAACAATATAGTCAAAGGCTAAAAGAAGAACAATCAATTGCTGAAGAAAAAGCATTTTAAATTTTTCTGCATATTTTCATGGCAAAAATAATCAACCAAGGACAGAAAAAAAAAAAAAAACTACCTTGGTATTTTAAAGGCAAAACAGAAAAAACCCACAGCAAGCATACATGATGGTGAAAGACAGAAGGCTTTTCCTCTCAGATCAGAAACAAGACAATTCATCACACTAACAAGACTCTAAGTCAGCATACAAAACTCAGTTGAACTTCTACAAATTAACAATAAATAATCTGAAAAGAAAATTGTGAAAATGCCCCATCTACGATAACATTGAAAATATAACACTTAATAATTAAACAAAAAGGTGAAAGATTTACACAATAAAAATATAAAACATTGCTGGAAGAAATTTTTTTAAATGAAAATAAGTGTGAGTAAGTTCCATGATCATAAGTTGGAGGATTGGATATTAAAATGTCAATACTATCCAAAACAACCTATAGATTTAGTGCAATGTCTACTGAAAATCCCAATGATGTTTCTATTAATAAATAGAAAAACTCATACAAATAT
Source organism: Ctenodactylus gundi (assembly GCA_004027205.1). Taxonomy (NCBI): domain Eukaryota; kingdom Metazoa; phylum Chordata; class Mammalia; order Rodentia; family Ctenodactylidae; genus Ctenodactylus; species Ctenodactylus gundi. Next base: position 17,821 of record PVKB01002361.1, read on the forward strand.
TAATATGAATTCAAGGGACTTAGAATTATCAAAATAATTTTGATGAAGAAGAATATACCCAGAGGGCTCACACTTCCTGATTTTAAAACTTACTACAAAGCAATGATAATCAAAAGAGCATGGTACTGACATAAAGACACATATATGGACTGATGGAACAGGGTAAATACATCTTTTGCCTATGTGGTCAGATGAATTTGGTAAAGATGCCACAAACATTCGGTAAAGGAACAATGGCCTTCAACACGTGGTGCTGGGAAAAGTAAATAGTTACATGTGAAAAGAAAATAATGAAGTCGGCCCATTCTGGAATAGCACCCAAAAAAATTAACTCACAGTGGATCAAAAAACTAGAAGAGTCTTGAAAGAAAATACGGGGCAAAATCTCCATGACATTAGATTTGGCAATGATGTCTTAGATAGGATATCAAAGACAGAGGGCACAAAAGAAAAAAATAATAAACAAACTCGATGTCATAAAAATTGAAAAAGTGTGTGCACCAGAAAACCATACAAATAAAGTACAGATTGGTTAAAAAATACTTGCATATCATACATGGACTCCGTGCATGTCATTGGCAAGAATGTACACAGTGGAAAAACACAGGGAAAGACCTCAAAAATCAAAAATAAAATTACTCCATAATTCAACAATTCCACTTCTAAGTATACTCCCAAAAGAATTGAAAGTAGGAGCTCAAAAAGACATTTGCACACACATGCTCACAACAACAGCCAAAGGACTGAGGAGGTCCAACTCCCATCTATGAATGAATGGACAAGCAAAATGCGGAATTTTATTCAATCTTAAAAAGAAAAGAAGTTGTGGGCTAGGGATGTAGTCCAGTGATAAGAGTGCTTGCCTAGCATGTATGAGGTTGTGCGTTAAATCCCTGGCAAGGAAAGAAGAAAAGAAAAAAAGAATGGAAGGAAGGAAGGAAGGAAGGAAGGAAGGAAGGAAGGAAGGAAGGATAAAAGAAGGAAGAAGGAGGGAAAATACAAACAATAAGTTATTTCTGAAACATGCTCCAACATGGATGGAACCTGAGGGCATTAGACTAAGCAAAACAAGTCACTTACAAAGAGCCAAATACTATCTCATTTCATTATATAAACTTCCTGGACTAGTGAAAATAATAGTCAGAAAATAGACTTGTGGTAACCAGAGACTGCTCGAGGGAGGGAAAAACAGGGGTTACTGTTTGACACATACGGAGTTTCAGTTTACCGTGATGAAAAAATTCTGGAGATCTATTTCAGAACCACATGACTATACTTAGCACTGCTCCCCATTTAAAAGTGATTAACACAACTAACAACAGCTAAAATGTGGAAGACACCCAAATACCCATCAACAGACCAATGGATACATAAATTGTGGCATTTATACACAATGCAATACTACTCATTTATAAAGACAGATAGGTTGGAGGCTTTTGTAGCTAAATGAAGGCAACTTGAGACAAACACGCTTAGCGAAGTGAGTCACAAGCCAAAGGTGAAATATCGAATGGTTACTGGGATATGAGAAACACAGATCACAATTATTTCAGAACTTAATGTGGGGAATACTGGGAATGGAGGGGAGGAGGTCGGGAGTCAAAAAGAGAGAAGGGAAGGATTTGTAATCTTGCCATGATATATATACGTGCACAAAATACTCAAGATCAATGTAAACTTTGTTTTGCACTTATACATATCAATAAAATGAAAAAAAGTGATTAAGGTGGCAAATTTTGTTAGGGGTATTTTTTTAAACATCATAAAACTTTTTGTAAAGCAAAAAGAATCAGCTGAAATCTCCTTTACTCTGAAGAAATTTTCAGTTGTGTCCAAATTTACACAAGGTATTTTTAACAGCGATCAGGTCCCTGAGCATGTGAGCCCTTGCTAATTCAAGAAGAAAGGAACAGGGTGTGTCTCCCTCTCAAGAGGAAGTCAGTGTAGCAGTGGGACACTTCTGTGCAGGTAAGTCCCACCTGTGCCCTTGTGGCCCTGCCAGGGTGGGAGCGACGCTGGGATGAGCGAGGCTGGCAGAAGCCACAAGGAGTGAACCTGCAGCTGATCAAAACTGATCACAGCAGCAGGTGTTTCTATGGTGATGGGAATAAGCTGGGGATTTAAGGATTACAGGGATGGAATCCGGACAGCCAGAGCAAAAAAGGAGATGGGGTAGACTGTACCAACCATTAGAGACTCTGCAGCTGAAAAATATTGATTTCTATATCATATTAATCTTCACATTTTCTGAAAAGGGACTTAAAGTAAGCCAAACTAAGCTGTTTCTGTGAACCTTTTAATTTACTATTCTAATGAAGAGGATGAATGAAAGCTCCTAAGGTTAAACAGACGCTGATTTGCAAACCACAAACTATGGCTTTATTGATTCCACTGAAAGCTTCATATTTAGCATCACCAGCCAGCAAACTTTATTGCCCAGTTTCAACAAGCCACATTCCTATTTCTTCAGTATTTAATGTCCAGCACTGAAAAACATCTTGTCTTAGTAAGATTTTTCTCATTTCTTTTCAACCTTACCTCTCAGGCTTGTGATGGACAGGGCAGCAAACTCGAGCAAGCCATTGATTAAACTTTTCATTCAAACAAGAGGAGGGTCAAAGAGTCTGAAGCTGTGAGTGTCCTTGTCACCATGGTCTGGGAGCTCACACCCCAATCACAAGATACTTTGAGAGCCACTCGTTCCTGAAAAATAATTATAAGATAGGTCTATGAAATGGCATTGTCTAGCATACTGATGTGTTCTAAGTTATGTTTAACAAATCACACAGCTGTGAAATTTTCAGAGAGACTGGTGCATGATTGTAAATCATTTTTCAGGGTGTATGTGATGGACTTCATCCCTTCCATTATGTGGCATCATCAAATCATGGGTTCATTTTCAATGTCTAGTGTATCCTAGAATTTTCTAAGAAGTCGGCATACCACCGCAATTTTTACTTTAAATTTTTAATATTTCTAAAATATGTTTAATTGTTTAAACAGCAGGAAAAAGATAACAGAGAATATCAAAAAAGGCCAGTAGGCATTATTTCCTGGCTGTCCTCACTGGTCCTTCATTTTTTTTCTCTACTCAGTATTCCTTCCCCTCCTCCCTTGCCTCTAGGCTTGTGTTTCCTTCTCCACTGAGACACCAGAACAAGCAGTGGTTTAGCAGCCATTGTGTAGCAATCAGCAAGCCGGAGATCTGCTCTCCTGCTACTCAATGTCTGGACTGCACAAGAAGATGTGGAATCTCACCACCCTCTCCGACTTCAGCCCTGATCGATAATTTCAGCCCCATTCACATTCTTTTGTGAATTAAAAGACCACACCCAAGTTCTATGACACAGGGAAGTATAACTTCCTTTGGGAGCGGAACCAGACATTGGTAAAAAAAAAAAATAATAATAATATAGCCAACGATCCCCACCACACTAAAGGTATGAGATGAAACACAGAGGTGGTTGTATTGACTTAACTAAACCTTGCTAAACTCCAGTTAAGAAAGACAAACAATGATAGCAAAAGTAAACAGAAGAAACAAGTTCATTCAAGTGAGCATGAAGAGATACAAATCTACATCCCAGGTAAATTCTAATCTAAAAGTAAGCTAGCTAATAAATTTGATTAGACAAAATGGGTCACATAATTTCCACAATAGCATTAGTGCTACACATATTATAATTCTCTATAAATGAAGAACATGGAGAATTGGGTTACTCATCAAAGATTACACAGCTAGATTAAAGCCTCTGTTTTGAATTGTTACTTATTTGTATTTTTTTCTGTATATAATAAGAGGTTGAATATAATAAGTGACAAACGGTTCCATTATCTGTACAATAAATCTAACTTGTATGCAACTAGACACATCAGAATATGCAAAGCAAAACAAAGAAAATTTGAAAATTCCTCTTTCAGCACATATAAAAATTGGCACAGAGGAAGAAATAATAGATATCAATATCAGTAGATGCCAAAGAACACAAATTATTCTCTCTGACTACAGTGCATCTAATTAAGAAATGAATCACAAAATATATAAAAATAGATCAAAACAATTCAACATTTTAAAGCACACATACATATTTGCCTATTCAAAGAAGAAACCATCTTGTAAATAGTAAGTTCTCCAGACAATACTATATTACTCTTTTTTTATATATTTATATAAAAGTTGTTATATGCTGCAGAAGCACTACTTAGGGTAATTTTAATCTCACATGTTCATGTTAAAGAAGAAAGCTAGAAAATCAATGGTTAAATATTCAACTTCGAGATACAGAGAACAAGGGAATACATCCAAAGAAAAGAGAAAAGGAACTTTTTTATTAAATGCAGAAGTCAATAAAAAAAACACAGTGCAAAGAAACAGAAGAAACCTTACCGATAAATGGGAACTTTTATGCAAGTGCGTGTTCCAAAGTACTATCATCAGTGAGCTCTCCCGGGAGAAGAGGGTAAAATTGGAGTCAGAGCGTGGAAGTGGAGTTAAAATGAAAAAGTTTTATTTTGAAGGACATACACATATGACTTTCATTTTTATGATAAAAAGCTTCATTTGTCTTCATGTTAACAAATGTAGAAGAATATTGCCATCAAAGTTATGAAAAATAAGGAAGATGGAGAGAGAAGAGAAACTGAACAGCATGGCTAATCTCAGGCAGAGTTGTAAAGAAAGCGCTGTCTGGCACCTTGCAGGCTGTGCTCACGGCTGATCCCGGAGATTCGTGTTCTGCACAGCCATGTCCCTGCAGTTTGTCGTTCAGACTTTTATAGGAAGCACCCAATTCGACATTTTTCTCTATGTTTCCTATATTCATTGCCATATTAGCATTTGAAAGGTAAATATGATTGGATCGAACTACCACCTGTGTTTGACCATCCTCCAGTGGCATTTTACAATCATATTTCAGCATTCAACTGAATCTGTGTGTGGTGTGAAACCATTTTAATCACTGGACAGGTATTTACTGAATAGCTACTATATTTCAGGCATCATCTCAGTTTTAGTTTTATAGAGATGAAAAAATAAAATAAAAATACACATTTTTATTAACATAAAATTGTAGCTAAAAACACAAGTAAGGCAGATGTTAAGGCAGACATGGTCACATGCACCTGCAGTCCAGTCCTCAGGAGGTTGAGGCTTAGGTTAGCCCAGAAACTCCAGGTCAGCCTGAGAATCATGAGACACCATCTCAAAAAAAAAGGTTGATAAAGGGAATAATAAAATAATTTCAGATCATGATATTTTCTCAGCATAATGGATACTCAGCAAATGAAGGTATAAGAGGACTGTTTCTTGGGAAACAATATTTAGGGTGATACTTTAACGTAAGAAGATGTAAGCTTTCAAAGGGATGGATCAAAGAGTGCTGAAGTCACAAGAATAAAATTGTGTGCAAAGATCCTGGAGGAGGAAACACCTTAACACATTTGAGTAATAAAGAAGACTGATGTGGCTGCAGCACACTGAGGGTGGCACAAGGCAGGGCAACTGTGAGAGAGACAGGCAGTGCCTAGAGTCAGGTGAGACCTCCCGGGTTGTGACGCATCTTTTGAATTTTGTTCTTATTTAACATAGAGGATGCATTTTTTGGAGTCTGCTAAAGTTTGGATCTGGAGTGGCCCCCAAAAGCCTCACGGATATAGTAGAGTAACTATGGTACCATGTGCTATTGGAAGGTGAGGCCTGGCTAGAAGGGCTGGATATGTGGGCCTAGATCTAGAGGGATTGCGTCAATTTGTTGAGATTGGAGGTGTCCCCCAGGGAAAAGTTTTCAGGTGTGTGTTATTGACTTGTAAGTCAGAAAGTGGTGAGAGGCATCTACCCTGGTTATGGGGGACCCAATTGAACTAAATAAAGGAAAGAGGAAACACTGTTATAGCTTCTTCCTGAAATCTTATGCTGTTGGACAGTAGGGCTTGGCTGAGAGGACAGATGCTTGGAGTTTGACCTGAAAAGATTGTGTCATCTTGTTGAAATTGGGGTTTGTCCATGAGAGAGCTTTCAGGTTTGTGTTACTGACTTGTGGGCCAGAAAATGAGGGATAGACATCCACCCTGGGTAGGAGTGCCCAACTGGCAGCTTAAAGTAATTAAAGGAAGGAAGGAAGAAGAAACACGTTACAGTTTCCTCCTGGAAAGACTCCGGCCCTGCCTGAGTCTCCGGACATGACTTACTCCTGCCTCACCTGGCTCTCTGCCTGCAATGCTGTGAGCATCGCTCCAGCCTCTGCCATGTTTCCCCATCACTACTGGGCGCCACGAATGGACTGTGTGAGACCTTCTGAAACTGTGAGCTAAATAAATCTTTTTCCTCCCTTAAGTTGTGGATGTTGAATATTTTGTCCCAGCAACAAAAAAGTAACTAAAACAGAGCCAGAGGACTTTCTTTATGACTCTCCTATGTGACAAATCCTACCTGTCTTAAATGTCACCTCTTTCTAGGTTTGTGATGATTTTATAGCCATAAATCTTGACTTCTGCCTAAATTTTGACCCCTCCCCAGAGGGAGGTGTGACTTGCCTTTCTTTTCTATTTACTTCCCTTTGCACCAAAGGCCTGGTTGGCTCCTGACCCTTCTCCCCTGCCAGGGTATGCCTGCAATTGCTATCGAGTAAGGCTCTGATGTGGTCATAGAGGCAGGCACCACTGGAAGGCTGTGCCCATGCTGGTTCATTGCTCTCGACATGGCATGTCCATTACATTTAACAACCCCTTCTGTGCTGCCACATTATAGCCTGCTGAACCACGCAAAGAAGCCTCCAGGCTGTGCAAGATTACTTTCAATTTAGATACCTTCCTTGGCAAGAATCAGGGGAGGAAACGTGCAAAGAAAGATCCAGGAGTTATACACTCTTAAGCATGGGGTGGACCCTTCCAGATAACCTAACCTGGGCTTTAAATTGAATCTGTAAAACACAAGTCAGGTTGGGTGGCACACAAGAGCAATCAGTGCAGGCAGAGGGCATTTATCCAGAGAGTTCCAATCTTCACCCTATGGTGGCACTTGAAATCAGCGCTTCCTCCCAGTGATGCAGGAAGCATGTGTGATTGGCAAGCAGAAGGGAGACAGCCCCTTGCATTTCTATCACAAATAACGTATCTGGTGAGAAAATTATATTTGATTACATCTTCCTTTTGTTTGGTGGGGTTTTTTTTCCTAGTTTATCACATTGCTCCTGAGTTTATGAAGGAGGCTACCCTATTTGCCTAAGAAATGCTGACTCAAGCCAGCCAAGACAAATTAGCTAGGGTCGGACAAGTAACCCAAACCCTGCATCTTTCTAACATTTTTGAACCCCTGGTCACGTGTTTATCTCTCTTCGGTCAATCACAGTGGAGGAATATTAAGTCAATTTGGAAATCAAGCCCCCACCAGCCCAATCATCTTGAATACAGGCATCAGTTTGAATGCAAATGAAGCTCTAAGAAACTGAAGACCTGCCACAAACTGGTACCTTCTCCCCACGGAGGGGAAGCTGATATCCTTCCTTCACTCCCATTCAATTAAAATTGCCCATTCAGAAAGGCAGAGAATTAGCATCAGAGGACAATGACAGCATAAAGGAATACCTCAGGTGGGTCACTGAGGAGCTGTCCAAACCAGAGGAGACAATGAACGAGACCAAAAGATCTTGAACGAGAAGTTACCTGTCTCGCAGAGGCAACACCTCACAGTGAACCACAGGCCACCATTCGCATTATTTATACCAATTCTCTCATCATGGAAAAGCTCAATGACATTTGACTCTTTCTTTTTTTTAGTGTGCACCTTTATTTTTTCACAGCATGATTTTTAAAAGATGAATGCTGCATTAAAAAAATACAAATGCTGGATGAATAACAAAAAGCTGGGCCTGCTACTGGTGCTCCAAATTCAAAGGAAGTTGGACAAGAGGAAAAAGATTGTGCTGTTAGGATGACCAGTTGTCCCAGTTGATTCAGACTGGGGAAATTCCTGGAAGGCAAAAGTTGTCTTAAAACCAGGTCATTCCACTTATTGTGATAAAAAAAAAAAGATATGGTTAGGGAACGCTTCATTACTGCTGGAAAAAAATACTGAATTAGGTAAATTGAGTTTGAATAATCCTTATCTGTTGGGAGCAAGAGAGCTACTATTTGATCTCTAATCCAAGCATATGAGTTTGGTACATGAAGAAATTTATCTTTTAGGTTTCAGGAAATGGTCATAGGATGAGAAGACAATGGCCCAGAACCTTGGTCCAAACAAAAACACTTGTCCTGATGGATACTCCCTCCTTCCCTGAAAGGCTGGTGGAGAGGACATGCAGAAGGAAGGTGCCTTGCTGTAGCTATGACATGGCCACTTTCAAAGTGAGGAAGTAGAACCATGAGATGCACCCGCGCCATTGTGATACCATGCTGCAGCCAAGTTCCTGTTACCTGTGTGCTCACTCTCTTCTCAAGAGTGTCCTGAAATCCCTGCCCAGCCTATTTTAATCGCAGATGAATCCTGGTGGACTTTCTGGAGACTCTCAGACATACTGCAAACTACATAAGCGGAAACTCTGATCCAGCCTGCGGTAGGTTGATCCTTCCTTCCATCAACAATTCTCCGCCCCATGATATCCTAGTCTTCCAGTTTCTTTGCACATGCACAAAAAGTGTGCGTGACTATAATTATCAAGGCAAGAAATGCCTTCCTTTACAGAGATGGCCTCTCTCCACGCACCTACTTGATGATCTCCTCCTGTGACTACTCTGCTATGAGAAATGAGGCTTTAGGTAATGAGGGGACATCACCTTGATAGGAATCTGCTATTGCCACATAGTGAGAATGCTCAAAGGTCTGTTTGGTCATTCAGTTCATGGTGGGTCCACTAAGGTACACTGAACAATTGCCCCTTTCCACATTCAACAGGTTGGAGTCCAAGCTTGCATTTTAGGAAAATACCGTTAATCATAGTGATGACATTTTAATTTTCCTAATAAATTAATACACACTAAAGCCTTGTATTCCTGTGTGATCTAAGCATCTCTGAAAATGCCACTGGGTAGAAAAACCCTAAAAAGAAAAACTAACTGTAGAAAGAAGGCAGCTTTATTTTCCCTGTAAATACCTCTGACACCATTATAGGAAGCCTATTTCAAGGGATAACCCAGAGGTGCAATGCCATATACAGTCAATGTTTAAATAACAGAAAGTTTACATACTGCCATTAGCCCTCCTCAAAATACTCCCCTTCACTTCGAACACACTCATCTCCTCGTTATTGCCACTTTATAAAGTAGTCCTGAAAGTCCTCTTCCATGAGGGCCTTTGGAAGCTGTGAACAAAAACAGCGGGTATGCTGCTTTTGCGGAGGATTTAGCAGAAAGGCAGGCTTCTAAAAACAAAACATCGCAACGTGTTCTGACTCCACCATATTCACTGGCTCTAAGGTGGCGCAACTTCTGGCTCTTCCCCCAAATCAAAATGACCATCAAAGCCTTGCCTTGTTCCAGGACACGGAAGGAACAAGAGCAGTGCAACTAAAGACACGGGACTGGCAGGACCCCAGAATGGCCTCAGAAAGATTTTGAGAGAAAATAATGGCAACATGTCTTTTACTATAATAAATTTTGTAAAAGATGTAGACCACTCACCGTATTTATTTTTCAATGATATCTAAGGTTTTACATACCTCTCATGGTACACACAGCCATGCAAAACCTAGGAGGCTCTCATCTCTCTTCACACAGACTTGTATTTCTTCCCGCGGCCCAAGGCCTTGTTCTTTCCTGTTTCAGAATATAAACGAGCAACCTGTGATCCTCCTCCACCCGCTTCTCCCGCTGTGCTTGGGGTCCTGGCCACCCCCTCAGAGTTCCTGGGCCCTGTCATCCCATCACCGCCCTGTGGCCTCCATTTCCCGCCCAGACCCAGCACTTCCTACAGAAAGCCTTTCCTCCGCTCTCACGCCATCTAGGTTGCAGGCCTAGATCGTGACATTAATTCTCTCCCTCCCCAGCGGCCACATCAATTCAGGACTTTATAAACTATTTTGGGGATCCGATTTATCAGGCCTGACAGTGCCGCGCGCTGAAATAAACAGCGCTGCCTCAGCCTCGCGCCCTCCCTGCCTCCTATTCGTCATTATTTAATTCAAGGGCCTAAAATTCTCTGACATTATTAATAGTAAGATGAATCGCTGGAAAGCTTCGGAATCTGTGACCAACGAGGCTGAAATAATCCATTTCGGTGAAAATGTCTGCGCGGAATTGCATTCTCTGATGGCCGGGCGCTCTGTCATTAGCAGCCCCGTATGCCTGGGTGGGGGGCACCCGAGCATGAAGCCCCTCAAGACGCAGAGACTGTCCTGGCGATTCTCCTCTGCACAGCTTGCATGGCGTCCAGGGGGAGGGGAGGTGGGGCGACAGCACCTGAGTGTCCGCCAAGGGGGCTCCTCCGGGGTAGCCTGCCACTGGATTTTAAATGCACTAATTTAAGTCATTTTGCACTTGATTAACTTTGTCTGCGTTTGAACTTGAGCAGGAGGTGGGCTCAGAAATCCACCGAATAAGTTAGGTAGGTGCCCAGCAGCCTCACTTCTGTGAGATCTCATTAGCAGCACGCCCCCACCTCCAGTTAAAGGAAAAGTATTTTGATTTCTACACAAGTGAAAGAAACCATTAGGAAAAAAAAAAAAGATGAAGAACTAAGAAGGAATTTGTTCCCCTCTTGCTCTAAGATCCAGAGGTAACAGTGAATATTGCAAGTGGATTACCTCTGGGACGAGGTTGACGGTGCTGAGCAAAGCCAGGTAGTAGCTATGGCAATAGAATGATCCCTTAAATAAGGCTCTGTCCTTTTTTTAAGCCTAGCAGAATAATCTTCATAAAAGAAAAACCTCCTGAAGTGAATATTTTTAAATGTTATAATTTTACAGTTGACCCCAGCACGATCAAGGAGGATTAAAATTAAAATCTTCCCCATCTTAAATATTTGATGGGAAAGTAAGTGTTTGATTTTTCCCAGCAAACTCTCCCAGAAATACCAGAAAGGTTATGTCTTGTAATTAACTTCAATGAACTGTATAAACAGAAGCCTGCATGCTCAAGTTCTGTTTTCTAGGAAAAAGGAAGACCATCTTTTATGGTGTTTATTGTAGATAACATATCCCAGGCACAGACCTATGCACTTGGTACCAAAATCTTTACTCTGCCTTCAAGGGCTACACAACTTGATAAACGAAGTTGCAGAGAATAAATCTCGTATCTTCTAGGCTGAGCAATCTTAACATTTGCCTCCAAGGTGCTCTTCTCCAAGTTTCTTAAATTGAGATTTTTAATTGGTATGGAATCATATAGCAGAGGCTGGAGAGCTGCTCAGAGCGTTACAGACAGAAACCAAGGGAAACGGGTATTCAGTGAATGTCTGGAGACTCACACAAAACCGGAGCTTTCCCAGGAAGAAGCTATAACAACATTGCGTTTTCTCCCTTTCAGTCGGGTTCAGCCAGATGCCACTGCCACCCCCTTCACTTCCTGGCTCACAAGTCAACAATATCCACCTGAAAACTCTGCTCTGGGTACCCCCTAGTCTCAACAAATTGACACCATCTCTGCAGGTCAAACTTCCACCATCTACCCCTTCCAGCCAAGTCCTATCTCCCAGTAGCGCAAGGTTCCCAGTTATGCCACTACCTCCAAATACATGAGGCTTTTGCGGTACTCCAGATCCAAACCATAGCAGCATAGAAGATTTGGAGGAGGAAAACGAAAATTGTGAACAATAGTGAAATACAACAATGTATTATAATTATGTGACAAAAAAGATCTCCCAACCAGAAAGAAGAACATTTAAGATTCCTCTGATGAAAGAAACGGAACAATATTATGATATAACTTGAGCTGGAAGATAACCAGCAAATAATGAATCATTAGGGAAATGGTGAGGGGAAGTGTATTGCTACACCTCTGTCTGTATGGCACGTGAACAAAATCCTACACAGGATACATGCACCTCAACAAAGATTATGGGAGTCGAACTCCACTATTTTCAAAAACAATTGCTAGGTAAGCTTTGATTAAGCATGAATTATGGTGCTTTTAGCTTTAAGTTCAATGTTGATGAATCCAAGATACTTTTTAAATAAGGTGTATTTAATCAGAAAGGTTATGTATTAAGCAGGTAATAAGAGTGTGAACAGAAGTTTTCAGGACCCTAATCCCGCTTTCAGAAACCTAATCCTAGGAGCAACTGTTGAGCTCTCAGATAGGAACCTAATATTGTGTGACTCTTTTATAGAATATAATTACCAAGAACAATCAGAATCATTTATATTTAGTTTTTCTCTAAAAATAAGTACTTTCACATAATTAAAGAGATAAAGTCTTTAAATAGCCTTATATTGGTTTAGGTAAAGTTTTATCATTAATTCATTTCAAGTCAAATCGAATGCTGCCACAAAATGATAAGATAAAATATTTGGCCTTCAAATTTTCCTGCTTTTAAAATTTTAAATGTGGGACTCAGCTAGCTAAGTCCTTGAATTTTCTACATAATGATAGCGTGATTAATGTATTTAGCATGTTGCTACTACAGCTATATAAAAAATGTTTGATTTGTTGATTTTTTGGCCACTAAAAAATTGTCCTATATTGGGGTGGAGGAATAGCACAATGGTTAGAGTGCTTGTCTAATGAGCCCAAGGCCCTGAGTTCCAGTCCCCAGCACCACATAAACTAGATGTGGTGGCACACACCTGTAATCCCAGCACTTGTGAGGCAGAGGCAAGAGGATTGCTATGTTCAAGGCCACCCGGGGCTACGTAGTGAGTTCAGGACCATCCTGGACTACAAAGCAAGACTTTGTCTCAAAAAAACCAAAAATAATCTTATAATTGTTTATATTCTTCTGTTGTTTAACAAAACTTTTTAAAAATCATATGAGTGTAAATTTTACTGCATACAGTTGAGTTGTCACAGATTCTGACATCTCACAGAGTACAACTACAAATTATAAGAGGTTTCCTAAAACCCACCCTTGCTTTTCTATGTACTAGGATACAAGCAAAGCCCAGGTAAGCAAATCAACAGACACAAATGAGATGCAAATTTCACCTGAATTAATAGTTACAACTTCCCTTTCCATCAGATCTTTTTATCAGAGCAGCTAATAAGTAGCAAATTGGTTGAGTTGAGCTGTACATTCTGTCTCTTTGCTGGTTCTCCCTAGGGGACAGCTCTAATGAGAAGTGAAAGACCAAAGCGTGGTGACAGAACTAGAGAGACCTTGTAACAGTCCAGTTCTGGGAAACTGGGCATCTAAGTAACTGCTGTCTATAAAACAGAGATGAAAATAGAAATATGTATATATGACAAAAATGCATAAAATATATTAATATATAAAAGACATTTTATTTTTCTTTCAAATAGGTTTATTTCATAGTAATTGCAAAGGTTTTTTTTTGGTTTTGTTTTATTTTTAGCAGGGTCTCAGGCTCATCCTGAGCTCACTCTGTAGCCCAGGCTGGCCTCGAACTCACAGTAATCCTCCTGCCTCAGCCTCCCAAGTGCTGGGGTTGCAGGTGCATGCCATTATCTATGCCCAGCTTATGTGATGCTGGGGAATCAAACTCAAGGCCTTGTGCTTGCGAGGCAAGAGCTCTAACCACTGTGCTGTTCCCTCAGCACACCCCTACATACGTATTTTCAAGTTAAAAAGCATTGGGAGAAATATGTATAATAAAAGTTTATTTCAAAATTAAGCTCTAATATTTCATATCTAAGAGGAATCAATATGTTTTTATATTTGCTGTTTTGAAAAATTTTAAGATCATATACACATTATATAATATATAAATACAGACACACACACACACACACACACACACACATTACGTAAGCTTAAGAAGTTTCAGCCTTCTTATCTACTGAGATCATGGAGGGATTTTAACAGAGTTAATAGTTTTTTTCCATTTGTTAATGAATTTTATTACTTCTAGCTTTAAATAGCAGTTATGACAATTATTTTAAAAATCATATGAATTAGCTTAAGTAGTTTTATTACATGAAATCTTAAATATATATGAATATTAAGTATTCCTTTAATTTTCTGAATGATCCTTAATAATAAATTAGTTAAGATACGACCCTTAATCCATGAAGAAATAATAAGTAGAATTAGTTATTACCTGAGTACATGAAAGTACCGTGACATATGCTATGTATACATATACAGTTATATAAGTACCTACAGACATTTACACTTGTATGGTATATGTATAAATATGTATTTATATAAATGTGTATATATGTATATAAACACATAATGTACTAAATAGGATTATTGTATTTGAGATAAACAGTGTGACTATGCATAATACATAAATTGACCACCTTTGATTTTGGCCACAAGTTAGTATTAATCCAAACTCTGATGGGTTGAGAAAAAAAATGTCACAGTGGTTAAAACAAGAGGGGAAAAAAAAAGCCAAGAAGAATGAAAAAATGATGGGAAGATATAAAGTTTGTCATTATGTGTCTAAAAAATCACCCCATTTCCTCAATCTGCGGTGGGGGGGGGGGGCAGTTTCTAAATATAAGAGTGGCCTTCTTGTACAGGAAGCCACCATAAATCTCTGGTTCTCCATGGCAACTGTGGTGGAGATGTTGATGTGCCTGCTCGCACCTCACATTTATGACAGCCTCTGTGCCTTGACAAGACAAAGGATGAGAAGGGGACATGAGCAGCTCAATGGGCCGTAGTCACCACCGCTTCCCCAAAAGCTCCCTGGTGGTCTGCGCCTCTCAGTCTTCTTGGCACATAAGCCATGGAAACTGTATTTCTCGGATCTGGAAAACAATGCCCTTTTTGACAAGCCAGTAGCCAACACCAGGAAGGGATTGAAGTGCTCAGTCCAAGTTCCAGGCCACAGGTGCTGGAGCCTCTGTGAGTCCACACCAGTGATTCCCACCGACGTTAAAGAAGAAAAGCCCAGTGCTGCCAAAGGAAACATCACCAATCACCCAGCTAAATGGGAAGCAAGAGAAAGGGAGGGCCTGTACACAGTGAGTGAGGTTTTGGGCTAGGAAGCCACACTCATAGGAATGAGAGTCGGACACTGTAGCCTGAAAAGAAAAAATCTAGTCACCCAAGGTTGGGAGAATGTGGCTACTGGGCAATTCTAGTTTACGATTGTCTTTTTAAGCATGCTCCTTCTACTAAAAAGAGTCCTCTGCCATTTTTGAGTATGAATTTGTCAGTCAAGTGTCCTTCCAGAGGGAATTTTTCCATGTTAACTCTGGCACCTGGGAGCCACCGCTACTCATACTCTAGCCAGTCCTCAGTGCCACCTGCAGCCAGTGTCATGAGTGTGTGTGACACAGGGTGCCCCATGCTTGGTTTCATGTCCTATTATCTACTGTCCTCTGGAAATTTTTAATAATTAACAATAAGGGACCTGTTAAGATCAGAATGTTTGTGCACTCCCCCCCAAATACATATGTTGTAACCCTAATCCACCAAGGTGGATTAGGAGAGGAGACCTTTGGGAAGTGGCACAGTGACAGAGGTAGAGCCTTCATTTAGGAGACTAGTGCCCTTATAAAAGGGACCCAAGACAGCTCTTCACCATGTTAAAACACAGAGAAAAGGGACCACGTCTGAACTTGACAGCCAGCCTTGATGCTGGTTCTACCAGTGACTCAATCTCATATTTCCAGGCTCCAGAACTTTGAAAAGTAGTGTTCCTTACAAGTCACTCAGTCTATATTCTTTAATTGTAGAAGCCTGAACAAAAATAAGATCCCACATCTTCATTTTCCACTGAACCCCAGCAATCATGAAGCCCACTGAGACATCACCTACATGCCTACAACTAGCCAATTTATAACCCTAACCTTGATCTGTTGGTTCACACGAGCCAACACTAGCTCGAGCTTTCTTCTTGGAGTTAACAGGAACCTCAAACTTGACATGACCAAAAGCACTTCTAATTCACCTCTCTATCCCCTACTGACTCCTCCCAACAGATCACCTCAATACAATGGCAATTCTATCCATCCAGATACTCAGAAAAAAACCTAAGAGTTGCCGTGAATTCTTTCTTTGCTTTCTGACATACCATGCAATGCATCAGTGCATCCTTTGCCTCTGCCAAAGTACACGTCCGGTGTCTGGCAATGTCCCATCCCCTTCTTCACAACAGAGCCCTAGCTGGATCCCCGGCTCCAGGGTGGTCCTCTTTTTCCACAGTTTGTTTCCACAATGAAACCACAGTGATATCTTCAATGAAAACAATACCAAGTTGCTCATTTGCTAAAAAAAAAAAAAAAATCTTCCAGAGGCATACCACTCCCCTCAGAATGAAAACACAAACCTTTACCCTGCCCCACCTATCAGTACTATGCCCTGCCCCACACCTCTCCAAGGGCAATACCAGGAATTTCCCTTGTGCATCAGGCATCTTAAATATCTCATAGTGATTCTGGCCCATGGCTTTCCAGTATCTGTTGCTTCTGGCTGTAATGTTCTAATTTCTGGCCTCTGCATTTCTGACTCTTTCTCATTTGTCTTTCCTTCTAAATGTCACTCTCTTGTCAAGGAATTTACTGAACACCAGTGTCGGGCCCTTCCCAGTCATTACTCAGCACACCAACTCAGGATCTCGCAATGCTTATTTACTTGTTTAATTACTTTTTGTCTGTCTCTTGCCACTAAAAATTGAATTTGTGGAAAGTAAGGATTTAGACTGACTCGTTTGCCACTGGATGTGCTGGTCTCAGAATAAAGCCAGGTGCATCTTAAACACTAAGTACTTGTGTCAATTCAGGAAATAGTCCTTTTTTATGTAAGATGAGATAAATAAATATCTATCAATCATATGCTTGCAATTACCAAAAAGTCTCAGCACCTTTATTGTTTTTATATTCTTTGACACTGTAGGATACTCAAACACAAGCATCACCAGTTTTGACATAATTTCAATGTCCAAAAATTTGAACTATTACATCCCAATGACAAACAACTTCTTCCGTCTTCCTTGTCACTCATCCACTGCTCCACTGCAAGCCCCACCAAAGTCTACCTATAGATGTCCAGATTTCCCTCAGCACAACTCAACATTGCTCGGAAGTTTCCCGGGTGGCATCAGAATTACCTTTGTACTATTCACAATGTTTGGTATTTGGGATTGTGAGCAGTAATGGTAGGAAGAAGAGGCTCAGGGTGATGCTAGCCAAAAGGTCTTACACACCATGGAAACATGCTTCAGATCATAATGTATTTTTTTAATCATGAGCATTGGACCTCTCTCAAAGAACAAGTGTAGCCTCTGAAATGGTAGCAGTGGCCTCTGCATGTCCAGTGTTACAGGAAGCCTGAGGAGGGTTGCCAAGTGCAAGAGCCTGACCAGGTTAAATGAATCATGGGGAGACTGGATATGGCAAAGTCCTGCTACACCAATTTGTACATAATACAAATAAGTTGCATACACACACACAAATACACTCATCACCATCAGAAATAAAAGCAAATGGAAAATAGACCCTATTCTATCCATTACTTTAAACAATTGACATTGTTACTTGATTTCTAATAACCCTGCCAGGAGATGGGAAACTCATTGAATTTTTTTGTTAAAGGAAGCTGAAAAGTATTTAAAAAAAAAAAACATGAAGGAGACATAAAGACACTCAAAGTCTTTCTTCTAAGTATTTAACCCAAGCATAAATTTCAGAGAGACTTTTATAGTCACACTAACATGCCTAGTTCATAAATAATTTTGTCTCTTTTTTACATAAAAAATCAAGACATAAAGACTTTTACGTTATTTTAAACACTTGATGCTTGGCAGTACTGGGGAACTCCTACTTGCCAGATAAAATAATGGTTTCATCAAATGTCATCAAGCCACTATGCAAAAGTTACTATAATATAGTTCGGTCGATTCAAAAACTTGCCTTCTTTTCCTTTGATTCTTCCCACTGTATTCCTGCTTATTTCTCCTAAAACATATTTCCTGAATAAAATGACTGAATCAAAAAGAATGGCACAGATGTAGGTAAGTCTTTAGAGATCTATCTCTGTAAGATTCCCAATACATGTGACAAGCACACACCATGAAGCCACAAAAAGTTTAGCCAGTAAGAAAGAGGCATAAACTTTTAAATGGGGCCATTTGCAAGAAAATGCCACCAAATCTCAGCCTTCATCAGAAATCTCTCGACATATTCTAGACAGCCTGGATTTTCCAGTAATTCCTTCATCCCAGCAGAATCTTTTCCATTTTCTGCAAACACTCTCCCCTGTTTTTTGCCATCAGCAGAGTGGAACTCTGACACTCTGTCTCAGTTACTTTTTCATTGCCGTGACTCAATACCCGACATCCACAACTTTAGGGAGGAAAGGTTTATTTTAGCTCACAATTCAGAAGGTCACAGTCCATTCACAGGTGGGCAGCTGGGAAATGGGGGCATTAAATGTCAGAGATGAGACTGTGGCTAGAGCCAGCGCTGGAGCTGAAGACAGAGATCCCCACAAAAGTGTGGCAGAATGGACGCAAGTCTGGGAGGAAGGGCAAAGCCAGCATACACCCCTCCAGGTCAAGTACCAAGCATCTGCCCCTTCCAGCAAGGTCCCACCTCCCAACAATACACACAATAACCACAGATGCGTGAAGCTTTTGCAGGACATTTCAGATCCAAACCACAACACCCTCTCTAGCCTTAACCAGTGCTTCTCACAGGAGCCAACATGCCTGGCTTTGCCTCTCTCATCCATACCTCAATGGTCAGCAGTGCTTTGCTGTAGATGGGCCGATTCCCCAGTAAAGCTTTGATGAAATTAGAACCACTTAGTTAGCAACTAGCATAAGCAAGTTGCTCGGTTATGCTCCGACCAACAAGGGTAGCAAGAGGAAGAATGCAGTCGGCCAGCACTTGTCCATTATGGATGAGAGTGCATGAGGCAGCCCGAGTTCCACCCAGTTCCTTTTCTCTGCCACTGTGCAGCCATGAGTCTCCGTGTGCTTGTTCATTCCTGCTCATGCCGGGGTGCACACATATACACGTGCCTATTCCCTTTACAAGCACGTGGGATCCCTTTGTCCATGACCTTTCTTTCCAGGTTGCACCCATCCCAGACGGTCCATTTACAGGAGTGCTGCCTCAGGACTCTGGGCTTCTCTGCTAAAGCACACATGCCTTTCCCTCTCCTTAAGTTCATCAGCATCCTTCACTCTCCTTCATTTGAGCAGCTGATAACACATTGTGAATCACTAACTAAACTGTCCCATATGCTGTATACACCAGCTGAGATGACATCTCCTGAAATGCAAAGTCTGTCCTGCATTTTTTTGTATCTCCACGGCCCTTAGTTTTAACACAGGGCTATGAACAAAGATTAATGTCCTCCCACAGGCAAATGTCTGTAGTCACGCACTTACCCACTGTCAAAGACAAAGTCCTTGCTGGGAGGAGAGAACTCTTTTCTTTTTTCTCCCTTTTCTCTGAGAAAGACCCTCCATCAGAAAAACTCATCTCTTCCTTCTGGGTTACCTAACAGAAAAGTCTGGAAAAAGTTGGCAAAATCAGCTCAGCCTCTTCTTCCTCAGCCATGGGATCCAGCTGCTTTTGTGAAGCCTACATTTAGCTCTGCCCCAATGTGATGTTATTCTTAACAGACTCCACCAAACAATTGATTAATGCAGTAGGGCTATAGTGACGTTATGGGTAAGCCTTGTCAACGTGCAAGTGACGTGATGATGTTCAGCTGGCTAACAAGTCACACTGTCCCACAGCTTTATCCATATAAAAATAAATTTGAGTTCTCTACCTGCCTCCTTTATCTGTCTCTCAATTACTCTTTAAATTTAGGTAAAGAAAAGAGGGGTAGTGTATACCATACCCTGTGAGATTCATGAGGTAACACCCCAAAGTGCCCTTTGTCCCGCTCTTCTTGCCAGCGCTTCTGCCCCATAACTTTCTGTAACAGCACCACAGTCCTCAGGGAACAGAGATCAGTGTGAGACTGGCTGTCCTGCCTCACTGCCCAAGGAGGGGAATGAAAGTTGTCTATGAACAGTCTCAGAAACCCCTGGGGGAAATTCCTGGAGTGCTCAAGTTAGATGTTTACTTCCTAGGCCATGGTTACGGGCTTTGCAGACAACCCTGCTCTCTCTTGCTTGACAAAAATCCAGCAAGCAGGCTGGCTGTGCCTATGGCCAAAGCTCTGAGCCTCTGTTGTCACACCACTGTCAGTAGTGCCAATGAATTCGGCAGGCAGCCCAGTCATTCTACAAATGAATGTCAATATCCCAGAAAGAGTAATAGGGAAAAGACGTTCACACCGCTGGCCACCTCCCTGTCTGTCCAGTCCTCCAAGTTGCTACTTAAGGTTGGAGAAGGGGAGTCAGCACACAAGGCATAAGGGAAAACTCAACCCTGAGACAGGCCAAAGTCAGCAGAATTTTAACCCTATATATGTTCCTTCCCTAACTGAATAAATATTTTCTCCATATTCAACAAGAAAAAAACTAGAAACATGGCTAAAAATATGACTGATTATTTCAAAGAAAAGTCATGCAGAAAACTCAGAACAATGGTCACATTTAACACTGGAAAGTGACAACTGTTTTTACACATTTAGGTTCTTATTGCATAAGAATTTCCCTTGCATATTTTGTCTAACTAAAGTACACACTGGTATGATCAACGATTCCAACTAGGACGAGCACTTAGGGTCCCTCATTTGAAGAATAAGCTTTTCAATGAGTTCCTAAATGCATGATTCTCCGGCTGGTAAATAATCTATGGTTTTGGATGTTCCTAAAATGATTTACGTAATCCACCCTTTTTAAATATTGTAAATATGCATTTGCATGATAAAGTATGATTAGACTGTAATGTCAACTCATTCATTTCCATGAAGAATATGTTCTTCTTAGAAAAAATAAAAGCACAAGTAAAACAAAAGAAATTTACATAATTTTCAATTCCCATTTGTGCATTTTAACTTAATCAAGTGTATTTATTCTGAAATATAATCACTTGATGACACACACACAAAAAAACACATAATCATTTATGGAACAAAAAACTACATATTGTTGAATTTAACTATTTAGTAATAGCCTCAATTTGGTAACAATAAGCTTTTTCTAAAAGGAAAGCATCTGTCCTTTCCTTAAAGGTCATAACCAGAAAGTTTGATATCATTGGATTTTTTATATCATTATTATTTGTGTTCATATCAGTGTCACTGACGTCACTATTAATCAACTAATTAGTAGTACCATATGCTACTAAGAGATTTGGTAAAACAAGCATCCAATGGTGTCTGAATAAATGATTGAACCATGAGGAGGAGATTACCAGTTATTTCACAAGGAACTGAATGTCAGAGCTGCAAGGATACAAATCATATTGAAATAGTATGAAGAGTGATCAGGAAATGAAGTTGACAAAACTTTCAAGAGGCTTGAGAGATGAACGAATTAAGAAAGAGTGAATAAGCAGCATGAAGTTACATTAGCGTTTCACTGTTGCTGCTGCTGGAAATGAACGTATTTCTAAACACAAGGAAGAAGGCCAAAGAAAGGGAAGAATGAGAGGTGACAACACACTGACTTTCCTGTGGAGAAATAGCTTCTTTCTCTTACACGAAGCCTGGCGGGTCATCACACAGGTAGGCTGCTCTCTTCTAGTCGAGAAGAAGAAAATACTGATCCGCATAAGGCCAGCTGGCTCCTTTCTCCCTGAAAGTTGAGCCATGAGCCCCAAAATAGAGGGGTTCAACCTGGATGAGGTTGATCCCTCCATTGCACCATCCACAGGATTGCCAGCTTGTCCACATCTGTTTATTTTCATAAACACCTCCCGTGAGCTCTTGGTCTTTCAATTGATCTTCTTTTGTCCAGGTTATCTGGGCTCGGCTCTGGTATATCCAACCAGAGAACTTGGTTGTGTTATCCCAGTTCTGCTGCAGCCCCTTCTTTTTTTCCCACAGTTTATTGATATGTATATGTGCAAAATTCAAGGTTTACAATGAGGTTGAGCATTTTGTGCACATACTTATCTTGTCAAGGTGACAAGGGCTTTCCCACTCTCCTTTTGTCCCTCCCCTATCAACCCCTTCCTCCTTCCTCCCCCACCCTAACCCCCTCTTTCACTTTTTCTTTCATCTTAAGTTCCATAAGAGTTGTGATCTGGGCCTCTCATATCAGAGAGACCATTCGATGTCTCACCTTCTGCCTCTGACTCACTTCACTAAGCATGATGTTCTCAAGTTTCTTCCATTTGCCTATAAAAGCCTCCACACTGTTGGACTTTATACATGCATAGTATTCCATTGCGTATAAATACCACAGTTTGTGTATCCACTGGTCTGTGGATGGGTATTTTGGTGACTTCCATATTTTAGCTATTGTTAGTTGTGCTGCTATGAACATGGGAATACATACATCTCTACTATATGTTGTTTTGGCCTCTTTTGGATATATTCCCTGGAGGGGTGTCGCTTGATTGAAGGGGATATTTATTTCTAGTCTTTGGAGAGATCTCCATACTGCTTTCCAAAGCGGTTGTATGAATTTACATTCCCACCAGCCCTGCAGGAGGGTTCCTTTCTCCCCAAAGCCATGCCAGCAGTGATTGCTATTTGACTTGTTGATCTAGGCCATTCTCTCTGGAGTGAGATGGTATCTTAGCGTTGTTTTGATTTGCATTTCTCTTATGGATAGAGATGTTGAGCGTCTTTTCATGTATCTCTTGGCCTTTTGCATTTCTTCATGACAGAACTGTCTCTTCATTTCATTTGCCCACTTTTTCTTCAGCTCCTTGTATATTCTAGTTATAAGCTTCTTATCTGAGATGTTGGTGGTAAATATTTTTCCCAGTCTGTTGGATCTCTTTTTGCAATGTTGATAGTTTCCTTTGCTGTACAGAAACTTTTTAGTTTGACAAGATGCCATTTGTTAATAATGGGGATGATTTATTTTGCTGTTGGTGTCTTGTCAAGAAAGTCTTTGCCTACCCCTCTGTCTTTTAGAAATGCAGCCCCTTCTTTATTGGAAGTGTTGCTTTGACCCAGAACAATTCACTGATGTGCTTTGCCTCCACTGTCTTTGTCATGTCCTGTGATTATGATGACCACACATCCGAGTCCCTGGTTTATGGCTTTAGTCTCAAAATCATCTCAGGCTTAATGATAAATTCCACACTTACCTGCATATAGAGAAACCAGCTGCCTCCATTTACTAACCAGCTCCCTTCTCTTTGATCACATGTTGAGAAGAACACTGAGTTACTGGAGTGAAAGGGGACAATTAATGGCTGATTCAAGGAGACAGACAATCTTCTATCCATTCAATACACAAAGTTGAATAAGACACATGCATTCTTTCCTGTCAAAGATCCAAAGATGTTGTAAGCAGGTTATAGCACACCATAATAGGTGCTATGAAGTAAGGTGTAGAGGATTGTAGGTGTACAGAAGAGGGGAACGCAAAAGACAAATAAGTAAGAAAGACAAGGAAGATGTCTTTTTAGAGATGGCTCCTGAGGTGAGAGTCAGACATTTTGAAGGGTCCCATGGAAGTAGGGAAGAACTGTCAGTTGACCTTGACAATGCAACTGCAACCCTTCTAGTCCTCCTATTTCTGGACAGTAATATGAATTGGGGAATCACTGCGGTTTCTTCCATGATTTAATAGAAGAAGGTAAAGAGGAGACCCAAGATGTATCCCGCTGAGAGAATGCTGGTTGATGCTGGAAACGTTGAAGGAAAGCTAGAATCAGTGTCAAAAACAGATTGGAAAGACAGAGATGCTTCTAAGATGGACTCTTAGGTACACGCAAGGAGCACCAGCAAGGAAGATATATATTCCAGCTCAGAGCCTGGCCACCCTCCTCAAACACTGCAGGGTGAGATTCACTATCCCAAGGGAGAAATAAAAGACAATCGTCCCAAACATAGGCGGCACAAAAACAAATCCACAAATTGTAAGACTTCAGTCCCAGTTCCATTTGTTCTGAAACAAGATAAAGAAGCTTCTCAGCCATATTGTTAGACGATTAGCAGCCCCCAGGAAGGATGATTTGCTTTCTCATGACATTACACTTCCCCTCCTACCATCTCACTTTCTCCCTCCTCCTCCTCTTCTGTTAACATCCCTCTCTTCAAAGATGAGTGTTTATGCCCTAAATGACATTTTCTTCATTGCCTAAAAATGAGCTGTTTACCCAATCCTTGTTCCTTGATTTTTCATCAAGTATTCCATCATCAGTTAGGATTTTTTTTTTTGCAAAAATAATAGCTACTCTTTATTGATCTGATACTCTGGTATAGACAAAAGACATACATCACCATCAACCTTAATGAGGTGTCATTATCAACACTTTACAGGGGGCCCAGGGAAATTAAGTGGGTTTCCCAAGGCTAGAAATGGTAGTGAGAAGGCTGGATTAAAACCAGTTTTGTCTCTCAGCAGAGTAACTGCTCTCCTACAAAAAACACGCAAGATAAACGTAGTGAAACAGGAAGCAGCATCACTCAGAAAGTTTTGCCAATAATTGCGGAACACAGATCAAAGCACCAGCCACTTTCGTGAAAGCTTGTTGTTTCTCATCATAATTAGAATTTTTCAAAGATGTCATCTAAATTTACAGCACACCTGTGTTCATGACACAAGCAAAACTATATCAAGATGAGTGTACAATCGACAAAAAATCTTGACATTATATTTATGTGCTAATTTTTTAAATAAATTATCATAAATGCTAGGCCTTGGGTACACAGACAAAATATTACTCTGAGACAATCAATCTCTTGATTCAGCAAATAAATTGGATTTCTTTCTAGTCATCTAGATATTTAAGATCAACAAGATGGATTTCATATAGTGTTCTGATCATTAATAAGTCCTGGCTTGTCCTCATAATATGATACTGCTTTGGATTTAATTAGATCCATGCACCTCCTCCCAAGACGAACACAACAAAGACAAAAATTACCATAATCCTGATATATAGATTTAGCACTTCGAACTAGGACTATTTTGAACAACCTACTGGTTATTTTACCAAATCTACTATTGAAAAGAAAGGCTTGAAATAATGGTTCTAAATCAAATAATTTTAGTTTCTATAAATTGCCCAATTTTTAAAAGAATGTTATTAGTTTTATAAAAGTGACATGCATTTACTTTAAAACCCAAATAAGATCATAAAGTACAAAGAAGAAAAACTGAAATAATTACAAATATCTCTGCTCTCTCCTTTCCAAAGTAATAGTAATGATTGTTTTCACTGGATGTTTCTCTAGTCAACTCTTTTGTTACATATCCACATTTGAGCTATACAGGTAATATGGTAGCTGATGTTTTATAATGTGTTTAGTTCTTATATAGTTATCCTATGGGCATCCATGTGTATGTAGTAAAGAAGAGCCAGAAAGTCTCAAGGGAAAGAATCTTAAATATTGTACGTCTGGGTTTGTGTGTGCCTACCTCCAGTCACACTCAGAATCACCTTCTGCTCTTCCTGCCCAGGACTTATGCCTTGCATCTGAGCCTGTGCCTTTTTCAGGCCTCTCTGCTTCCAGAAGTAGATATGGACACATCTTCGGTATGACTGCACACTGAGAAATGCCTGTCCTTTGGTATGACTGCACACTGAGAAATGTCTGTCCTCACACATGATGGTGACCCTGTAGTATTGTCTTGGTTCCTGACCCTTGCTGCTGGTGGCTCCAGCTTTTGTATATTGTGTTTCAGTGGTCCAGGGCAAGGATGGTCCTGTGCATACACCTAAGGACATAATTACTAGCATTTCCATGACATCACACAGAGTTCTTTTTTAGGACCCACAGGATAAACCCATGCCTAAGTATAGTTGAATTTCTTCCTAGTGTATGGTTTTTGTTTCGAAAACTTATGAATCATCCAACCAAAAGTATGCTGACTAGTGTTGAATCAGTAAGTACTGTTTTGCCTAAAAGCATAAAAGCAACCCAGTTCAACCCAGCTCACACAATGAGAGTTCTTCTCTAGTAAGGGGCAGAGGTTTCTAACTATGATCAATGGGCTCCTTGTTCCTCTTACTGAATTTATTGATTGCATCTTCAAGACAAAGTCAAAATGATCCACATAGTTCATATTAATAAATCACATCCAGTGAACAAAAGTCCAGGAACAATAACTTCTATCTTTTCCAGAATTTTCATCTTAAGGCCAAGGAACGTTTCTTCAGAAACCTTCAGTAAATTTTCAGTTTAGGTTCTTGTTCAGTATCTGTCAAAGACATGGTATTACCATTCTTCATTCAGTGCAATTAGGGGAAAGGTTTGCCTTCTGTGAGGTACATGTGAGACAGCATCTCCCTAAGTTGCTAAGTTAACGAGCCTGGGATCAAAACTTACATCTTCCTGTGTCAGCACCAAGATTATAGACGTGCAGCACCAGGCCCAGATGAAAGTGATTGTTTTCCATGTTAGAAAATGTTTTCCACTTCCATGTTAGCTCAGCAACGATAGTACACTAGTTAAATTCATAGACTCTGGAGCCCAATAGCTTAATTCTAATCATCTTCTCCGCCTTAACAGTTGTATGACTTTGGGTAGTTGCTTAACCATTCTGTGCCCATTTGTTTTAGACAAAAGAAAAATTATAAGGATGCTTACTGCACAGGGCTGCTGTGGATGAAGATTATGTTAATATTTTAGAATCTCAAACCTATGCCAGGCATAGAATGTTACATGTCTTTGCCTGATTAAATATCTAAGTAAGCAATCTGATTAGGGACACAAGAACTTCTGCTCTGAGAACACAGTTGTTCCCTCTTGCTTCTTTCTTCACCAACAGCAAACTTCCCAAGTCAAACTCTATCATTTTAAGAGATAAACATTACTCGAATGAGCTCCATTCAACATGGACCAGAAAAGTCCTCACCAACTCATAATAAAACGAATTGCACGAGCAAAGTTCATTAAGTGACTTTTTGAGAGCTCCATAGGCTGTATTTTCTAAAACTGAAATTAAATTCCCTACCTCTAGTTCGTGTGTGTGTGTGTGTGTGTGTGTGCGCGCGCGCATGTGTATGTACATGTATGGATAGATGGATGGAGATATATATATATATATATATATATATATATATATATATACACATTTATGAAAAATTTTCACTACATTGTGAAAGATTTAAATTACAAAATAGTTCAAAGAAAATGATTTCATGAAGTATGGAAAAATTTGCTTAGTTTTATATAACATTTAGTTAACACATATAAAAGAACCTATTACTAAATAATAGATATTTCAGAATGAGGAATTATGTAGCCTCAAGAGAATTTTAAAATTATTCACCAGCAACAGATATACTTGAGCAAGAAGGAATAAAAAAATGTTCAATTAGCAATCACTTAGAACAGCTACCATGCTTAATAAAACATATGAGATTACTACTGATAATATTTAGGGAATTATGATTCTGAATCCAATGGACTATGGATAAGATGTGAATGTAAATCAATAAAGAACCCAAAAATGAAGGTTCCAGGATATGACATAGTATTTGGTTCTAGCATGCAACTACTTTTTTTTTAAGCCTAAGAAGCACACAGGCACAAGTACAAAGACAGATGTGATTGTTGAGTGTAGGTTCCTCGCTCAAACTGTTGACACAGAGAAACATTGCATGTAAAAAGTGAAATTAATGCTGTAGGTAACCTTCAGCCAATAATTCAGAAAAGATCTACAGACATCTTCAGAGTTATAAGATACTCTAACAGCTTTTGCCATAGTTGGAAATTAATATGCACAGATAATCAACATGAATCAACATGGAGATTTATGTTGGGGAATATAAACAATAAAAAGGAATGAAATTACACAGCACAAGTATTCTAAAACTTCCTCTAAGTTTTTGGACCAACCTAAAACTTCTCTCTTTCTCTATCTTATTCTTAGGAGTCATAATTGATAATCCCTAGACCAAAAATTAATCCTTTCAGGTCTAAAAACATTGCCCTAAACAGACCCCAGCTGCTCATAACATCAGTAGACATCCCCAATACCTGAATCTCACCAAAAAAGAGAAAGTAGAAAACCAAGTTGGCAAATAGCTAGATAACTCAATGCCAACTCTGTACCTTTACAAGTAGATTAGATTAACATTAGTGCTTGGAACAAACAAGACCTCCTATTCAATGAAGCTACTTCCAGTCTAGGAGAAGCTGAAATCTGAAATTAACTTGCTTGTAAACTTGAGCAGAATAATATTAGAAATAAATAATCAGAGGAAGTTAAAATTTATACCTGAGGAATTTACTTTTTGGTGAATTACTACATTTCATTTTTTTGTGAACAAGTCATCAAATAGGAACCACTAAAAAATTTAAGCTCCAAAAATAATCGCCTACAAGCACTAAGAGGGCAATAAACACCATATTTTGGTTAGAGAAAAATATCAACATCAATTTATTCTTTTATTTTTGCTGAAGAGAAGATCACATTGCAACAAGAGTTTCCAAGGCAATTTCTTCTAAATGTTATAGAAGTGTAAAAATGTATTTCTACTTTGGGTCCCCTTTAGTCAGATACTAGCAGGGAATAATAGCTCCCTGCTGGGTTGGAGTTATTCCTGACAAGAAAATTCCCTTTCCAGCCATCTGCTGGAATCAGATATGGAATGGAAAGGTGTTTTGGTTGTTTTTCCCATCAGTTGTCAAAAAAAAAAACACAATGCCTGTGGCAAAAATAAATAAATAAATAAAAGTTATATAAATGCATATCATCTTCTGCAAAAAAGATACTTTGCTTACTATGCAGGCAACACTATCTCATAAATAAATATTTCATGGCTATATCAATGAATCTCACAAGCCTAATACACGCATCTTTTGACTCCATTAATATACAAGTCACTTCTAATTGATCATTATAGCTGTCAGGAGAGTGATGCCTTTGAATGGCTGGTAGCTGGTGGAGGCACAGGGACAGGGCAAGATTCTTGTTTATCATCTGATCGCGGCTTCTCAAGTGCATTTTTTGGTGAGAATCTAGCAAGCTGTATACTTATGATCTGTATGCTCTTATGTTGTGATTTATATTTTAATTTTTAAATATACCTGGATGCATTAAAATACATTTTAGCCTTCTCTAAACTGTGTTATTGACATTAATATGTAATACATTGAAATTAAAAGATCAAGAGAAATTTCTTTGTTACTAAATTTAGATGTTAACATTTTTGCCCCAATTTACACTCAGGGCCTTAATTTCTATGGAATCCGAGTACTTTGTGGATAATTGTGGTTAGCTCATTTTGTCAATTCATACAATGGCATTATTACTGCCAAAGAAAACTCTGTGGGGTCAAGTGTCTACGGGAGGTTCCAGGAAGCAACTCAGAACCATTGAATCTATTTACAATCTCGTGATGCCAGCTTCAGAAGTTTGGAAAACTTGTATCCTAGTAGGTAACATGATCATCTGATTTAATTATTTTTTCCCACATTTTATTGAAATGTATACGAGCAAAATTCAAGATTTACAATGGAGTTGAGCATTTTGTGCACATACGTATCTTGTCAAGGTGACAAGGGCTTTCCCACTCTCTTTTTTTCCCTCCTCCTACCCACCACTCCCTCCCTCCTCCCCCACCCTACTTCCCTCTTTCACTTTGTCTTTCGTCTTAAGTTCAGTGGATACACAAAATGTGGCATTTATACACAATGGAATACTATGCATCAATAAAGTCCAATAGCGTGGAGGCTTTTGCAGACAAATGGAAGAAATTAGAGAACATCATGCTTAGTGAAGTAAGTCAGAAGCAGAAGGTGAAATGTCGAATGGTCTCTCTGATATGAGAGAACCAGATCACAACACCTATGATCACATTGCTTTTTAAGATTCTCAAATTTTCTGGTACAATGAAGTTCATGTTAGGGCACTGCCAGTCACCTTGGTGTGGTGCCACTTATAAGTCATAGACACTAATTTGAGGTATTTGAACACAAACTTCCTGCAAAGGCAGGCAGGCAGACAGACAGACAGATAGCCCTGGATTTCCACTATCGATTCTTGAGTTTCTTCATAATTTTATTTGTAACTGTGTAATTTACTCTTCCATTCATTGAAAAATCCAAACATTTGTCATCCGTCACATTGGAACTTGATACTAACAAGCACCAGCTCCATCCACAGAAGGTGTAAGGCACTCCCTGTGGCCACAGGTGGTGGCAGGTAAAGAGGAAGAGCAGCGAAATGAAATCCGAGACACACCTTTCAATGTCTATTGTCACAACGCCCTGGGTGGCTCCTGTGGGTGAGCTGTGGTGTTGGGGGGGGTGGGGGATGGGGAGTGCTAGAAAGAAGGCAAGGAGGAAGGAGCAGGCTGGTGTGTGCAGGTCAAGTCTGATAAGTACTCAAGGGAAAGAGTTCATACTGCCTACCATAATGTCATGGAAGAGGGGCCACATGAAGGCTCAGCCCATTAGGGGAATTGTACAGAAAGGATGGTCCTTGTCTGTTCAGGTGGCTGCTGTAACAAGAAACCATAAGCCAGATTACTTACAAACTATAGGAAATTCATTTCTCATCATTTTGGAGACTGAAAGATCTAGGCACCCACAGATCTGGTGTCTGGCGAACTCCTGCCTGTGGTTCATAGGGGATGCACAATGGAGGGAGTGAGGATCCCCTTTGATTGCCTTTAATCAGGACACAAGTGCCATTCATGAAGTCTCCATCATCATGACCTATTCCCCTTGTTGAAGCTTCCCCTCATAAGACGATCATATTGGGTGTCAGCACTCGATACATAAATTTAGGAAAAATGCAAATATTCAGACTGTATCACACCCCCTAGGTCTGTGGAAGGGATAACTGGCAACAATGTAGAAATCTACCTGGCTATTTATGCAATAATTGCTCAATTTCTTCAAAAAATATAGCCATACTTGGTGGAGAGATGCTGCCTTCTATTTTTATGTGATCCTAACTCTCTAGTAGGGCTTTCTGCTTAAGAGAGAATCAATAAATCATTGCTGTGTTAAAGTAAATTAAATTTCATCGCTTCCCAATTATGTCATGAGGTCCCTTAAGCCATGTTGGTAATGTCCTATTTTCTTATGCATAAAAAATATTTTATATGGGCTAGAAAACAATCTTCCTCTTTCTTCTCAGCCCAACCATGAAATCAAATACGTCTTTTCTGCCTTTCCTGAATCACTGCCATTCTCCAAAATCAATTGTACGTATCCGTCTTCGCAGATGACTTGACAGAACAGGCAATTAGAGTGGAATTATTTCTTAATGAAGAACAAACCTTCCCTCTGATTTTTTATTAATATATTCTGCACCACAATGATGGGACTTTTCTCAACAATGACTTTCATTACTATGTATAGTTTCTTCCTCATTTGGTCTATTTTAAAAATGTTTTTCCTCTTTTAATTTTAAGCTATGTGAGTGATTTCTTATTTTTTTCTTTTGAAAGCCATACACTTATACTTTTTCTGATTGATATTAAATATAGGAGGCTTAAAAACTGGCATGTGTGTACATCTATACACATGTATGTGTATATTTGCATTTTTGTGCAAGACAAACGGGGAGGCTCACATAGCCCATTAAACAGGCAGTTCGAGTCATAAAGGGGAGCTTGAGGGGCTCGCCTTGAAGCAGCAGTTGGTGTCATTTGCTTCTTACGCACTTGCAAAACTGTGGGTTTGGCAAAGCTCACTCATTAATTTCCTTGTGCATTTGCCAAAAGACATTCACGAGAAAAAGAAGTTGCTCAACGTTTGACAGGGATTGTAATGGCATTGTGGAAGGACAAACAAAATAAAATCCTCATAGTCCACTGCAGCGTGATCTTTGTAAATATCCCATCTTAAGGCATATGTAACCTTAATTTGATAACCATAAACTCCTAAGCATCTGTTTAAAATATCTGTGACTCAGCTTCCTAATCTTTAAAATGGAGATGATATAGAACCCACTTTATATGATGGTTGGAAGATTAACAGAAAGTTACATGTGTTGGTAAATTAGAATAATGCCTAGGCTACAGTAAGATCTTAGAAACTGTGGTTGTGACTTACACTACAGAATAGCAAGTTTTATGAAAGCTGTGATATTTAACTACAAATTGCCTTTCCCCACCCCCCAAAAAACTAAATAACAATTGGAATATATGTAGTATATACTACATCAAGGAATAAATGAGGAATAAGCTAATAAAAATCAAATATCATATGCTAGAGAAAGGATAATAATATTTTAAAAAGACAAATCTAAAGCTCACATCATATTTTAATGCAAGTTAGTTCTGATTAAAGAAATTAACATAACTGATCAAATCTATTTTCTCATGTCAGAAGAGTCCAATTACTCAAACTATGTAAATATTACATTTTTCATCAAGCTATAATAGATAAATAATAAAAGTGTCTCATTTAAGAAATAATATGGTATGCCTTAAAATATGCTATCTATCGCTACACTGCTTTCATTGTAAGAACTCGCTAGAGGGGTTTAAAACAGGAGGAAAATACCTTTTTTAGAGATATTTGATTATTTCTTTTAAAGTTAGTATATGCGTTGTAATCACAGATCAATTTCCTCAAAATAATTTGGGGACCTAGAAAAAGCCATGGAAAGCACCTGACTGGTTTAATCGCATCTTTCCATCATTTTCAAATTCAAGTTCTTTCTATATGAAGGAAATAATGTATACGCCATTAAATATACACACTCGATAGTATCACTTGAGTTTGAATATAAAATATTAAACTTAATTATCCTGCTGAATGACCTTAAGGCCATAAAATGAAATGCTACTCCTTAAAATTATGCTTAAATGGGCAGGAGGAATGGCTCAGCTGTTAAAGCACTTGCCTAGCAAGCTCTAAGTCAAGCACTAAGTATCCAAGTTCAATTCCCCAGCACCACATAAACTGGGAGTGGTGGTGCATGCCTGTAATCCCAGCACTTGGGAGGCTGAGACAGGATGACTGCCATGAGTCCAAAGCCAGCCTGGGCTACATAGTGAGTTCAGGACTAACCTGAGCTATACAGCGAGACCCTGCCTCAGAAATTATATATATATATATATATATATATATATATATATATATATATATATATATGATTAATTTAAAAATTAGTTGTCACGTCCCTACAGGGTCTGTTTGGTCTATAACTTTGGATTTAACTGACTAAATCATACACTGAATCAGGAACTGTGCTGAGTAACTTACTTTTTGCTCAGCAAATACTTAGCTGCAAGTTTGCCAGATAGCTAACATGAAATGTGACTGTCACTTAGTCCCTTGGGAATATACTAGATGTGTTTTATATGCAGACACAAAAGGAATGGTTTCTGTAACTAAATTCAATCTTAAGAGTTTCAGGAAAAACAATTTTAAAAAGAATAAAAACTGAAAGCGAGCAGATAATATAAACATGAATTAAGAACATGGAAAGGTAATAAGATCATAAGAGCAGAATTTGAAAATGGGAAGCCAATAAAGAAAACCGAGAAAACTAGAAGTTTAGCTTTTTGAGACCATAAATAAAACTGGTAACATTAGAGTGAGACTGACAAAAGTCAAAAGAGGGAGAAAACATAAACCAGACAAGAGACATCAAATATCATAGTATTTCTCTGATGTGTGGAATCTAGAATATAAATAATTTAAGTAGCAAATAATGTAAGTAAATAGAGATGCTAGGAAGCAGAGAGGTATAAGCTCTGTGAAAACGAGAAGGGTGTGATGAGAAGGGGAGAAAGGAGGATGGGGCAAGAGAAGGAAAGGAGATAATTACTAAGATGTGACATATGTATGCAACAACTCCCCTCAACAAACGTAATTGTTTTGCATCACAAACGTATACCAATAAAAATTAAAATAAAAAACTAAAAATAAAAAGAGAGAAGACACAAATCATCAATACTGGGAACAGAATATGCAATCACAATAGATTCTGAAGCTATTAGAAGTTTACTTAGGGGGTGTCACAAAAACTTTACACTCATAAATTTGACATCACAGAAGAACAAACCAATTCCCTGGAACAACAGACTCACAGAATTCAACCACCATAAAACAGACAACCAAATAATCCTGTAGCAATTAAGTAAGTTTTATTTGTAAGTACAATGCTCCCAATAATCTCAGGCCCACAGGGCATCACTAGAGACTAAGAATGTACAACAATTGTGCACAAGCTCTTCCAGAAAATGGAAAATAGAACTCTTAAGAACTCACTTTATGAGGTCATTTGTTACTGTTAGCAAGAAAAAGTAACCTATACACTGATACAAAACTTCTTCAAACCACATTTTTAAAAAAATATATCTAAAATATATCAACTCTGAAACCTCAAAAGTGAGAAAGAATCCAACTGAAAAATAAGCAAAAGACATAAGCTGTTGTGGTTCAAATCTGGAATGTCCCCCAAAAAACTCATGTATTTGGATGTTATGGATTATCTATGGAACCATGTGCTGTTCGGAGACAGGCCTTTAAGGAGGGGAGGGTTATGGGTGTCTGGTGGGTTAAGGTGTGTAGTGAAAGACAGGTGTGCGGCAGATTATGGATTGCAAGTATGTGGTGGATTGGGGGCAATAAGCACATGATGTGGAAGGGGCAGAACACTGAGGCTTAACACTGAAGGGACCAAAAACTGGGGCTTGACCCAGAGGTGGGTCACGTGGGGAGATGAGCTGGAAGGGCACATGCTAGCTCCTTTCTTCTTCCCAGACCTGGCTTCTCATCTGCCACCAGATGAACTGTCTTCCTCCAGCTACACGGCTGCCATGTGCTTCTACCATTGCCAGCCACCCATGAATAGACTGTGACTTTCTAAAACCATGAGCTATAATAAATCTTTCCTTCCTTCCTTGAGCTGTAGATGTCAATATTCTGTCCCAGCAATAAAAAAGTAATGAAGACAGAAACAGATACTTTACAGCAAAAGATATACGATCATATAAAAGCATGTTCAACTTCTATATCTATTAGAAAAATACATCATGAAATCAACATGAAATGTCTCTACACACACATATCTCTCAGGGTGGCCCCAAAAGCAGGTACAACACCAAATATTAGCAAGAGTGAGAACAGAAAGATCACAATCACAGAAAGGGATATAAAATGGCACTTTTTTATATAAAGTTAAGCATGTAATTAACATATGGCCCAGCAATTGCAAACTTGGTCATTAATTCCAGAAAATTAAACACATTATCAAAAAATACATAAATGCTATCATCTGTACTTATAGCAGCTAAATCTGGAAAGAACTCAAATAGCTTTCAAATATATATATCACCATTTTTTCAGGAAAAAAAGAACATACTACAACTATAGCCAATTGCAAGAGGTTGTATACTGTTTGATCCCACTCAGGTAACATTTTGAATTGGAAAATCACTGAAATGAAAAATACGTTAGCCCTTTTCAAGAACACAGAATGAGTTTTGAGGTGCAGGGAGAGAAGAGGGGTGTTTATAAAACAGCCCCTAGAAGTATTCCTGCGGTGCAGGCATGTTCTGTATCTTGCCAGATACACAAATTTACATTACTGGCAAAATTTCCCAGAACTAGAAGCACATACTCATACCCAGGCAAAACTGAATGAGGCTGGACTGTAGTATAACAGAATGATTGTGCTCACTATTACCATTGAAGGAATCTAAGCAAAAGGTCCACACAGTCTTAGTGTTATTCCTTACACACACCTGAGAATGTATGATCAATACAAACACAGATGAAGGTAAAACTCAATGAATATTTAGTATATGTAGATGGATTCAAAGATTTCAAATACAAACAAACGGCAGTTATAAATGAACGCATTCGACTGGCAACTGTTTACATCCTGTTGCCACAGGACACAGCACTGTGTGGCGCTGTTTCTACTCTGTATAATATCCACTTGGCTACGTGACAGCTTGGGTTGAGGATGTGCTCACGGCATGCACAAATGACCATATTATGTCTCATTAAGGCTCATAAATACCAATCAACCTAATCACAAAAGTGCTGTTTCAGTGCTCATATGGCTATATAATCTAGACAATGTAGATAAAGATGAATAATTTTATGTTAATCATTGTGTTTGCTATCATGGACGAGAGAAATACAACCCTCCTGTTATTCTGATGAGTTGCATCTACAACTTTGCTTCTGAGGTTCTTTTAAAGACAAAGCAAGGGAGAGAAGACAAAGGGAGAGAGAGGGAGGAGGAGAAGCTGGGCTATCCAGGTGGGAGGACACGGCAGGGAAAAGCTCAGGTCTGGAGTCAGGATGATCTGGGTTTGAATTATGTTTCTGCAACTTTCTGGCTTTTGCGGAAGTTCATCCCTGAGAGATGGAACAGTCATCAGTCTCATTTTAGGGGAAACACGATAAATCTAAGAGGTTTTTTTAGTTTTTATTAACATGTAAATTATATCAATTAGTGGGTTTCAGTGAGATATTTTCATGCACGCAAGAAATGTACACTGATCATATCCAACCACCCTTTTTCCTCCTCCTCCCCTGCCACCTGTACCTTTCCCACTGTCTTACAATTATTCTACTACAGGGCGACCTTTTTTCAGTTTCCACCTCTGACAGATGGCAAGATGTCTTGTCTTTCTCTGGCTAGATTATTTCACTTACCACATGACTTCCAGTTCCAACCATTTTGCTACAAATAATAGGATTTCATTTCTCTTTATGGCTAAATAAAAGTCCACTGTGTGTACACATCCCAAAGAAGAAATATTATTCAACTGGCCAATGATAATACGAAAAGGACTCAGTGTCATCAGTCGTAAGGGAAATGCAAATCAAAGCTACAAAATACTACTTCACCTCAGTTAAAACAGTTATTATACGAGAACCCCAGATCACAATTATCTCATGGAACTTAAAGTGGAAAATAAAGGGAAGGGGGGTGGGGAGGGTAAAGGTAGAGTTGAAAGGAGAGAGGGGAAGGTCTTGTAATCTTGCCAAGATATGTATGTGAATAAAATGCTCAAGATCAACGTAAACTCTAAATTTTGCACTTGTACGGATCAATAAAACGAGAAAAAAAATAAAAAATTAGAAAAAAATTAACAAATCTGAAAGAGATGCAGAGGAAAGAAGTTCCTGTTTATGGGAACATAAATTACTGCTTCTATTGTGGAAAACAGTATGGAGAGTACATCAAGAAAGCCCTACAAATAGGATCACCATATGAACCTGAAAGTTTTCGAGAATTTGTTCCTATTGTTAACTGATGGAAAATAATTCATGTACTTCTATTTACTTTGTACTCAGATTCAATGTAATGGAAAATTTTGGTAAGTAGAGGTGGAAAATGAAATAGTTTCCTAACAAAGATGGCTAAATCCACACCAAAATGAATTCCTTATAACTAGGTGCAGTCAATCAGACAAAAGGTATAAAGAGGTCTGCAGAAGCAATGTTTAGCCAGCCAGTGACTCAGGGCTATTCTCCACACCCTTAAATCATGAATTGAGAAAAAAAGGTACCAGATCTACCTCTTGAAGACAAACAAATTTCTATCGGACAAAAGTTCAGGTTTTTAACTACTGTGTTACACTGCCTCCCTTGGATCAGATTTCTATATGAAATTCTCAAAATTCTTCTTTAGTTCTGATTTATCATCTTTAGGATAGATTTCATTTAAACAGATTTTCTGTCCTTCAGGTACAATAAAAAGGTTTTTCTGTACTCTGTGTCTGTAAGAAATACCAACAAACCCACTAAATAGTTTTATAACTAGCTCTTCCAATCAATATGTATTCATCAGAACCAAATTTTAGGGCTGTGAAATGAATACTAAACTTGTAGTCAGAGTGTCTGTGTTTGAACTCCTGCTCCACCATTAAGTAGAGGAAAGAATTCTGGTGTAGGAAATCACTTATATCTCCAGAGCCACCATTCCTTCATTCATAAAATAATGATAATAACCTTCACACAGGATTATGACAAAAATTAGATGCAGCATTGGAGAAAGGCTCACTTTTGTAACCATAAAGTGCTATAAAATACACCATGCTAATTTTTTTAAAAAGGAGGGGGATCAGGGGTATCTTTGTCCACAACCATACCTCTTTTGTTAGAACCTTCTTTTGAGGCTGTTACAATGACTATATAGAATGACAGATTAATTTAGCTGGAATGAGTTTTCTACCTCCTAGCTAGAAAAATCATGATAAATATTTAATGCATTGCCTTTATAACTTTTTTTCATTCACCTTTTTTCTCCTTGAATTTTTACATGTTTTCTACCCCATAGTTTCTAGCTAGTTTTACCCTTTCTTTCCTCCACCTGACCTGGAAGGGGAGGAAACCATCACTCCTTACATCTTCTTGCAAACCATCGTTGTCAACTAGCTCTATCAATATTTGCTCAAAGTTCTCCTATTTTAGTTGCCTCTCTTGCTGGATTTTACTTCTTTTCCATTTTCCATCAAGTCTCTCCCTATTTACCCATTCAAACACTATAAATAACAGCAGATACTGATTTGAATATGGCAAAGTTTACACATCACTATCCAAGTACTCCTAATGACAGTGACATCTCTGGGACACCACTGGAACCACGAAAAGACCTTGAAGATTTACTTGAATTTTTGTGACAGCATCTACCCTCTCAACAGGAGCCCATGATATTTTATAAAGCCTGGTCTCTCTGTAAATACTCAGTCTATACGCACTTGGCCTGATAAACGTTTAGCGAGTGCTTATCATCTACAAGTAACTGTGCAGTGTAATGAGCCAGAATCCCTGCTGTCTTAGTCACCTATTCAATGCCAGGGCAGAATACCCTACACCCATAACTAAAGGGAGAAAAGGTTTATTCTAACTCACAGTTTCAGGGGTCACCCCACGCAGGGGTGGCCAGCAATGGTGGAAGGGCTTGGTGGAAGCCTTGTGAGAGAGGAGCCAAACAGGAAGCAGCATGAGAAAGGGCGGAGCTAGCGTATACCTTTCTGGGTCAAGACACACTTACCCACCCCTTCCAGCCACACCCCAACTGTTAATAGTATATAGAATACATTGATATTCCACAACATTCAATTATATGAGATTCTGGAGGGACAGTCCAGATCCAAACCCCAAACCATAACACTTGCCTTAAAGGGACTCAAAGTCTGACAGAAAACAGAAGACAACATCATAGAAAAACCGTAAAAATGTATTATGGTGAGCTCCTTGGCAAGTGTCCCCACTGTGGCCTAACAGAATAAATACACTTTGACTGAACTTATGAAAAGCAAGTTATAAATTTGTTTTCCAGATCTTTTACAAAACTTAGGCAGGGTCATTTTTGAATCTTGATTAAATCTTAAAATGCTTGTGAAATTTTGTTTTCTTTTGCATACCAGAAACTCAACCCAGAAACTTCACACCGTGTTCCAAGTCCAACTGTTAGTTTTAGCCAGTCTTGCTAGCTCTTTTTTTTATTTTTTATTTATTTATTTTGTGACAGGTCTTGTTCTGTAGTCCAGGCTGGTCCTCAGCTCACTATGTACAAGTCTGGTCTTGAACACAGGACAGTCCTCCTGCCTCAACATCCCAAGTACTGGGATTACAGGCATGCGCCACCACATCTGACTCTCTAACTTGGCTGGACTTGAACTTTGGTTCTCCTGCCTCAGCCTCCCAGAGTTCTGGGATAGCAGGCCTGTACCACCAGAACTGAGTTGTTTTCTTTTTCTTTATAAACATTTTCTTCTTAATACAATTCTTAAATTATGTCTCTGAATTCTACCAACATGCAAACCTGTAGGATACTCTTTAGTATACTGAATTTTGTTTTATTTTATAAAGCCAGGCTAAATATTTATTTCTGGTGAGTTCATCGTATCAGGGTTTCTTGCCTTTGATGATTGGCTTATATTTTGGTTAGCTTTTAATTATGTGAGCGTTATTTCTTTGGGTTTATCTTAGCTAGATTTATACAGCCAGTTAATTCATCATCTGACACCATTACCAATTTAGTCTTCTTACATGCCTTTTCTTAATGTGCACTGGTGCTGAAAGGACTTTTCGTATTCTATCTGAGTGCACTACTTTCCCTTCTCTGGTCCTATTCTCTTCCCATGAAAGCACCTTTTCATATTGCTGGGCAAAGGATATTAAAAACCTTCACTCTCATGGCCATTGTGCAGGACTGTTGGAAGACCTGACTTTTCAGCAATGTTCTTTGTCACTATTTCTCGCACTTGACTATCATTGAATAGAGAAAAATTCTTCTGTCTATTAAGTACTGCTTCCTATGGGAAGTCTTGCCTAATTCTCCAAGCAGGTGTTAAAAGCTTTTCCTGCAGATCCACTTGACTTTAGATCTACCTTAAATGAACAAATGTCATTGTTTCAGATTGTCACTGGCACATTTATCTCATCACCACCCCAGCACAGTAGGTCTCTGTATCAGGTCGTTTTTTCCTCACTCCTCCGCATGCACCTGCTCCTTTCCTTCATGCTCTGAACTCTAGTTGTTGCTCCACGTTGCTTCTTAATGTCCCCTGGCTGGTCTGAAGGATGGGGAGCCTCAGAGGTTGGACAAAAGAAGAAAGATAAGGCTGGAAGTCTCGCTGGCCCTGTGCCTTGCCAGGTGCTTCCCTGCCAAGTTGTGCCCTCCATGTGGCTGGACTGCCTCACTCAGGTTACCTTAACCACAACCACCCAAACTTAGAGCCAAGTGGCCATTGGTCTTATTCTGGTAAGTCCCTGGCTGCCTCTTTTTTTTTTTTAAGACTCCATGAACATGCCTTTCATTTCTTTCCAGGATGCTTACTAGTGTAAATAGTGTTTCGCCCACTGCCTAGCCCTTATCGTTGGCTTACTTATTGAATGAATCATAAATAACCTTACACAATGTAGCAACTATCTTGTAGTGAACAAAAACAGCAATATAGTCTCAAGAAACACTATTAAAGAAAAGAGAATTAACTTTGGAGCTGTACACACATAGTTTGAGAATTAACAAATAATAGATAAGAATCTGAATTTCTCTAAGCAAATGAGTTAATAGTGACATTTGGGTTACCTCATTCTTAGAGACAGAATCAGAAGTAAATAATTACACAATGGATCATGACTCTGACCTCAATTTTACTATTTTAAAATAAATTTGACCGATAAGGTACATATATTTTTAAATTGACCTATTTTGTGACCTGGTTATAGCTCCTCAAAGAACACATCAAAGATGGGTCAAGACGTAGTGTCTGTTCTTCAAATCTTAAAAGAAAATAAGACTATGACTTAATGCATATAAGAAATCAAAGTATAGTTAGAGGATTAAGTAATGCAGGATCTGCTATGTCACTTAAGTTTAACCAGTATGTAGGTCACTAGCCGATAAAATGACTTGATTTTGTCTCTTCTGAAGTAATCTTTTCTCAATGCAAGCAGAATGATTTCTTGGCAAAAAAAAATAATTTCCCCAGACAATTCTATTACCAATTGGGAAGATCAGAGTAATGTAATGTGTCTGCACCGTATTTCCTTGGTGTTCTTTGTACTACTAACTTACTCATCCAAGAGCCATTTTCAAATGTACCTCAAAAGTACCAGGCACTGTGTAAGGCTGTGCAGTAATCATCCAAAATCCTCACCTTTGTGGAACTGTATGTTCCAGAGCTGGGTCAGCAAGTGACAGATGGCTTGCCAAGTCCAGCTCATAACTTGCCTTGCATGGCCTGGATATTAAGAATTATTTTACATTTTGAAAGAAATCCAAAGGGAAAGAAGAAATAAAGGAGGGGGAGAGAGGAAGATTGGTTTCATAAAAGTTTCAGTGAGGTCTTACGTCACTTCCTGCTTCTGTAATCAGTCCCAAGCAGTAGTTAATGTTGTCACCCCTCTCTTCCCTCAGATCTGGGCACAGCTCAGCCCTTGGCTGGCATTTCTGCTGCTTCCAGAAATGTCACTCAACTTCATAGTACAATCACTCCTGTGCTCGTGTATTTCCCACTGCCACAAGATCTTCATGATGAGGTAGATGGAAAAGACAGAGCAATGATCCCCACAAATGCGTTGGGAATTTGGTTTCCACTTTGACCCTCCAATTGTATGACTGCTCCCTGTTGTCTTTGTTTTGATCTGTTAATTTGGCTCTTTTCTAGGAGACAAGCAGATAAGTCATTCACTTCAGTGTAATATCCTGTCCTTACCTCTGACCACTGTTTCTACTGCTGAATTAGTGACAAACTGGTTACTCAAAGTAATACTTTCCTGGAACTGCCTAGCAAGCATAAGGCCCTGAGTTTGATTCATCAGCATCACGTAACTTGAGTGTAGTGGTACATGTCTGTAATCCTGGCACTCTGGAGGCTAAGGCAGTTGGATTGCTGTGAGTTTGAAGCCATCCTTGGGTACCTAGTGAATTCAGGACCAGCCTGGACTACAGAGCAAATCGTATCTAAGAAAAAAAAAAAAATATCCAATCCTCTCCCAAAATACCACCTTCAGCTGTCTTTCAGAGCCATCCCTGAATGGAGCTTTTGGTCAGCTAAGCCCATTTTTAGACTCCCTAACCATGTAACCAATCCACCCATGAACAAGACACAAACAAAGTCTTTCCTCTTTAGTCTCTGGTCAAAAGAACACAAGTGAGGGCTGATGGAGAAGAAAGAGTACCACAGAAAGATGTAGTGAAGGTCCTGGCCATCTGCTTGTTCAGCCTCCTGGTGCCCTTCTGACCCCCACAGACTTGAAGCTCTTATCCCCAGCTGATGGCATTTGGAGGTGAAAGTCTTGGAGAGGCTAAGGTCATGACTGTGGGGTCCCATGGTGGGGTTTGTGATCTTATAAAAAGATAGAGGAATCTGGATCTTCCACAGAGGGGCACCAAGGAACAGCCATACAATGACACAGCAAGAACTCAGTCATCTGTGAGCCAGCAAGTCCTCACCAGAATCTAATTTGCTGGTGCCTTGACCTTGGACTTCAAGCTTCCAAACCTGTGAGTAATCAACGAATATTTTTAAGCCTCTACACTATCGAATTTTATTCCAGCACCCTGAGATGAATGTGACAGTAAACATCTTAGCAATTTCCTAATGATGCCAACCACAGCCAGCCACACCCTACCTTCCACTTAGATGCCAAATGACAAACCCTGGATTCCAACCCCAGAACCAGCTCCCGCCAATACGTCAGTGCCGGCGGTCATCATTTTCCTCAGAAACAGGCACTGAGATGCATGGAGTGTATTTGGGAAGTGCAGAGACACCAAGAGAAAAGAGAAAGCCACCAGAATAGGGAAAGCACTCAGTGAGGGCTGCATGATTGAGACAGTGGGACGCTCATGCTTAAGCTCACCAGGAGGCCAAGGAATTGGGTGAAATGCACATTGCAGAATTGTAGCAAAAGGAGCAAAGAATGAAGATGCAGATTGGACAGCTGTGCAGAGCGATCTGTTACAGTCAAGAATTATCACCGAGGGTTACCGACTCCCCAGAACCTGGGTGTGTTGTGCACAATGGACCAACTATGTGAACTCCAACCTCATGACAGCTTTTTACCAAAGACACAGGTACTGGGCCCTGTCTGTGATATGGGAACACCTAGAAAGAGTCAGAGGACCCACAGGGATGTGTAAGCATACTAACCTGTCCCTACAGCACTGAGTGTGTTAATTCTATGAATGGTGTATGACAGTGTGGTAAGGATTTTGTCCTTCTGTGGAAAACTGTGATCCTGAGTTAGAACAGGCATATACAGAACTGAGAGATGCTCATCAGTACCTGGGATTTCCAGAAGCTTCCTTTCCCATCGGTCTCAAAGAGCATTTCCTATGTTTCTCTCTTCGTATCTTGCCTCTCCAGATACAAGGTTCTGGAAAGCAAAGCTACTGACAAGCATCTGTCAGTTCTTCGTTCCGTCAGCTGTTCCAATTCAGGATCACAGTTTTCCACAGAAGGACAAGCTCATTTAATGCTCAGTGAAATGGAACAAAGACAAAGGCTGACTATAGACAGGTGTCCCTCTTATGAAATTCACAAAATTAATGGCATAAAAAAGGCCCCAACATGAGTGACAGAATAGAAAGATGGTCAATGAACTGCTAGCAACAGGGTGAGCATCTGAAAGAGGGAAGAGGCATAGACAGTCATTGATTCCACAAACCCCCTGTCTCTAATATGTTATAGAATTTGGAATTCATGTGTATATAAATTTAAAAATAATAATAAATAAAATGGTAGGGGAGCTAGAGGAATAGCTCAGCAGTTTAAGTGGTTGCCTAGCAAGTATGATGCAAACACTAAGTACCCGAGTTCGATTCCTCAGTAACACATAAACTCGGAGTGGTAGCACATGCCTGTAATCCCAGCATTGGGAGGCTGAAGCAGGAGGACTGACAGCAGTCCAAAGCCAGCCTGGGCTACACAGGAAGTTCAGAACCAGCCTTGACTACAAAGTGAGACCCTGTCTCAAAATAAACAAATAAATAAAATGGTAGGATATTAGTCACCTAGAATTTTTTTTTTAATGGAGCAGGAGAGTCAAGAAGGGGAAGGGAAAGGATTACAATGTTATTGTGATATATATGTGCACAAAACACCCAAGATTAATGTAACCCGTGTGTATTTTCTACCAACACTAATAAAATGAAGAAAAAATAAAAATATAAAACAGAAAAGAAAAAGATATTCAATACAGTAACACTAGAGCTGTCACCAGAAAGTGCATGATTGTCAAGTGAGTGATACAAATGTTGAATCCTCTCAGAATTTTGGAGCTAATGATGTCTGCCTTATTCATCGTAATA
Organism: Ctenodactylus gundi; assembly: GCA_004027205.1. Classification (NCBI taxonomy): domain Eukaryota; kingdom Metazoa; phylum Chordata; class Mammalia; order Rodentia; family Ctenodactylidae; genus Ctenodactylus; species Ctenodactylus gundi. Next base: position 62,571 of record PVKB01002361.1, read on the forward strand.
TTTGCTAAGTGTCACCACCAATCCGCCAGATGTTATTCTTAACCATTGACATATTATAACAAATGTGGGACCATACAATACAACATTGAGCTGTGAAAAAATTCAATTAAGAATTACACACTTTAAACTCCCTTGATAGGTTTGCTAACCCTAATAATAAACTCACAGAAATGAAGGAATCTGATATATTACAAGTTTCTATGAAAATTGGGGACTTATATATAAAATATTTTTGTTAAACTTGCAACTGGAATAAAGAAAACACAGTCAGTTTCTACTTTAATTAATTTTTTACCAAACCAAGTTTTCTTCTCAAGATTAATTCCTGCGCTTGTTAGCCACAGTGAACAGAGTACTGCAAGAGACAGTCTCTGTAGAGAAGATAGTCAGCTTGTTCAGATCACATTAGTATCTTTGATCACTATGTTGTCATGAGTTTTAGTGGATATTTCTTTATAGTTTCAAGTATATGCTTATTTATTCTACTACTATTTACATTTCAGAAGGGCGACTAGGCTGGGCTTTCTGAATCCTCTCTATGAATCAGCCTGTGGACTGCCCACCTCCTGCCTCCTATTATCCCTGTCTTAGTTACATTTTTGTTGCTGTGACTCAATACCAGACATCCACAAATTTAGGGGAGGAAAGGTTTATTTTAGCTCACAGTTTCAGAAGGTCACAGTCCATTCAGGGGCAGCCGGCAGCAATGGAAGTACATGGCAGAGGCCGAGGTGGAGGCCGCTTCTCACGACATCACAAACAGCAAGCCAAGTCAGGGCAAGTTGAGACTTGTCCTCCAAGGAGGGCAGGAAGCAGCTTATAACCTTCCAGGTCTCATCCCAGTGATCACCCCCCACCCCCTGGATCCAAGTGTGGAAGGTGTGGTAAACCCCCACTACACACATATAATCCAATTTAGACTCCAGTAATCCACCCCTCCACACTAGACCCCTATCTCCCAACAGCACATGGCTCCATAGACAATCTATAACATGAGACTTTGGGGGGACATTCCAAATCCAAATCACAATAACCCTGTCAACACCTCCCTAATCTCCTACCCAGAGAAGCTCCGCTGTCTTCTAGTTCTTGGTGATTTTAAACAGGAAAAAAAAAAAAAAAAACACAGTGACCTTCATTAGGGATGAACTAGCAGTGTATCTCATTTCTAGGTGAGATTTGATCTGTGATCACTTTTTTAAATATTTCCCATTATTCTTTCTTAATTTTCATCATTATTACAGGTGTATTGATTGCTAGATATTTGGAATACAAAGCTACAAAAGCAAGAATACACTAGGCATTGGGAACAAGGCATAGTTCTATGAATGATAAAGAACACGCGGTAAGATGTACTAAAAACTGAGTGATCAGGACCAACCAAAAATTCCAAAAGAGCTTTGAGGAAAGAGACAGGTGGTGCTGAGAGACACTCTCAAAGTGGATTTCACAGAGGGTACTGGTCCCAAAGAGGAATATATGCAGGTCTCATCTCAAAGTCTTACACTGAGCGTGTGTGTGTGTGTGTGTGTGTGTGTGTGTGTGTGTGTGTGTGTGTGGTAAGCTGTATCAAAACCACCTTCTAGGAATTATTGTAAACAACATCCACATTTCCAGATAACAGTCCAGGAAAAACAGTCCAAAGGGTCTAGCACAGCCAGGATAGGAAGCACAGTCCAGGTGGGACAGGAGGGAGGAGGAGTCTTGGGTAGGAGGATACCCAGTCTCAAAATCTAAAGAGTAACTTAGTAAAAACCACCCTGGGTTCAATCCCCAGGACTGGAAATAAACACCATCAAGCATATAAACAAGCAAACAGGACAGAGTCCTTATCCGGAACATGAGATTTGACTGCACTTGATAAAGGAAGAAGGATGTATTTTCAGACTAAGGCAACAGCGCTGCCAAGCCCCTAGGTCAGGTGTGTGCCTGACCCTTGGATCCGTGTGGCATGACATGGAATCTAAAAGTAAATGGAAGATGAGACCAAAAGGCCTAAGGGTGCACCAGCTAAGCCACATCATAATTTCACCCCATTCCAAGTACTTGGGCTCCCTCTCAGAGTGAAGCAGGAAGCCAGGAAGGGTTTTCAACAGAGCAATCATCTTAGGTTTTAAAAGATCAGCCCCACCATGCCTCTCTCTGCTCAGCCTCCGAGAGAGAATTAAGTCCTAATGCTCTAAGACAGCCATGGAGTTAACTTCTTTGCATCAGAAATCGAGCAGTTATGGATTATGATTGGGATTGTTGAAAATATCGTCATCAAATTACTTTTTGTCACCTGCGGTTCCGATGAAAAGAGTCAGGCCAGGTGCTTTTCCCTGATAAAAGGGTAAGAGTAGAAACAATAGGGAAATGAGGAAAGGGCCATAAGAATAATTGAAAACTGACCATGCAATATAAACTTAAGAAAGAAAGAAACAACAAGAAGAGAAAGAATGTTTAAAAATAAGGAAAAGAGAAAATTCCTGTGTCCAGCGTGTTGGAGCTGCTCTGTAAGCAAAGATTGCTGGCCCGGTGATACTTGCCAGAGTGAGCTTGAAAGACAGGTGTTGCTTTTCAATGTGACAGTGATGGTAGGTCACGGGAGGCAGAGGCGGAGCAAAATAAAGGACTTTGAAGCAGCTCCAGAAATGGACAGACAATGCATTTTGAAGATTCCCTCCTTGCATTTTAAAACTAAAAGAACTATTAATAAACCAGGTGTCTTCTTAAGTTACCCTGAGCTAGTCCCAAAATATTTGAAAATGAGAAGATTGCAAAACTCTGATCACATGATAATCACAGCTGGGAGTTCTAGGAAGGAGAGGGGAACAAAGGTTTTCAAATATCAGTCATGGAGCAAGACAATGGCTCTTCCTTTTACCCATGGAAGAAAAATTCCATGTCTGTAGAAGTCTATGAAGCATCTTCACTAAGGGTCGGGTGTCCACCAGAGCAAGATGAAGGGATATCCAAAGGTCATTAATGACTGACTGGCTGCTGAAAGATTTCATGCTCTTCCCCAGTGTTTGACCTATTCCTTTTCTTCCAGACAATGTGAATCGATTTTCTCCATAATAGATTTTCCTGGAGCAAAACCTACAATCCAACAGTCACTGTCACTTAAACGGGTTGTGATTTATTAGTTTTAATCAGGAGGAGGCCAGTAACAAAACAAATGCCATAGGAATCAGTCATAGCAGAATCCCACGATGTGCAGCCCTTCTCAAGAGCTCCTTTTATAATCAGCCCACTTCATGATTCAGGACACAAACTCCCTAGAGTTCACAGGGAGGGAATCAGAGGGGGCTGTACTGGGGATGTGTGGCACATGGATTTGATCACTAAAGCAGCAACACCATACAGACTCTGGGATTGGATCAGTTTCATAGTTTCTATGGAACCTGGACAGTGTCATGTCCAGTGGCCTCCGGACAATTATTCACTGGACAACCTAACGCTCTGTAACTCCTCTTTCTTGGTGCTTGGCCTGCCTCCCCATCCCATGACTTCACGCAGTGATGCAAAGGGAAATGGAAAAATTGTGCCCTGCACTCATTTGAACACTCCAATGAGATTTTGCTCATCTGATCTCCCAGCATTTGGGGAGGCTGAGACAAAAGGAAGGCAAACTCAAGGCCAGCCTGGGCAACTCAGCAACTTAATGAGATCTTGTCTCAAAATAAATATTTTTAAATGGGCTGGAGATGTAGCTCAGTGTGAAGGCCCTGGGCTCTTGCTTGATGGGAGCCTGGTGGAACAAGCTTGTAATTCTAGCATTTGGAAGGCTGAGGTCCAAGATCTTGTTCCAAAAACACTTGTGTGTTCTCTTTATAGTGTATAATATTTTACATCCATCCACTGAATTTAGTTTATTAACCATATTATCTAAGTTTTCTACTCTAAAAGCATGTTTTCTAGACTTGTCACTGAAAGAGAACTTTTGTTATGATTATAGCTTAAATTTTTCTTCTAAAAGTTCTTGTTGCTATGATCATAATTAGTGGTTAAACAAGCATAAACGTGGTATCTTCGTTGCAGATGATGTATTTTGTTTTTGTCCTTGAATTCTATTTTTCTAACTTGTTTAATTAAAGCACTATTGTGTTTAGATGTGCATAGTATATATCTTCTACCTCTTATGTCTCTATTATATCTTTCCTACCTTCTTTGATCTCTTTGTAAATAACATACTGTGATTCCCACTACACATGAAAGAACTGTATTTTACAAGCATGAAATGAATATATTTGGTATATCTTGACAGTCAGCACAATTATGTTGACTTTGATTAATTGTTTAATGCTACTTACTGTGAATTCTTTTACTTTTTTGTAAGCTGTTGCCCTACTTTGTTTTTATTTTGAGACAGGGTCTTGCTAAATTGCCCAGGCTGGACTAGAACTCACGATTCTCTTACCTCAGCCTCCCAACTACTGAGATTATAAGCCTGAACCACAAGAGCCTGGCTACTATTAATTCTGATAATTTTTCTACCATCTGATCCATTTTTTCCAAGTCTTTCATACATTTTATTTCATTTTCCTTTAGTTATTTTGAATTCATAAAGTTTCCTTGTATTCTACAAATATATAAGGTATGTTAAAACTCTGTTTTATACACCAAAAATATTAACATTCTCATGTTCAAAACTTTGTTCTTTTATTATTTATTTCTCATCAACACACTTGCAAATTCTGATGGAATAACCCAAGCTATTGATTCAGGTGGCCATCATCAATGTATCTCAACATGGATGTATTCACTGAGTGTATAGCACTCCCCTGATCTCAGCACCTTCCAACAAAGGAGACTTGGCAGGGGGAGGTCATTTTAGACAGTCTTATAATAGTCACAGTTTTCTTTTACTTAATTTGGAGTTCAACTGTCAGAATAGAAAATAGAGCCACTAGGAAAAGCTACTCCTCTTTTTCTGGTATTTCCACCTCTGCGCTATAAGCAGCCACCAAGAAGTCCCCTCCCAAAATGTCCTACATGCTAGGATTGGTGACCTTTGACTGCCCTCTTACCTTTTTCCATTTTCTGATTTTTTTTATTCAGAATTTAAAATAGGCTTGCTGATTATAGTTACAGCTGCCTATCGGGTCCTCTGAAGACCAGTTCCTACGGGCATCCTGTTTCACTCATGCATCCTCTGCCCACAAATGCTAAGCAGCTGCTAAATTCTTAGAGTTCACTGCTATGCTTGGCATTTTTCCTATTCTTGAACATTTGTGCAACAGACACATCAGGGGGCTCTCTACCTCTTCTTTGTCAAATGGTATTGTCCTTACTCTAAACCCACATGGACAAAGCTGGAAGTTTATAAATATGTCTATACCAAATGAATCCCAGGGATGAAGTTCAGACACTATATACAAGGTCCTGGTAGTATGCTCAGAAACAGTCCATTTATTTTTGGTTCACTAATACTAGGTCCTAAAACTTTTACAACTTCTGACAGGGAGATGTTACTGGTGGGTATCCAAAGACAGAGCTGCAGTCACTCAGCGGAAAGCCAAAGAGGCTACCAAGAAAGCTCAGTCACAGTGTGAATAGAAAATTCCCTCTGACTCTTTTAAACATCCACACTAGTCGACATCTGAAGGTGACTGGGTCTCTCCGTCACTCCCTGAACTGCACCTGATACAGCTGCTGCACAAAGCTGTTGGGTTGTTGCACTGTGTTGTAGTTTTGCTTAGTTGTGTTTCCTGTGATCTAGCACAAAACAAGACCAGGTCAGGAGCCACTGCAGCTCTACTTCCCATCCAGAGCTCTCCAAGTCTCACAGCCTGGCTCTTCCTGCAGCTCTGGGCTTGTTTGGTGCTAGGTCCTAGGGCTCTTCTGAGAAGCAATCAATTCACTAAATGCCTAGATGGACCCTTTCTCAGTCTTGTCGGTAGTCACAGGCTTCTCCCAGGACCCGCTCTCACCTGTTGTACGTCCTGCAGACATCTCTAATGCATCTGGCTCTTTGAGAATGCTCTTTCTCTCTCTCTCTCATTCTCTAGTGAATATTTGACTTGTTTTTCTTGTTCTTATAGTTAAGGTCATTTTATGGAAGGAAAAAAAAAGAAGAAAATGGACTCAGGTCTTAAAACTTAGAATCTGTTTTTCTTGAACATTGCCTGCACTCCTTTCTCTGAGGGCTCCAATGAATTTAGACCATGTAAATATCACTCTTTTTCCTGAAGCACAAATGTCAGGTCCACTGGTGCAGGACACCAATGTGATAGTCAAGAGTGGCTGTACTAACCATCCTAAAGTACAATTAAAAAAAAAAATACTGAGTAGCCTATATGGCATTCTAAAATTGGTGAAATTTATCTTGGTAGTAATAGAGAAACTATATGTAAAATTAGCTTTCCTTGTAAGTTTCTTCTTATATTTAAAGCTTAGTCACCAAATTTTATTCCTTCTTATCATTTAAAAGAGTCCTTAGTGAAGTAGGAAGATTCATTGTTCTTTGTTTTGCTCCCTCTCTGTCTCCCTCTTCTACTCCAACCCTGGAGTGTGCAGTTAACTACGATTCTGACCTTGCCTACAGGCCTGCAGAACAGAGGGGGTCTAGTTTTACAGAAGGAGCATATGTTTTGGAAAGGAAGCTGAGGTCATGGCATTGGCAGTGCTGAGTAAATCAGGGTAACAAGTACTCTGGACCAAATAGAACTGGAGATTAATAGGCAAGTGAAAAAGGAATTGAGCAAAATATTTATTCAAGGCCCACAACAGACTCTCCATCAGAAATAGCATAAGCACAGACTTATGGGATCAGAAGTAATGCAAACTCTATCAGAGGAGAGGAAATTAACTAGGCATGATCACGCAAGGGAAGTGACCAAAGTTTGAGATTCAAGGTCATCAAACAGGAGCACAATGCATTGAGCCACATGCCCTCTTTGAATAGTCTCTCTTCCACCCTTCCCTGTAGCCAGGCCATTGTGCAAAGGCATCTGACATTTCCCGAGCAGGCTTAAAGAGCTGAGTGTTCTCCCACTCAGGCGCCTTCATTACAAAATCTGTAAGTCAACTACTTTGTCACCTGTTCAAACAGTAACCTATGTTCCCCAGACACCCATCCGAACATACAAGATGGCAGTAAAGCATTTGTTTGATGACTAAATCTTTTATGTCCTATTAAATTCCCGTTTGCATTTTTTTAGCAATTCCTCTTTGTAATTCAATGTATTGATCAAAAAAGTGGTATCTGTCTGTTGAAAGAAATGGAAGTACATGTCTGGCTTCTGTTTGTTTCTGTTTCTTAATGTTTTGTACTTTTGCATTATTCATGTAGCCAGAGGCTCTGCATGACGGCCACATTTTATAAATCTCCCAAATAAATAAGTAATAGCCTATTTGGGAAAGCTACTTTGGTTTAGCCAAGACTTCGGCTGTTGGTGTCTGATAAGTTACATCTAGCTACTCAAGCCAAGGGACAGCAATTGTGGTTTCTCCTGTCATACCTCAGATATCTAAAATAAAAATTATAGCCACCCTGCTAGTGTGAACATTTGATGTGACTATCACAGCAGAGAAATTTCTGTTGAGGTCTCCTTCTTGGTGTCACTGATAAATCCAACACACTCATAAATTCAAGACATCAAACAGAAAATTGAATAATAAATGACTTTAGGAAAGCTTTTCAAGAAAAGCTAAAGATTTTTTTTTGTTTGTTTAAAAGAAGAAAACTCTTTTACAAGTATTTGCCCTGTGATACTTGAGGTTAATAGACATTGCAAGGAGATTTTGCAAACGTTTATTTGCTTTGGCCAACTGAGGTGGTAAAGGAAGATAATTTCCTTATTGTGCTTGTCCTGAGTTCTTGCTGTTCTTACTGGTATCCCCGTTCCCCCCCCCCACCCCAAAAAAAGTCTTTTTTTTTCAGGTTCGTTGTTCCCTCAGAGACCTTAGTGATGTAATGAACTCACAAAGGGAATTTACAATAGATCTGTTCTAATCTAAATCAGGTCTTAGACCAGGAAAAAAGGGTCCTTAAAGAGTATCCCACTCCCTAATAGCATTGGGAGCTGACCTGGCAAGCAGGGGTGCTGTATGCCTTGGTCTCAAAATAAACAGCCAGGTAGTCAGTTATGGGAAGAAATATGCACAATGTGAAGCCTCAAAATGTTATTGCACTCAGTGGGATTGTTTTAAATCTGAGACCTAATGAACAGCTACAAAAATATTACACACCGAGGTCTTTGTTTCTTTATTTAATCTAGAACTAGCAAAGATGCTATTTTGGATTCCTTTTTCTCCCCCAGGCCCACTAATGTCTAAGTACCCACCTCGTCAAGATACACCCAGGATTACCCCACCCAGCTCTCCCGAATTATCACTCTCCATAGCACTTCCTCCCTGCAAGAGACAGAGGACGGCGCTCAGTGTTATTATATTATGCGACCTGCAATGCAAGAAAACTTATTTAAAATAATTCACACAACATGAAGATAGTTCTCTCTTTTCAGTCTATCTCATGTCCTTTAATTACACGGGCAAATCTCCATGACAACTTGCTCAGCAGGCACATGGCACGTTTGCCGTCTTTTCTGCACTTGGAGATGTCAGGAAGGCACCCAGCTTCTGGATGCTTCTCTCTGACTCCTCCAGAATGCTTCCCCTTAGGAGCTGATTTTATGTACCTACCCCTCACTCTTCTCTTTTGTGGTAAAATGCATTAAACTTTCTCTTCGTTTCACTTTGGCTTAAGATCAATATTTCGACTAAATTCATATCTTTGATATATAGCATTTCACTAGGAGAGTATAAGAAGCCATATATTATTTTGCTCTTAAGAAAAATGGGAATCTGATCTGGAGATTACCTGCTAAGCGGTTGTGAGGATTTATTTGAATTCTCCTAAGAACCTGTTAGTGTATAATTTGTTGCCCAAGATTTATGACCCTCCCAGGAGATTTCATTCACTGCATAAGAACATTTCCCTGTCATGTCAAAGATACACCACTGTGCTGGGATTTCTGCGTATTCACGATGGACTTATGGTGAAATGTGTCCTAAAAACTCGGCTACTCCACAAAGACTTGCCACAGAGATGTACCAGAGTGGGAACCACAGGGCACCTTGCTCTCCATAGAGCTCATTTACATACTCAGATCAATCATCTCTTAAAACACAACCCAGATTGGCTCTAATCTTCTTTGTTCTCTCAGATCACTGCCACAAAATGGTATCTAGGTTTTACTGATCATATAGTCTATTTTATTTCATCTCATCTTTGTCATTCAGACTATATTGTCTAAAACAGAATCAAGATTTACATTTTTCAGACATACATGTTAAGTTAATAAATAAAACTGTTGAGTGGCATGGATTGGTTGGGTTGGGTTGGGTCTGGCTTGGATTGAATTTTGACTCATATTTGGAGTGGCCCAGCTCTTTCAGAGACACACTTCTTTATTTAACATACGTCAAACCTCATTAATTCAGAGAAGCAGTATTACAACCCATAATTAAGAGTATAAGAGCTAAGGTAAAAATTCACCTTCATACCTTCCCTCAGAATAAAAATAAATTAAAAACTGTGTCCTAAGCTTTCTAACAAAGGAAGCAGTAACTTAGGGGCAATGTCTACTACTCAAGTACAAGTGCTTTCCAGCAATTTGCAAGCATTGAGAGTAATGAATAAAAAGAAGTAGGCCCAATGATGAGTTGATTATGATGAGTTATATTTACACATCAAAGCATTGCCTTGTGAATTGAAGAAGAGCTTGAGCTATTTTCTCCAAACGATGTGACAAAAGCTATTACCCAAGAGGCCATTTTTGTCATGTTTTCAGTTAATGCTACTTGAGCATTTCCAATATATGGCTTTAAAAATTATAATTTTCCCAGCTTCTAAGTACATTAAATTTAACTATAGATTGAAATGTGTTTTTAAAATAAATCCCTTAGCCTTCTTTAGAACTCTCTTGAAATTTTTAAAGTACAGCTTTGGAAATAGCAGATTATCTTATATCGATGTTTATGCATAGTTCTTTCTAAGTAAAGTCAAATGAAAATCCTTACCCTTGTCAGCTTTCTCCAATGGGTCCCTTCAAAGGAAGCATTCAAGCGGGCCCAACCACAAACCTCCCTTCCAACCTTCCTCCTCAGGGAGGAGCTAGTCTGATAGGGCCCATGGTTGAAAGAAGAAATCAACGTTGCTCAGCTATCCTGAGATCCTGTACTGTGACTCAGTTTTTCTAATTAGGCTGTCATGCAGACAAAGCTCAATATGTGTGTCCAGCCAAGTCACTACCTTCTTGGGGTCAGCACTGTCCTGCAGGGGGAAGGCAGGGCAGTTCAAAATTGAGGTCGTTTATTCAGATACCCATGGTGTATGCAGATCAGAGCCAAAGTCCCCCATCTCGCCTTCTACAGCAAGCAACAGACCTATTTGTCAATTTCCATCCAATAGGTGTTCGCATTATTTCTAAATTTGTTATACACTTGAGACGAAAGTTCTGTTACTTATCAGCCCTTAAACTCCACCATCTTGGTAGAGTCCTCAGAAACTCTGAAGAAAATAGCGGGAAGAATCTGTGAGAATAAATGAGCAAGTGAGAATTGAAGGCTTGGGTTTGATAAGAGAAAATTTCTGAAATATCCTAAATTTAATCACAAAGTCCAGAGGATGGAAGGAAGGAGGGATGAGGAGGTTAGTTAACTGACAGGCTATAGGCCAAAAAAAGCAGAAGATTGTTTTACACTCCTGAATGTATGCTAAAACCTTAGCTCAAATATGATCACCACTTCTTATGTGCCACAGCCTCCTGCTGACCCCACCAGCCAATAGACAACTGCTTCTCCCTAAAGTATGGTCCTCCCATCCCAACTCTTCCTCTGCTTTACAGAACCCAACAGCTCTCGTGTATAAGCAGTGTAGATTCCATGTAGATATGCCATGGTGGCCCCTAGAGAGTAATCTACTGTTTTGAAGAGTATCACTCTCTTGAAAACACCCAGATTTCTAGAACCTCAGATGATTCTCTTCTGATTTCACCTTGGACTCAGCTTGATTTCACCAGCATTTTTCCTGCCAGAGTCCAGGAGTGCCATTATCCATGAGGCTCACTAGCAACAGTACTGCCATTAGTCAAAAGTTAGAATCACTGCCTGATGTGCTAACTACACTCCTTGAAACCCTGATTCTCAGCCCAGGAGAGGATCCAAAAGAAGGTGGCAAGATCCCACGCAAGCACATTGTCAAAGTGCATCACCCAAGAAAGAGTCTCTCTGCAGTAGCAGCCAACAGACTTAACAGCTGCTACTGTGCACCAAACTCTCTGCTGGACTCTGGAGCGAGGATGCAGCCTTCAGAGATGTCACAATTCAAACACAGTGGCCTGATTTAATATATTTATAGTAAGGATTACAATAGTAGATGACTAGAAGGAGAGAAGTGTTTGACCTGACTGTCTCAATTTACCATATCACTCTCTGTTACAGACCAAGGAATGTCTTCATCACCTTCCCTCATTCACACATTGAAATCTTAATACCCAAGACTGTGGTATTAAGAGGTAGGGCTTTGGGGGATGATTGAATCATAAGAATAGAATCTTTAGTTATAGAATTGATGAATTATGAAAGACACCCCAGAGGGCTGCCTCACCCCTTCCCCTCCAGGAGGTCACAGCAATACAGTCATCTATGAACCAGGGACAAGCTCTGTTCAGACATCAAATCTGCATGCACTTTGATCTTGGGCTTCAATCTCCAAAACTGCAAGAAACAAATTTCTGCTGTTTATAAACCACACGCAGTTTGTTTTATTTTGTCCCGAATGGAGCCCAAAAGGACAAGAATGCTTCCACATATAAATTAACAGTAAAACAATTCGATTTAGTGATTCGCTTACTAAATCCTAATGTGTGCTGAGTGCTTAACATGATCTAAGTATGTGGCTTAAATTTTTACATAGGTTCCTACCTATTCTCAAAAAAAAAAAAGAAAAAGGAAAACTGGAGTTAGGTTTATCTCCAGTTTTAGATAATGAAATTGAGATGCTGAGAGGTTCAGAAGCATCTGCAATATCAGGCCAAGGGTCAAGGGGCAGTTCAAGGCTCAAACCCAGAAATCACAGGAGACCCTTTGTAAAGGAATAAACACTGTGGATTTCCTTCCCACAAACTCACACTCTAACTTGAGAGAGAAAAAGGGCAATGCCATAAAAGAGCAATTGCAAAAGCATAAGGTTCTATGAAATAAAAATTCCGCAAAAGAGGAAACATGATTTTTAAAAGAGCTGAGGACAGCATCACCGCATTAAGCATGTAAGTTGCCCACAACATTAGGATTTGAAGATCCCTATTAATATAGGAATTGGTAAGTGACTCAATGCTTTTGCTGTCTTGAGAAACAGGATTCATATTTAATTTGGAGATTTATCCAGATATACTGGATCAGTACAGGGTACTTTAAGAAATATGTGCAATTACCCAGGATACATTTTAAAATAGAAGGCAATAGAAGAAGCAAAAATCGAACCTGTGACTAAAGCCATTTCCAAAGGAGAAAGGCAGCACACACATAATAGAAATGCTAAGCATGAAAGTGTGCAGAAGATATCCTAGGATTTGAAAACTGAGAACAGAAAGATAAAGAGTTTACTATTTTCTGAATAAAACAGAAAAATAACATTTAAACTTACTTTGTTATAATCCTATATTTCAAAAACTTTAAAAAGTGATTTTACGAATATCAAGAGGGAAAATCAATGATTATCAAAGGCCTAAAATAGTAGTTGTTCCCTTGATGCCAGAAAAAGTATATCTTGGGGATAGAGTGTTAGATCTCAGAGGATAGAATGCTTGCCTAGTGTGCACCAGGCCCTGAGGTTGATCCCCCAGCACCACATAAAAATTAGGTAGGCATGTTGGTATATCCTTGTAATCCCAGCACTTGGGAGGCTGAAGCAGGGAGATTGCTGTGACTTTAAGGCTAGCCTGGGCCACAAAGGATCAGACTGGACTACAGAACAAGGCTCTTGTCTCCAAATATATATAGTGTATCTCTATAATCTAAAAAATAACCTTGATTTTATACCTAAATCAATTATAGCTCTGATTCAATTATAAATATGGGATAGCCCAAAAGCCATCATAAAAAAAAATATGTTTGTCAATTTTTCCTATAAACCCCAACTTTTGGGATACCCTGTAAGGATTCTCTCAGACTTCTGGAGTGCATAATATTTATCACCAAGCTACCTCCTCTGCAGAGAATTTAAGAGGAAGAAAACTTTAATAAATAATAAATCTCACTGGAAAAGAAGTGAACCCTAATATCGATAGATTTTTTTTACAAGACATACATATTTGGTTACTATCATTTGCTTAATCAGAAAGGGATGGAGGATTGAGCTGTAGGATAGTGTCAATGCCTGAAAAAGAGGGAAAGAATCAATTCCCAAAGAGGCAGGATGTTGCTGCCAGTATCAACAGAGATCACTGCCATCATAAAAGTCAGAGAACACACACACACATAAACACACACAAAGCAATGCCAGATCCTTAGCATCTTTCCTATGACTATTATTTAATGAAGCAGGATTTAGGGAGAGATAAAGGAAGGAGTATAAACTTAGCAAAAGTCTTTATCTTTAGAAAAGACAGGCATATTCACCATTTGAATAAACAGTAGCAGAACACTACAAAATGAAAAAATAAGATTGTTTTATAAAAATTGGCCAATACTGGTAAAATATATGCAATTTGCTTTTTAGACAAAGATAAAAACTCTTGGTCAAGCCACTTAGTAACCACTGGATTAATCTAGGAAAAACAAAAGTTCTCAAACTCTCTGCTCTTTGGTTTCTTTGTTTATATAACAGGACAATAATTCCACATTTTCTAGGGGAGAATGATAGGCCCTGTTAGGTCCTTAGTAATACCATTGTTTTTCTCTTAGAATTGAGTCCTTGCGGTGATCCTCAAACTGAGTGGTAGAGCCTTGGGACCAATAGGATTCTCCACAGAAGGCATTAAAATAGGATATAGAACAGGGTTTTTCAAATTGACTGTGATTCCTGAAAGTCTTTACTTTTTATCCTCTTAGTTTAACTTCAATGTACTGTAAGGAATCTATATAAACCACCTATGGTATTTGGGATGTTCTGGATTCATTTCATAGTCTACACATGCGCTTCCACTCCCAAGCTATAGTATTAGAGATAAAAGAGAAAAGCCAGGAGACCGGGCACTACCTGACACAGAGTGGCTCAGGCCTGACGAGCCCCTCGGGCTGGCCCCAGAAGAGTCAGGTACACAGCTTTCTTCTTCCTAACAACTTACAAGAGTTTGTTGAGTACAAGCATAGGTGCCTCCTCCAGCTCTGCCCAACAGAAAAATTATGGAAGCCCCATATGTAATGCCAATTCTTCTACCCCTAAACAGGTTAAAAAAAATCAAGTGGGATTAATTTTAATCTCACTTTTTCATTAACTACCAAAACCCAAGTATTATTGCAACATGTAATCAATGTCAATGATCCTGTAGCCGTTTTATACCCACAATGATAAATAGAAAGAAATGTGATGCATCACAGTTTTTAAGAGCACCCCTTGACTTAGGGTGGTCTGCTTCCCCATGACCATCTATCAGATGCATTCTGTGTGACTTGGGCAATCTCATGAACCTGTGTAATCCCGGGCTGCTAATCGATGACGCAAGTACGGTGGCACAGAAGTAGTGTTGAGAATTAAGCAGTATTAATTGTTTTAACATCGATATAGATTGTATATCAGTTTGTAGGGCTGCCATAGCAAAATACTACAGATTAGATAGATCGTGTAACACAATTCTAGAGGACAGAAGTCCAAGATCAAAGTGCCTGTAGGGTTGGTTTCCCCAGACACCTCTCTCTCCTGGCTTGCCTTCTCTATCTTCCTCCTGTGTCCTAGTGCAGTCTCTCCTCTGTGAGTACTCACTTGGTGTCTGCGTGTTATCTCCTCATAAGAACATCAGCCGTGCTGGATTACAGCCCACCCTAATGACCTCATGTTAAGTTAGTTATCCAATTAAAGGTCAAACTTCCAGATGCACTCAGATTCTGAGGTACTGAGGATTAGATCTTCAACACAGGAGTCTGGGGAGTGAATTAGTTAGGGTTTCCTAAAGGAAAGTGTGTGTGTGTGTGTGTGTGTGTGTGTGTGTGTGTGTGTGTGTGTGTACATTTATGGGAGAAATTTTATTAGGTAGGCTTCAGCGATCAGAAGTGGGAGAGTCCACAATAGCCACTTGCATGCTAGAAAGCCAGAGGGTCCAGTAACTGCTCAGTCAAGCATCTGGAAGCCACAAATAAAAAGGGCCAAGCATGCAGTGCCAAACTGAGACTAAAGGTGAAGACCCTCCCTAGAGAGTGCTGAGGTGAGCCCATGTTGAAAGGCTGAAGAATCTAGAGTCTGGTGTTCACCGACAACAGCAGGAACAAACAACTCCCTTCCCTCACCCCACCACAAAGAAAGCTGTAGCTCTTTTTAAAATATAGGCTGGGAGCTGGGGTAATGGCGTAGCAGTTAAAGCACTTCCTAGCAAGCACAAGGCCCTGAGTTCAATTCTCCAGCACCATACAAAGCTGAACATGGTGACACACACCTGTAATCCCAGACTTGGGAGGCTAAGGCAGGACAATTTTTGTGAGTCCAAGACTTGCCTGGGCTACAGAGTGAGACCCTGTCTCAAAAGTAAAAATAAAAGTACAGGCTAACTTTCTTCTCCTCTTTCATTACCTAAGAGCCACAGCCTGTTTGATGGTGCCACCAAAAAGAAAGAGGTTGTGACTTTCAGTTTGGTGGCTGTTTGCTGCACTCCCACAAACACAACAAGAAGGACTTCAGCTTGAGGAGAGGAAAAGGTGAAGGGAACATAGCTATGATGGAAAAGAAAAATCCCATTGATCAAGGAAGGGGGCCATTTTTATGGTGTTACTGAGGTGGTCTAGGATCTGGTTGATCCTTACCTTGGTTCTGGTTTTGCGTTCCTGAAGAAGACCTTATGGCGTGAAGGGCATGTGATATTCATGAGATGATTACTCTTGGCAGAAGGCGGGGCAGTTGGGGGAGAGGGGTGGTACTAGCTCTGTGTTGTGGAGACTGTTAGAATCCAAGGTGATTCTGTAGGTTTAGGGTAATGACCGGAGACTCCTAGGTGCCCATTTCAGGGTGTAAATTTTTGTGGTTGAAAGTCCCAGTAAATCTCTTATTTTGCGTTCGCTGTCTTGAAAGGGGGATGAAACGGGTTAAATAAATTTAGAGCTACTAACTTTGCATTTGCTACTTATGGACAGAATTCTGTAATTGATTAATCTGCCTACATTCAGAGCTAAGCAGGTATCTGAGCCAAAGTTTCAAGGTAATAAAAGAGACAGATACAAAATAAAGGCAAAGATGCTAAGCTTTGTCTTGTCGTTAATTACCTTTCAGGCATCTGTAGGCCCAAATGAGCAGTCATTGTTCTTTCAGAAAAAGCAGCTGTTAAATCTCTTACTGGTACAGAATAAAACACATTTTGCTTTTAATGAGTAACAGGTTAAGGACTTGGAACTGTGTTTGTCCTTTGTCCCTCTGTGGTGATCCCAGAAGTCTTATTTTCTTGCCTAGTCTATTCTTAGATTGCAGTAAAGGCATTGAGGTTTCAAAGATGCACCTGGTTTTTGAGGTTAATAAGATTGCTTGGGAAAGTGAGAAGCCATCCTTGTCACGGGTCACATGTCCTGAGCTAAGACCTAGGAGTGTATCTGCTCTCTGTCCCCATGGTAGTCCTTACCTGTTTCAGAAAATAGGCATCTTATAGAACACTAACTAACATTTACTTAAAATATTTGTAGGTTCAAATTCTCTCATTTGGTTTTTAACTTGCCTTTCTTACAGTGACATTTTAAGTACTTCTTTTAGGTGCTATGAAAGCTGCCTGGACCAGGTAGGCCAAACTGCCTGGGATTCTTGCATTGTACGTGGTCCCCAAACATGAAGAATCCTGCCTGGTGATTGGATTTTCCTGGCCAATTGATGCCTCGGTAAGCCACATACTGAGGGAATATAAAGTGCTGAGAAGCAGGAAAAGAAGAGTTCCCTAACTCTGTCCCCGGACCATCAGAACAGATTCCAATTATCTTAGGATGAGTAAATTACAGACCTAAGCAAAGAGTGACTGAAGTTACATAGAGGGACCCCACAGACAGTGGTCAGAACTGCCATCTAAATAAAGATCTCACGTGACCATTGAGGGACACTTAGAGAGCCCAAGTGTGGAAGGCACCATCCTATGGGGGCAACAAACTAGGAAAATGCAGCGTTCATGAGTAGTATTTAGCGTCTTAATCAGATAAAATGAGCAACAAAGATTCCCTGACACATGTTTGATGATACACATAATTGTCACTCTGCTGCATGCTAATTAGGCATCAATCCTAAGCAGTTTGTCTAAATGACTCTGATTGGAATGATGTTTGAACAGCCTACCCCAGCATTTTAGGGAAAGGAGCAAGTGAGGCAAGCCAGCCAGGCAGAAGGAGAAGCTCCCACTGTGAGTAGGTGACCGGAACCTCCTTGAGAGGTAACCTCATCTTCAGAGTCTCCGTCAGTGAAGGTCGAAGACCCAGAGTTCTAAGACCAGCCAGCCATAGGCTACCTTTCCCCCTGCCACCTGTAGGCTCTCTGCTAGAAATATCAGGTGTAATATATTTGCTCTAACCTCTACACCTTTTCTTTTATGAGGGGACAGTCCCAGGCTTCTCCAGGAGACAATGAATAGAAATGGTTCTTCTTCAAAAGCATACAAGGGACCTAGAGACTGCCCAGCACAAGGGGCAGATCTATCTCTGGCTCTGACAGCCAGGGCCCTATGACTGAGAAGTCTAGAAACACACACTGTGAGCTAGGCCCCGTGGCACAAGTCTATATTCCCAATACTCTGGGAGGCTGAGGAAAGAAGATCACAAGTTCCAGTCCAACCTGGACACATTAATGACTTAGTAAGACCCTATCTCAAAATCAAAAAGAAAAAAAGGGGGCGGGGGCAAGGAATACAGCTCAGGGCTAAGGCTTTTTAGCTTAATCACCAGTACCAAACACACACATACCTACACTGCCAGAACCAGGATTCTCCTGATCAACTGGATCCACAGTCTCCACGACTGCACAGGCGGCCCTTCCACTGTACATAAAAGTTGCTCCTATACTTAGAGTGTTGATTGCAGACGGCCTGAAACACTAAGGATCAAGGACCAGTTCTAGCCACACCATGGGAAGAACCATAGGGTGACTTGGCTTGGGTACCAGGAAAACTCGGTACCTTCCTCTTATGCCTCCAACAACAGCTGCCGTTTACTCAGCTCTTTTGAGTTTTTGGACTCCGAGATTAAGCAAATACTAGATTTCATTTGCTTCTCATAACATGTAAGGATATTGAGGCTTAAAGAAAGCCTTCTCCCTAACCATGGAGAGAAAAGCCATCCAGTGCTAAACACATTTTCTTTGCTGGCAGAAAAAAAAAATGTACTAAACACTATGATTTAAATACAAACCTGATCTGAGATACCCATAGGTAAAGGGTCCTGATGGGCACTCACGGCCTAAAGCAAGACAGAAACAAGATCACAGCTCAGGGACTAATTTTAATTTTATAGTTTCATGATTATGGCAGATAAGATAAGCCTTTCCAATAGAGCAAAGCCCCGGGAGGCAGCATTTCATCTCCTCTCCCCACAGTCCTAAGAAAGCCCTGGGGAGGGGAAATCAGACGGACATCGCATGTGCACACGCTATCTGTGCATGTGTGTCTGAGGGAATTGTGTGTCCATGCATGCATGCCTGTGCGTACATGCATATTTCCAAATTGTTCTTACACAGGGAGAAACTAGATTTTTCAAAAAAGAGAAATAAGAATTACAAATATGTTTTGAAGGTTCTATTAACAAGTGATTATCACGGGAGGCTAAGGCAAAAAGATACCAAGTTCGAACCAAGGTGGACAAGTTAGCAATTCAAAAAAAGAAAACGAAAGAAGAAAGGAAAAGGAAGAAAGAATGAAAAAAAAGAAAAAACAGTTGAAGTGCTGGGAATAAACATAGTACAGTGCTGAGACCCTGAGTTCAAAATAAATAAATAAATAAATCTGGTTCTTTGGAGGAGGGTGTGGTTCAGCCTTAGCACGCTTACCTAGCACACACACAGCTCTTGATTCAGTCCCCAGCACTGGGAGGGAAAAAATGATTTTCTTAAACTAAAAACTGAAATGAATGAAATAAAATACCTTTGCTAGTCTCACTGAAGATGACCAGGATGTTCGTCACTCGCTCAAAGCATGTGGCAGAGCAAGGAGACAGTGGCAGCAAGTCTTCAAGGCGACTGCCACTGGTGTTGCCCTCTAAGTTCCACCTTCGTGGACAGCCATCTCAAGACACCTTCATCACAGGCAGCTTCACATGGGAACCCATAAGCAGAAGGTCCTCTACAAACTCAGGTCAAAACCAGATCTGAATCCTGGACTGACTCATAGAGAGCAAGGGCTTAAAAGCTCAAATATTTTAACAACAAAGCAACAATTTAAATAATAATACTTCAAGTCATTTCTTCAAGTCATATCCCCACTTTTGAGCATACTCATAGATTGGTAAGATGGTCATGAATACCAATTAGGGCCACCAGGTTATTATCAATCATAATAGCTAAAACCTCACATGATTTCTGTTAGTATTTTTTAAAAAAATTATTTTACTTGAAACATTGACTCTTCCAGTGTCATGAAAGCTTACTTATGATTTTCAAAAAAGACTACTGGTAAGTACATTGAAGATTTTCCCTACTTTCCTTATTAGTACATGTTGATTACACAGGATCAATAGGTTTAATTTTGATAGATTTGTACATGAATGTAATACACTTTAATCATTCTCTCCCCTTCAACCACCATGCACCACCCTTTCCTCTAATTTTACATTTTGAAGGTTGTTTTCAATATGCATAATGTATTTTAGCTGTACACTAAGTTTTCAAAATATCCTGACCCCCCCATGTATACACGCATACAAATAAAAGTGACTAAGATTTCTATGTTATATTAAATTCCACAGATTTGCCAAAAAGAAGCAAAACAACCAAAAAGTAAAGAGTTCTGTTCTCTAAATTTTCAAAACTGAGCTTCGTGAAAGCAACTGTAAAAATATATGATATTACTAAGAGAGTGAAATTTCAGAAATAACAGAATGAGGTAATTCTCTGAAATTGAAGAATGAATAATGCAAAAATCTGAAATAAACTTAATGTCTTAAATTGGGAAAATTTTAGTGCCAATGACAGAAACAGGGACAGTCCAATGAGTCTCTGAGAAAATGACAATGAACCATAGTAGAACTGTGGGACAAAATGTTCAGTCTAGTGTGGAAGATTCAGAAATAAAATTCAATGAGAAGTCAGAACTGCATAGTGGTTTTGAAGCCACCCACTTGCACTTGCTGAGTGATATTAGCTCTGACACAGTCTGTATGGTTTGGATCTGAAATACCACCCAAAAGCTCATGGGTAATTGGATCGTGAAGTGGGTTAATCCACTGATGAGATCATAAGGTGATGGCATTATTGGGAGGTGATAGAAACAAGACATATAGCTTAGCTGAAAGTTAATAAGTCATGGAGGAGTGACTTTGGGGACTATTCTGATCTTTAGTCCCTTCCCCTCTGGCTCTTTTTGCTTCCTGTTTCGCATATGATGAGTGATTTTCCCCTGTCATTCCCTTCTGCCATGGTGTGTCTGTCTCACCAAAGAACTAAAAGCAGTGAAGCCAGCTGACCACACACTGAAAGCTCTAGGACCACAAGCCAATATAAATCTCTCCTCTTGTGAACTGTTTTCCTTGGGTATTTTGCCACAGCAACAGAAAGCTGACTAATTCATAGTCTGAAAACAACTTTGAGAGGGTCTGAGATTGCAAACTCAAAACTCTCAGTGGCTGGATGAAAGGAGAAAAAGAAACCAGCAAGGGAAAGAGAAATAGATGATTAAAAAGAAAAAGGAGAGATAAACAAAAGTGCTGTGTCATGAAGCCAAGAAAAAATGAGGCTTCATGTACATGCAGCACCAGGAATGTACAAGATAAGTGCTTGAGTTCCTGAAGAGCAATGTGCATTGTTAGCTCATCACTCAACACAGGAGACCCACTACCAGAACTGCTGTGAGGCTTAAAAAGAGTCAAGACATAAGGCTCTCAAGAAAGCATTCAGAGCAACCTGCGCTTCCTGTACATCTATTATCAAAAGCATCGTCGTTGTCATGGAAGGCATGCAACCTGAGATCCACAGGCTCCATCAGACAAATCTTCCTGATTTCCCCAGCTGTGATCCTTCCTAAAACATTTGGGTACTTTCTTGGCTCCGTCTTCTGAGATTTTCTTCAACTATTCTCAGTCATGTTCAGTCATAGCTATCCACCACTTTTTAAACATCATTGTACAAATAGAATTATCAAAATAAGTGAAAACTGTTTTTATTTTATTCTTAAAACATTAGAAAATCCATGTGAGGTATAAGAGAAGCGTATGACCTTTATCAATAATTAGTGCTTGGAAATACTACCATTAACAGAGCTTGATTTTTAGACCTGACTCTTCCCTTGCCATCAAGGAGAATTTGACTGCTTTCTAAATTTATCTAGCTCTATCAATTCTATGTACAAAAAGGAAATATTTAAGACTATGTTTATGGGATGACTGCAAGGAGCACATTCTACAGTATTTCCTTGCCATGTAGTGAGTCCTTATTAAGACTTAAGAACTAAGCATGGGCAACACTCATTAAAACCAACTGAAACCAAAAACTCACAAACACTGGGTGCACAGTTATCAAAAAATGTTTGAGCTCCTATGAGAGAAGAGGTAGGTTTTAGTAATAACAGAGGAGTATGAATTGACGCTTGCTCTTGAATAGTCAGATAAAGCCAGAGAGAAACAGCCAAAACCACAGCATGTTTTATAGTCTCTTTAGACTTCCAGGGTGGGAAGCTTCACACAGAATTTGGAAAGTGGAACCAAGGATGCAGTATTAACAGAGAATATCTTGAAATACATGAAAACGCGGATGAATTGTCAGATGCCCCTCTCTCTCATCATTGGAACATTCCTAGTCTTATATCTTAGACAAAAAACTTCTTCCAGAGACCACAAGTGCTGGCCGGTCCTGGAGAGAGCTTCAGTCCACTTGGGTAAACAGAGCTTTCTAGAAGGTTAAATTTGTAGTAAAGAAATAGTCATCAGTGATCGAGTTCCTACTTACAAACCTTTAAATAAAGCAAGTCCTATGTGGACCAGATTTTGCCAAGCTCTCCAACTCTCACGTGTACTAAGAAGACAAATTCTACTTTCATCTTTGGTAAATCTCAATGGGAGAATGCTGCAAAAAGCAAATGTCAAGCAACTCTCCCTAGAAAGCCTTACTAGCTATTGTTGCCAATTACAACAAATATCATTTTTCCATATCCCTCTCTTTCTTAGCTCCATGAGATGCATTACTCATTAGAAATGACCTCTTGCCAACAGATAAGAAGAAAATGGTCATGAGGGAGGGGGACATCTGACAATCCATCAGCGTTTTCATGTATTTCAAGACATTCTCTGTCCATACCGCAAAAAATGTTGTGTGTTTAAAAAAAAAATCATCAGTGTCTCTGGACTATCTCCCCTGACTGTGTACTTGTTTTTCAAACTGTGCATGCAATGAAAATACAAGATGAGATTTAAAAATGCTCAAAATACCATGAATGAAGAAGGATGAAATGACCCCATCATCCTGTGATGTCACTGAGCCAGGTGATACAGTCACCTAGGCAACTTCCAGCCCCTAAATAAACAGGATATGCATAAGAAGAAAGACACCAAGTCACAGTAAGTTAGGGACACTGGATGGAACAACGGTGGGAGTAGGAAGGTCCAGGACCTAAATGACAAAGATATTGTGAGGCTTCCCAGCCAGGCTCCACCACTGAGAATGTGACAGTCCACATACCCAGCAAGACCTTGGCCCTGGGGCTGGTGGAACCCAGCAGGGGGCACAACTTGCCTGATTTCTCTACAACCTGTTTATCCTTTAGGTTGCATGAATGGGCCTGGTACCATTATGACCTTCAGAGGACGCCTCTAGATGAGCAGTCATTTCATTAGCAGGAAGCCAGTCCTAACACTGCTTCTTTAGGACAGTGACAATCCTTGAATCTCTGTACTTCTGGTGAAAGAATTCAGTTGAGACACACAGGCTGTTGTGTAGAATATGATTATTGCAAACTGACAGATTTTCCAGAGCAAGAGACTGTACCTTCAAGAGAGAAGGTGGGCAAGAGTTGAAAAGGCAGGTCCACTGAATAAAGTCTCTCAGGTTACATTTATATAACCTACTGGGATAGGAAATAGCTTTTCCTTCCTCTAAGGCCACTGTACGTCTACAAACAAACTGGCTGTCTTGACCTACTTCACAGAGAAATAGGTCTGCGTTTATTCTCTATGTAGATGTTTTCTATTTGGTTTGTTTTAAGACCTTGACGATTTTGCAACTCTTCACACATGGTCCAGACTCAGCACGAGCCCTGCATCTTATTGCTGTGTTCAGAGGACATCACTCCTCTTGAGCTAAAGGTTGAAACCTCAAGTTTTTGTGGCTCTTACGTATGGCTGATGATTAAGAAAGTAAAGGAGCAGCCAAGCCCAGAACTCTGAGAGGCTGATGAAGGAGAATCACAAGTTCAAGCCCACCCCGGGGAACTTAGCCACCTATAAAGATCCTGTCTCAAAATCAAAATAAAAATTAAAAAAATAAGCTGAGGATGCACCAATAGCTCAATATGAAGACCTTAGGCTTGATCCCTAGTACCACAAAAAAAAAGGGAAAAAATTTTATTTTCTTTGGTTCTTCATACAGTCCCAGCCTCCTGTCTCCAGGCCTGCTAATGTCTGCCTCTCTTCCTAACAACAGCAGCTTCCCAGCTCTCCAAACTCCTGAGACCACGAGGCGTTACAAAGCCCCAAAGCTACTGAGTCCTTCATAGCAGGGAGCCCTGCCCACTGCCGTCATCCAGACCCCCGACTTCCATACCATTCCTGGGCCACATAGCCCCCACATACCCCCAGCCAGTCAGCTGAGACTCTGGAGAAATCCAAAAGCTTGCTCATAAAAAAGTTCCAGCTCCGTCCTCAGTGACTTACGGAGGCATCTCTGCAGAGCCTGCCACCAACTACTGAGGGACAGCTCCCTAAACCGGCCACGCTGGGCCTATTTTTCCACTGTCTGTCAGAGTGACTAATCATAGCTCCTTGCTCTCTTCTCCACCTCATTTCCAAGTGACTTCTTTTTTTCTGTAATTCATAAATCCTCACTTTCATGTGAGGCTTCTGGATGATACTTTGTCAAATGCCTTTTGAAAGCCTCTGCAGAAAATATAACCCGTGTCCCGGACTTCTTTCTCTCGGCTCTTTTTTCAATAATGGAATCAATTTTTTTTAGAAAGGAAGACACAGAACAGGGCCGGGCAGCTTCTAGAGAGATGCTGTCGCCCTCCAAGGATCTCAAAGCATGTAATGCAAAACATGTAATTTACCTGCACCAGCTCTTTCTGGTGAGAAGGGAAAATAAATTCTGGATTTTTTTTTTCTGCAGTGTGAAGTTTTATTTCCTTAAAACATCTTAACAGCCACTCTCAAAAAAAAAAAAAAAAAAAAAAAAAAAAAAAAAAAAAAAAAAAAAAAAAAAAAAAAAAAAAAAAAAAAAAAAAAAAAAAAAAAAAAAAAACACCTATATTCCAAGTTAGTGAGAAACACATACTGGCTCTACATAATTAAAATAACAAGGCTTCAAGATAAAACATCGAGGTGACCCAACCCTCCAGCATAAAGGACTGAGAATCCTAAAAGTTAGAACTCCTTCTTGTAAGAGAAGTGGTTTTTCAGGGCTCTGAAAGCTATACAAGATGGCAGTGTGTGCCAACTCCTTCTCCCTGGCCCAAAAGTGAGATGAGGGTGACAGACTGAAGTTTCCTGTGGCTGCAGTGATTAGAATCTGACAACTAGTGACAGTTCTACTCACAATCAGCGACAGAAGGCTTTGTAAACTCATTCTATGCAGAAAATCTGAAACCAACTCTAAAGGCAGACAATATCTCTATACCTCCCTCCCTTCCGTTCCATGTTATAAAAGACTCTTGCATACCTGTCTGAGAGGGACAGAGATTCGGGATGTAGACACTTTCCAACTCCTCAAAGCTGGCTTTGAATAAAATCCTTTTTCCAATTGATTCCATAATAAATGGACTTCTCTTATTAGGTCAGACCTGGACAAGCAAACAAACCTAGGCAACTGACAACTACACATCCAGTAAAATCTCTACCTTAACCTCTCATCTGGTCACTAGAATGGGGCAAAGCAGAGGTGGGGGACTTTGGCCCCACTCAAGGGGCAGGTGCAGATTCCTTGATTTCCATCACAGAGAAAGAATTTTCAAGTTTATTCATAAGTTGCACAAAGGGATTTGTTAGCATAATTTTTAAAGTACATACTCAAAGAAATAGAGTGCAAGCCCTCAGAGGGAATGAGGGGCCTATGTGCTCTTGAACTGGGTGTATTTATAGAATTTGGGGGTGTCTCCAAAACACATTATCTAAGATGTATATTCTAGAGTCTGTTGAGTTTTGCCCAATTAGTAAGCTATGTTTAAAAGCAAACCATTTTTAAATTTGAAACTGAGCCCTGTGATTCTTTTAATAGTGTGATTCCCAAGGGTGGGGTTGGTAGGAAGGGCCACAATTTATAGTTGAAAGGCACAATCCCACAGCCCTGTTTACAAGTTTATTCTCTTTGGGTCCCTTAGGAATTTTTCCCAGGGGAAAAAAAAGAAAAAACTTGAATAATTTTTGTATCCTGAGCTGGTAGTTTTGCTTTAAAAGCTCAATTTTAGTATTTTAATTTTTCTTGAGTCTTTTTTCCTATATCATTATTCTTCTAACCTGCATCAGTCCCACAGAACCAGAGATTTCTCAACTGAAGATCACAGCATGGGCCACTCTGTTCTCCCCTCCCAGCCTCTAGTTACTTCTATCAAAAGCTCAGTTAGAAATTCAAAATCCAGAATAAGCCAGGTACATGAGTGAGATGCCAGGTAGATTTTAAAACAAAGAATAGCTACAAAGTCTCTTAGTTCAAAAAAAAAAAAAGGTCCTAGAACCCCAGGGCTATAAAAATGTTATTTCCTGATTACATCATCATTTACCTGTTAGTCATCAATAGAAAAAAAAACTCAATGTTTGTGATCCTGGAATGGACGAAGTGCTGAGGTCCTGAGTCACAAAGTGTCTGCTCTCATAAACTGGGGTACTGACAGCAGAGGAAGACACAGAGAAGACAAACCCAATCGAGGGAAACAGCAGCCACACCAGGGACCTCGGGACAGCACTAGAAGTGGCCACACTTGGAAAATGCAGTTTGCTCCTCTGTGACAGATGTCATGAGCACAGAGATCACTTGGTCAGCTTCTGGCAGTTTCTCTAGCTCTCTTCGTTTAATCATGTTTGCTCCATTTCAAACTACAACTGAACCCTTTGGAGACTCCATATTCACATATGAGAAGATATCCAAGCCAGACCCTCTACAAGACCTCTGTCCTTGGTTACCCTGAATTTGAATCAATAAGTAGGACGAGGGAACTTGACTACACTTCTCACAAAGAAGAACCCAGTTCAAATTTAATTCAAATGAATGCAACCTAGAAAAAAAAAAAAAGCCAATAGCTAAACTCACCTCCTGATGAAAATCTTAAAAGATTTTTCTTTTATACCATTCTTTAAAAATAGCTTCTACTTCATCCTTCGTGCAAAGTGAATAAGACCATGTGACAATCACACAGTGATTTGGGGGCCAATTTCCCTTAAATACCTCTTCAGTAAGATATCGAACCTGTGGGTATTTGGAAGCTTCAAGATGCTGCCCCCTGAAAGAGCTGCATAAATCGAGATGTTCTCCCAATACAGCCGGGTCTAATATCGCCCTGATCATGGCTCTTCAATGGCTCGAGGGTCTGACTGATTAGACTTTCTCAGCGAGCACCCGCCACAATGACGACCATTCAAACAGCCACCACTCACTGTCTCTCTGCATTGCCTTTATTAAGCCCCTTTGTCAGAGCTTTATAATTTAGCGGTAAAAATCAGTGTGAGCTAAAGCTTAAGATACAAGCTGAGGAGAACTTGAAAAAAAAAGTCATTTAAATGGCATTTTCAGGCATTGGGAGATTTAGACCATTGGGGGCTGGTGACAGTAGAAAATAATCCCTCATCCCTTCTCTCAATTTTCTGCTTAACCCTGGTGTCCACAAGAAGAGACTGCAAAAACTATTTGGAGAATATTTTCTACCAAAAGAAATAATATTTTCCTTCTAAACTTCTGGCTTTCTCTAGATGATAAACTAGTTCTTTAGAATATTTAATATGTATAAATGAAAATAAATCAGCTGTTCCAAGATAGCGTTTATGTGTTTAGCTTAGAAATAGAAACCAGACCGCAGTTAAAGTCTAGTGTTTCCCGAAGTGTAGTTCATGGAATGCATCCTTTCCAGACTCTGGAATCCCATCCAGACCTCCCAAGTGGATCTCTGAGTAGCGTTCAAGTTGAACAACTGCTCAGAAGACACACGTGGTCACTCAAGCTCGCAACCTGCCCTAGGGGAGACTTGGATAGAAAGATCACTTGGTCTGCTTCTGGTGGTCTACACTTCTCACAAAGAAGAACCCAGTTCAAATTTAATTCAAAGGAGCATCTTGGTGCTGCTGAGCTCTCCTACTGTATCCGCAAGAGGAAGGAACAGTTGTGATATGAGTAAAAACTCCGGGACTAAACCTAGAACACAAAATCTAGACACTAAGGTGGGTACAAGGCATATTTGCCTGGCAGCTCTTTACCTGTGTGTGATTCAAGCAGGAGACAGACAGTGCTTAATGCACTTACAGTAATTATATCCCATTTTAGCTATCAAAAAAAACGCCAAGCATGTGATGATGATATGTAAATATTTGTTTTTAAGATGCAAAAATCTAAGAAGAATTGATTGACAAGTAACTAAATAAGGCTGGAGATTTAAAAAAATAAGATTGTGAGCATGGCAAGGTACATCACCCTCTGGGGACCTGAAGGTTTCACAAGGTGCTGGGTAAGGCTGAAGGTCACAAGGGAGGACCACAGGAGACGGTGAGGGCATCCAACCTTAGCCTGTGGGGACTGCAGGTCAGACGGGCCAGAGAAGGTGTGTCCCCACTCACCTTATCCTCTGAATCTGGCCCCCGGTTCTCTGGCTCTTCCCTAAAGCCAAAGTGATCATGAGAGGTATCTTAGTTACCTTTTGCATTCCTGGGATACAATACCTGACTCCCACAACTTAAGAGAGGAAAAGTTTTTTGTTTTTGTTTTCGTTTTTGTTCTGGAGGGGAAGGATTGTTTGTTTGGGTTTGGTTTGTTAGCTCACAATTTCAGAAGTTCTCCAGTCCATTCATGGGTAGTGAAACTGGTAGAAACATTTGGCAGAGTCCTGGCCAGAGAGAAGCCATTCACAGCGTGGTGGAACAGAAAGCCAAGAAAGCGAGAAAAGGAGGAACTAGAATATGCCCTTCCCCATGGTGTCCTAGGGATCCCCCCTCTGACCTTTTAACAACACAGCAAATCAATGCATCAACCAAACATGAGGCTTTGGGACATTCCCAACCCAATGGAGAGTGGGAAAGCCCTTGTCACCTTGACAAGATACACATGTGCACAAAAGGCTCAACTCCATTGTAAGCCTTAAATTTTGCATGTATACATATCAATAAAATGGGAAAAAATAACCAACAGCAAATGTTTCAAATCAATTCAGGACAATGGGACAGCTGCAACAGTGAAATTACAGAAAATCACAAAAGAGGATTTCCAGAGCTGCTTCAGAAAGTGGCCAGAAGAATGGGATAAGCATGTTTGAAAAGGTGTATTTTGTAGGAAATTAGTGACAATATGTCTTCCTATAATAATTTTTTACTTAAACGCACACTGTGTTTTCAAAGCACATCTCATATTAACACTTTTTATAATTATTATCACACATTAATTGCACAAAATAACAAGTTCATTACAACAATTTTATACACACATATAACATACCTTGATTGTATCCATCTTCCATGATGGCTTCTCCCTCCCTACCACCTCTGCAACCCCTACTCCTGGACCCTCTTCCCCTTCTCTAGTAGTATCCCTCTATTTCTGCATCATCATTCCTTTTTGTTTTCGAGATTCCACATATGAGAGGAAACATGTGGTGCCTGTCTCTCTCAGAGCATGGCTTATTTTGCTTAACACGATGATCTCCAGCTTCACCCATATTTAAGTACAAATGACATGATTTTGTTCTTTTTGTAATGGCTGAACGATGCTTCATTGTATATATACACCATATTTCAAGTACTCTACCTCTCCAAACATCCAGATTAAAACACTGACCTTCCCCTTGACTTGGCTCGGGCGCCTTCCCTGCCCTCCTACCACCACACCTACTACTTGCTATGAAAGAGCCTTTTACATCAGCAACTTGCCTTAGATTTCTCAATTCCATCCTTTGCCACCACACAAGCCTGGTTCATCCTCTATCCCATGTAAATAACACCCTCAGTCACCTCCAAGGCATTCTGCAAAGCTCTTCAGTAACCTTAGCCAAGGACCTCTCTGATCAAGTTAGTCCCCATGTGGTCACCGACTACCACGAGCACACTACAATTACTACCAGGTCTAGTTACCGACTTAGCTCCCAATGCATTCACCACAATATCTCTATCTCCCACACATACCCTAAGGACAGCCAATCCCAAGCCATCCTGACATGTTGGATGTCCACATGCTGTGATCTGCAGTCCAGCCCCAATTCTTTTCTGTGCTAAAATAACCCCTCACTAAAACCAGTTCCCTCAATTATTTTTTCCTCTCTGAGCTGTGCTTCGATCATATTAAAATTTGGTCATTCCCCTCTCACTGAGGTTCTTGCGAATTCCTCACATCTACCTCCTGATTTCACATTAGCAAAATCCCCTTATCCATCATAAGACTCAGTGAGGGGGACAGGCCAGGAACTTGTGGGTGAGATCCTAAGGATAAGAAAGGTCCTCTTCTAGGTGATCCCATTTCCCAGTAAAGCAGTGTGTGAGGCCTTAGCTGAAAGTCAGGAAGGGAAGCTACTGGTATAGGACAAGCTCTGAGGACAGAGGACAAAGCATCGTGTAGCCCCACTGGGAAGCAGGGAGATATCGTAACATAAAAAGAAAAATGCCATCAAGAACATTTAGAGAGGTTCACGACAGGGAGGTGTCCAAGAAGTCAATAGTCCCCCTCAAGGTTCCTGGACCCAGAGCATTCTCAGCCTTTCCTTTGGTCTGCAACAGTGGGAAGCCATGGATGTAGGGGTGGGATGGAAGAACAGACTCAGAAGTGGCGACATAGTTTCCTTCTTTATGATTTCCACTTTACTAACCTTGTTCATGCGACCCACTTCGAAACTTGTAAAATCAGGACAGGGGTTCAAATGGAGAAAAGAACAAAAAGTGGTGAGTCCTGTCATCTCAGTGGTGTAGAGAACCTCACAAAGGGAATGTCCTCTGGGGCCAGAGTACTTGTCGTCTCTTGAAGTGCAGTCCTGTGCTCCTCCTTTATCAGCCCAGAGCTCCCATGAGTCCCTGTTTGTAACCAGGTTATCCTGACTAAAAATTCTCAACTTAACTGTTTAGTAATAAACAACCATAAAAAAGCAGCAAAACACCAGGGTCTGCTAGCCTCTTGACATGGTCACAAAATGCTGTCTTTGCCTTTTGGGCTTTTTGTTTGTTTGGTTGGTTGGTTTTGGGGTTTTTTTTTTTTTTTCTTCTACCTCCATTCTTGGTTGTATTATCCTTTTTAGGGACTTAAAGAACTCTTAAGTCTTACTAAAATCCACTCTTGGTTCTATAATATAGTTCTTCTAAGCAGAGAAAATAATAAGAAAATATTACTCACATACTAAAATTCACTCTTGGCTCTATAATACAGTTCTGCTAAGCAAAGAAAATATTACATACCCTGAGTCTACGCCAATGAGTTATAAGACGAAGCTCACACATGTTCAGTACAGGGGGAAGAAACTGACTTTGCAACAATTAGCAAGTGTAATGTCACCCTTGGTGATATCTTCTGGATTAGAGAGTCTATAACACTGCTGTTCTTGTTTAAACAGATGTTATTGAACCCACTTTCCTGAGGCCCAATGGGGACCCCAAATATGCAGACAGGTTTAATGGATCATCATCAAAAGAACTGATGAGTGGACTGTGATTTGGAATATTCTCCAAAAGTAGAATTTCCTCATTATGGGCTCCATAAAAACCACTCTTAATAGTACAATTATTTCAGAGAGTGCCTGTCATCCATGTCCGACATGCTTTTGGTCTTGTACTCATCCCTGGAAGCTCTTTTGAGTTTCATTTATGTACCTTACATTGTAAAAATAATGACTACGTGTGCATTGTTAAAACTAAACACCACCCCTTGGAACATCTGTCTGATTCTTCCCACTTGGGACCTACTAACTAAGCCAGAGATTAAACAAGCTAGAGAGCCTCCTATTGCTTCAGATCCTCCCCATCGACACATTCCTTCTGTAAACTCTTGCTGAAGGACACTCTTTAATCACGAGTCACCATAATTTATAAACCCTACGTGTAAACAAAGTTCCACGGACAGTGCATTTGAAGGCAGGCAGGAAAGTGAAAATACTGTGAGGGACTCACCACTGGTCTGTAAAGTGACAGAACACCACAACAACCACAGCTAGACCCTTATACAGGCAATCAGGGTGGTCGAGGAGAAAAAAATGCAGCGTGCCTTCAGTGCACACCAAAGCCTCAACAAATGATGCGGATGCAATAGTTTATGTTCTTTGATACCTTCTCCTCTACACGTACTGTGGTTCAAGCATGTCCCCACAGTTCGTGTGTTGGAAACATCATCATCTCATTGGAAGAATATTGGCGGTGGGGGTGGGGGAGGGTGAAGCCTAATGAGACGTGATTGGATACTCATTGTTGTGCTTCATGAATCTGTAAATGTCCCTACAAGAGCAGGCTGTTTAAAAGGTGATTTTTTTTCAGCCCTTTATCTCTCTCCCTGGCACTACAGGGTATCTTCCACCATGCTATAATACAGCAACAAAGTTCCCAATAAGAACAGCCCTTCATCTTGGGTATCCCAGCCTCCAGAACTATAAACTGAATAGGTTTCTGTTCATTATAAAGCAGTCAGCCTCTGGGATTTTGTTGTGGCAGCAGAACACAGACTAACACACCACCCCACTAATCTAAGACTTTCTAGGTTATTGAATAGATCTTCTAACCCTCTTCCTGTCTCCAGCTTCTCCAGTTTACCGTCTCTCCAACGTTTCTTCCAGTATGATGCTTTAAATTTTAAATACGGTCATGCTCCTTCATGGTTTAAAACTTTTCACTACCCTCCTCCACTCTCTCACTGCCACAGAAGATGAAAGGTCAAACAGCAAATAGGCTGGGTTGATCTCACGTGAGGTAAAAGTACCTGAGAGAAACACAGTCTGCACTCAGTTATGCCTAGTGATTGACTCTTGGCCACAGTGCTGCAGGGACACTGTGAAGGGCTGGCTATTACAACAAACTGGACAGCTGTGCTGTCCACAGGTACTCTTGTTGTTGACTATTGTCCAGAAGTCATCTGGACCTAAAATTGCCACATCTTTGAATTTCTCCAGAAAGGCTAAAAACCTAAACTCTATTTAGGATATCTCGTAGGTTTCAGGGTTGAAAACTAGGCCACTCAAATTAAAACACCGTGGGTTAACTTTATGCATGCCCAACAAGTCACATCTGCAGACTAAGGTGCTTGATTTGTTCCCTCTCTCCTGTAAGAGTGAGGCGTGTATTGCTAGCAGAGTGGCCAACTTCACTCAAGGTGTTTCATTTGATCTGGGTGCCAGTCTGACACTCAGAACCATGAGATCCAACACATGGGGACAAAGAAAGAGAAAAACAAAGAGAGAGAAAGAGAGATTTGTCTCTAATATCACAAAGTGACTCCAAATTTCATGCTGGTCCCTGCCTTCATATTTCTGCTTTGAGACCCGCTGTTCCACCCCAGCCACTCCTGTAGGTTGATGGTCCTTCCCTCAATGGCAAGCTCATTGCCACAGTGGTCAAAGCTTTTCTGGCACATTTCCCTCCCTCCAGGCAGATGGGCCCCACCCTCCATTTTGTGCTCCTAATGTGGTCATGTGCTCCACCTATGTGCATCTGAGTGTTTCTTCCACTGCATTCAGAATTCTTTGAGGACAGAGAACCAGCATTTCAAATTCATAGACTACAGTTCCTTCTTCCCAGGGTAGCTGTGATTGCTGGCATGGTCTGCTTTCCAAAGATGAAGGAGTTCCTAGTACAAGATGTCACCAGAGGAGCAGAGCATCCCTCCAAGGGTGACCAGGCCATTACTATTATCAGTGTCCACGTGGGTTTGGGAGAGGCTTTGCATCAATACCAGAAGAAAAAAAATTTTTGAATTTTATTTACCAGCAGGCACTGACCTTACAAATCCTTTTTTCTTCCTATTTTGTTTGTGTGTGATATTAGGAATCAAGTGACTGTGCTCTAACTTGTGCTCTTCCGACCTCAGGCTCCCAGAGTGCTGGGCCTTTTTATTCCTAAGGAGGACCAGTCTGAGCCTCAGATAGTGGAAGGAGTACAGCAGCTCTCTGGTATCTCTTTTATAAGGGCACAAATAACCTCCATTCAGGAAGATCCCACCTGCATGACCTAATCACCTTCCAAGGTCCCCATCTCGAAATACCATCATAGAGGAGTTAAAACGCATTTTACACACGAAGTGACAGGATCACATTGTAAGGTTACAAAAGTTCAAAGGATGAGATTATTTATCTAATTATGACTTCATTTAGTTTAGTCATTATCTTGTTTCTCCTGAAACAATGAAATGGTGCCCTGTAACTGATAGAAATACTAATAATAATCACTTGAAATGCTCAGGTCCTATTTAGCATTTTTTAAATTTTATGCACAATATGCCACTGATACACAAAGAATCTGGAAACCTGACTGATAATACTTGGTTGTTACTTACCAAGCCAGTGGTCGGGTGCAGCTTTCAATGTCTCCACATAAAAACATTGTCACCCTCTAAATGGCAGCTTGTTATTAAATAGTGTCACTGTCAGAACGTAGGCAACTTTCTGTTGCTTTGCTCCAAGGGAAGGCACGGCTGAATTGTTCTCAAAATGATTTCACCACAGAAGGCCAGTCTGTGAATAAAGTCAAAGTACAATATCCTAAATTATTTTGGCCACCTTTGAAATCCTTCACCATGGACTCCAAAAACACAGCAGGCAGCCAATCTTAATGTCTAGAACTTGGAGTCTGCCTAAATAACTTAATTTTTTCCTTTTAAAATCACCCATGCATTAGCAGGGAGCATCACGGTCAATTTTCTATTTTCTGAAGTCATTTTCCTTGCAATGGAAAGGAGAGATCATGACGAATTTCTTTTGCTTCCTAAAATAAGATGGTATTTACCCAAATAATTCATGATATAAATCTGAGCACATGTAGCTAAAAGTTAAATATTGGAAGCATTGTAGGAATAGAAATAATTTCCCTCTAGTAAAATTATTTATGTTAACAAAAGGCTTTAATATGGAGAGGAAAAGAGATATAAAGATAAATAAGTTGTAAGAACAGATTCTTACTGGGAAACAGTAAAGTGAATGAACAATTATCCTAGAGTTAGGAGTGTGATTTCCAATTCACGTGCTCATTGGCTCATACATACATCTTAGATACTATACCAAATCACACATTTCACCATCCCATCCAAACTATTCCAACTGAAACTCAAGATAATTCATCATGGATTTTGTAACAGGCTGAACTGTTTTAAGCAACGGGTGTCATAACCTGCTACATTAAAGAGAATGTCCTACATAAAGTATAAATTTAAGAAAACTATGTTCCTAGGGCACAGTGAGAAAATACAACAGCTAGGTATGTTGACGAGTGAGCTGTCCAGACTTGGGGGGAAGCTTAAAGTGTTTTCCAATTTCCATAGCATGAATTCTCCCAGAGAGATGAAAGGACTGACTTATTTCACTGAGCTGAGCACAAAAGTCTATGAGAACCCAGGTGGGCAGCTCTAGATCACACCTAAAACCTCTGTCAAAAGAATAAGAGGGGCTGAAGGAACAGCACAGTGAATAAAGCATTTGGCTAGCAAGCACAAAGCCCCAAGTTCAATTCCCAAGTACCACATAACTCAGGCATGGGGGCACATGCTTATGATTCCAGGACTCAAGAGGCTAAGGCAGGATTGTTGTGAGTTCAAGACCAGCCTGGGCTACATAGTGAGTCCAGAACAGGACCACCCTGGACTACAGAGTGAGACTCTGTCTCAAAAGAAAGAAAGAAAGGAAGGAAGGAAGAAAGGAAGGAAGAAAGGAAGGAAGGAAGAAAGAAAGGAAGGAAGGAGAAAATACAAACATTAAAGTAAGTAGTAGATGTGAAATGTAAGGGAGAAAAAAATCACCAACTTAATCAGATTTGTCAAGAACAAATTTCTAATAAGGATAAACTTTTTCTTTATTTTTTCTTGTGGTACTGGAGATCAAGCCCAAGGTCTTTTCATTGAACTGTGCCCTCAGCAAATCTTTTTTTTTTACTTTCTGATTTTGAGATAGCATCTCACTAAGCCACTAACTTGCCCAGACTAGACTTGAACTTGTGATTCTATTGCCTAAGCCTCCCACTATACTGGAATTACAGGGCTGTGCCACTGGGCTTGCCTTTGTTTTTAATTAAATGATAATCATACAAATCTATGGAGCACAGTGTGATCTTTTTGTGCATAAATACAACATTGAAAGAATTAC
This sequence comes from Ctenodactylus gundi, assembly GCA_004027205.1. Classification (NCBI taxonomy): domain Eukaryota; kingdom Metazoa; phylum Chordata; class Mammalia; order Rodentia; family Ctenodactylidae; genus Ctenodactylus; species Ctenodactylus gundi. The sequence goes on from PVKB01002361.1 coordinate 98,522, forward strand.
ACTAAGCAACAAGAAATGTGTCCATCAACTCACTGATTTATCATTTTTTGGTGAGAATGTTAAAAGTTCACTATAAATTTTGAAATATGCACTGTTATTATTTTGTGATCACTGCAATGCAATGATCTCTAAAAATTATTTCTCTAATTGAAACATCATACCTTTTGATCAACATATTCCCTTTCCTGAACCTACCACGTTTCCCATTTTCCAGTAACTACTTTTCTACTCTTTATGAGAAAGTTTTTAAGACAGAGTCTTGCTCTGTAGCCCAGGCTGGTCCTGAACTCACAATGGAGCAGAGGCTGACCTTGGACTGACCTTGGACTCAACAGCAATCCTCCTGCCTCAGCCTCCCGAGTTCTAGGATTACAGGTGTGCACCACCACACCCAACTTATGTGGTGCTGGGAATCGAACCCAGGTACTTAGCAAATGACAAAATTTTCTCCTTTGTAAAGGTTGTAGAGTATATCATTGTGCATATTTATCAGATTTTCGTCATTTATCCATTGACACTTAAGTTATCTCCATATATTGACTATTGTAAACAATGCTGCAGTGAATTTGGGATGATATGTATCTCTCTAACATGCCAATTTTAATCCTTTTGAATAGTGGGAGACTAGATCAAAAAGGATTTTGCAAGATCATGTTTCAAACATCAAATGTTAGGGAAAGAACACGCTATGACCTTCGCTCTAGAGTTGGTATTTTGTAGACCTATTTGGCACAACTCAGTGTTACTTTTCCAATACATAAGAGTACTGATCAGCTTTCTGTTGCTGGGACAAAGTAGCTGACATCCACAACTCAGAGGAAGAAAAGTTTAATTGGCTCATGGTTTCAAATGTTTAATCATGGTGGGATGGCTCAAAGCCGAAATATCATAGTGGAAGGGCAGGTCAGAGGAGAGCTGCTCAACTCATAACACCCAGAAAGCAGAAAACAAGGGAAGAGCCAGACAGAATGGGGCCAGGAATCAGACACAATTTGAAAGTGTGATTTAAGAATCTGCTAGATTATCTCAATCCAATCAGTTTGATAATCAAGATGAACCATCCCATAAGTTACTTTGTCCATTATAATGTACAATCATGACTATATACATGGACTCTGGAGGCCACCTGCCTGGATTGAGAATCAAACTGTGGTGACTTGGGTAATGTACTTCATCTCTCTTTGCCCCTCTTTCTCACATATAAGAATAATTGAAGTGCTTGTTTGTTGTGGTGCAATAAAATAAAAGCCAAAGCAGCTACATGATGATCAAGGAGAAAGCAAAACCCCTTTGCAAATCATCAAGATTTACTCACAGGAATAAATTGCTGCAAAGACACTGTACCCAGAACTGAAATGAAAACAATTCTTGGGCCTAGAAGATTAAATACAAGATTAAATCACTGGGTTCTTGGTGTGAATATATGAGTAGATTTAGAAAACTTGCAACCAACATGATTCACATTGTTTCCAATCATGGATTCATTCATTTTTTGTTTATCCCCAAAGAAAGCTGAGCTCCACATCCCCTCCCGCTTTCTGTTACAGGCACTTTGATCCAGCCTTACCCCTTGGAATCCTAGTTCCATTTCTAAACTGAATAGCCATATCCCAATTTGCATATTTATTTATCACCCAGATAAAAATTGTCTTTGATTTCGTATTAACCTCATTTATAAGAGTTCACAGTGGGCAGAATAATGGTTCCCCAAAAATGTCTCCATCCTAATCCCCAGAACCTCTGAATATGTTTCCTCACATGCAAAACAGAGGTATGAATATGTGATTAAGTAAAGAGATGGAGAGACGACTCTGGATTATCAAGGTGGGTCCAATCGCACCACTTGGTTCTGGTAGTTAGGACTAAGGAGAAAAGTATCAATTAGAGTCAATAAAATCAAAGAAATGCAAAAAAAATAGAAAATGAAAGTGAAAAACTGAGAATATAATAAAAGAAAAATAAAACCTGTATGATACAATGCTACGGGTAAATTATGCTGAAATGTAAATAGATGATTCACTGAAAATGAAAGCAGTAAATAGAATAGCAGGGGGAAAAATACTCCTTGTGTTTACTTGCTACGCCATCCTCCCCAAAAAAGCTAACTATCCCACAAGAACAGAAAGAGAACCTGTCAAATTTTGATTTGAAAGATTGTATCCATAGAAATCTATTGAGCTCTGAGGAAAGGAGTCCGATGTAAATCCAATGGTTATTTTGGTGTCAGGCAAAAAGGTTGCGTGATGAACAGCATAAAGGCTGAACAATGGAAACTGATTTTGCTTGGTTTGGTTTGGTCCAGTTTGGTTTGGTTTGGTTTGGTTTGGTTTAGTTTGGCTTTGTTTGGAGGTGTTTTGTTTTGTTTTGTTTTGTCTTGCTTTCTTTTATTCTGGAGTTTTTTGGTGTGTGTGTGTGTGTGTGTGTGTGTGTGTGTGTGTTATTAGAGATCGAACTCAAAGCCTTCACACTGAGCTACAGCCTCAGCCCATTTTTATTTTTGATGTTGAGACAGAGTTTCACTCACACAGTGTTGCTAAATTGCCCAGGCTGGGCTTGAATTCATAATCCTCCTGCTCTAGCACTCCTGAGAGCTGGAATTACAGGCCTGAGCCACCAGGCCCGGCAAAAACTGTGTTTATCACAATCCTAGTGGCACTGGGCCAGATGCTGGTGACAACTCTGAAAAGCCATGCATGCAGCTGTGAGAAACTCAGCAGATCTTCCTAAACACCTGGCAAAGTACCTCCCAATCCACATGAAGCCATGTTTCCAGAGCAGCCCTAAGAATACACTTGCTTGTGAAGTTGTGTTCCTTACTCTGTTTTTAATTGGTGTCTCAGATTTTATTTTGACATCAGCCCAAATCCTTTCCAAATCATCCCATGCCCTTCCACATACGAGCAGTGGTCACGCATACATAACTAAATCCGCACTGTAGCCTCCACACAGCAAGGCTTACAAGAGGAACCCACCATGTTCTGGTGTGGATTCCATGTGGCTGGCACACCCGCCCCACATGACACGCTGTCAGAGTCTCTCCCTGGATGTACAGCCTAAGAGATGATAAAATCTGCCAAGACACAGTTTATCTGTCCTGCACAGACATGCATACACACACAAAAGCTTTGTCAATTTCTCCAGTATGGTTTAATCAGATGTTTTTTAATGTGTGGGAGAGAATAAAGTCTGCTTAATAAACATGTCTTGCTTAAAGACGCTTTGTAATAGCTCAATATTTGTTTCCTTCGTCTCCCTTTACTTTTTTTTTTTTTTCCTAATGCCTTTGAAAGCTGCCATTTGAAGCGGGGATGGCTGAACTTTCCCGGCTCAGCGTGCGCACACAGATGAGAAGAGAAGCCACTATTGTGAGCCGTCTCTTCTCTTTTGGTGACTGAGATAAGGCTCTGCAGAAAGCTGCCATACTGTCCTGAAATTTTAGAAGACATGCAACCCAGAAGCACTCGGTGCTGGGCTTTTGGAACGCTCTGGTATTATTCATATGAAGATATAAGGTACAACAAGCCCCATCCTCATAGGGAAGGAAATAGGACGCTGACACCATGAACAAGCTGGCCAACTACCCCGGCTGCACAGAAGCCAAGCAGACACAAGGTTTCTCTGAGAGGAAACTCTCTCATATATATACATATATAAAATACACAGTGGTCACATTGGGCTTGAGAACTGCGTGCAAATATATGTCAACTTTGCAATCTCTTCCCCTTTTCACCCTCCCTCTCTCTCCTTCAACACCCTTGATTCCCAATATCTTGCCCATTTGAATATTTATTTGTATTCTAGGTTTCTTAGATTAGAGAGAAACCATGTGATATTTAACCTTCTACGTCTGACACACTGCACTGAGAATGATGGTCACAAGTTGTGTCCATTTACCTACAAATGACTCCAATTTGTCTTTATGGAAAACTAGTACACCACTGAATACACAGACCACGTTTTTTGTATCCATTGGTCTGTCGATGGACACTGTGGCATCTTCCATAATTAATCTACTGTTGGCTAAGCACTGGATATTTTCCAGTCCCAGAACACAATAATTTCAATAGTTTGCTTTTGTCCTTATTCTGAAACCATAACTCCAAGTCTTAACAAGATGGTTGCTGTTTTCAGTAATTTTCTTGAAAGTTATAAGCACTGAGAACTGAAGACAGCTCTCTTTCACTCATTAAAAACAGGCACATGTCCTTCTAAACTTAAAAATGGTGAGTTATTCACACTCACATCCACAGATGCCATCATCCATCTGAGACATCTGGTCATGCAAGGCCATTACACATCATTGTGGTGTTTCTGGAGGTCACCAAACAAGTATTTCTTACACAGATAAATATTATCATGTTGTGTATGGCTAGTGATCAGGCTGGCTGGGAATGCCACCGAGTTGTCAAAGACTTAAGTTGCAATATGACAATCACTTGTAACTTTCCTAGTCTACCTTCCATGGGTATTCCTATTTTACCAAAGGCTCCACTGAGTTCCTCTGACCTTGGTCCCCGGTCTTAATTCCTACACACCCTCATAACCACCCTCTGTGAAACCAAAATAAGACCCAGGTCGCTATAGAGTGGCAAATAGGCTAACGGGCAAAAATGCAAACACACAAAGAGCCTGGTGTTCATACTGCTTCAGTCCAAACATGGAGTACACATGTTTGTGATATTTTTGTCCTGACATTGTCCCATAGACCAAAAAGGATTCCATTCATCTCCCGTGTGTCTAAAATGATTTCCAAATAAATGGGCTCCAGTGATCTGAGTAAGTCCCTTTGCCACTGTTTTTCTTTGATTTATAAAGCCTTCTGATACATTTTTATATCAATTCACAAATCACATCCTAAAACAACATTCCCTGGGAATTGGCAAATTTATGAGATACTACATTGAACCAAAATGACTCATCCCGACAACCTGAAATTAATCGGCCCCTGTACATCTTCTCGATGCCATCCTTTTGTTTAGGTGTGAATCCTTGAGTAATTGAAGCTGCCGATGCGCTCATGCACAGGCATCAGCTCTTGGAGAATATTTTCTTAATTCATACATACCAACTTTAAAAATATGAGTGCTCAGGGTAAGACATTATCTCAAAAAATAGAGAAAAAATAAAATTATGATTGCTTTTGTGTAAAGTAGCAGAATCCTGGACAGTGGCCATGCACCAGAGTGCTCAACTGTCAACCTTCCTCCTCCTTCCTTATTTCTCCCCAATAAAGGACCTATGACTGGGTGCTCTTTCTCCCAGGCTTCCTTGGGTCTAGAGGTATAGTGGAACACACTGCTTTCTAGTAAGCCATAACTATAATCACCTGAAGGATTTAAGGAAAATTTTTTTTTCTAATGAAAGTCAGTGATTGGCACTGTCCTTCCCATTTTCTCCTGGGGCATGGAGAGGTGGTGTGGATAGCCATGAAGCCATGAAGTGCCAGGAAAGCACACTGAGGAAGAAAATGAAAGAAACAGGAACCCGAAGTCAGAGATCTTCCTCACAGCCCCACACAGCCATAGGCCTCTCCTGCTGGCCTCCATACTTCTGATGCAAGCTATTTGCTGAAGCTTTGGGCATCAGCTATCTTGTTTTGTAAAGTCAAATGCATTCCTAATTAAAATCATGCCACCCAGCTGTCAAGGACTTAAGTTGCAATGCGACCATCGCTTCTAACCTTCCTAGTCTATCTCTCATGGGTATTCCTATTTTCTCTGGCCACAGTAACCAGAAACTCTTTCAGATCAACAAACATTCATTCCTTGATTTGGTTTACAAATCAAGGAGACCAATGATGAAGAAGTTTGAATTTGGGTGTTAATATTTTTTATAAAACTAGAGACTAACCTGTCAATTGGAAACATCTAATTTAAGATGGTGCCTAGTTTAAGACCGACAGAAGAAACGGGCAACTAACACCAACCTTTTCATTCTCTTCTGTGTCATTTGGTGTAGACTCAGAGCTGGGACAATCAGGCCAGTGAGTTATTGAGGACTCCTCTCAAATGTCACTTCCATGAGAAGCTGTCCTGGACCCCATGGTCTGAAGAAAACATCAACAGACCTTTCGGTGTTTGTGAACTTTGTTACTAACTATATATAATACCACAGGTGCATCAATTTGTAAAATGTAGTTTGTTTTGGTTCACGGTTTCAGTGCTTCTAATCCATGGTGATAAAAGCCCCATTTCTTTGGAGCTTGTGATAGAACAAAACGTAATGACAAGAGCTAGTGGAAAAGGAAGCTGCTTATCTCATGGCAGCTGAAACCCAAAAGATGAAGGCAAGAAGAGGTCAGGGAGCCCAGTATTTCCTTCAAGGACGTGCCCCTAATGACCTAACTTCCTTCTACTAGGCCCCAACTTTTAAAGGTGCCACCATCTCCCAAAAGTGCCACATTAAGGACCACACCTTTTGACACACAGGCCTTCAGGAGATACCTGAGATCCAAATGATAGCATTTCTCAGTCACTTTCTTTCCTCTCTCTTCACAGAACTTGGCTTTGTCTATGTCCTTCTTAAACCGTGTGAGCTTCGTGCTGTCCACACTGTTTCAGTGTCTATCAATATATATTACAAAACATACTTGTCAACATATGAAAAAAATGAGTTTCTTCATCCTCAAGTTTGACAGGGCAGAATTTGCGCCCTTCTTCCTATTGGCCCACTCTCTTCTTTTAGGCCTTCCCCCAGATGACCTTCTATCCTCCCTTCTAATAGAGTCTTGCAGGATCAGAAGCAAACCACAAATGTGGAACTACAGCAACATCAGCAAGAAGGGTTTGTCCTAAGAACTTCATTCTGTAGAATCCAGAGTGTATCATCAGGATCCAATCAGAAAGCAGAGTCCATTCTAAGAATTTTGATTGGGATTTAACACAAAGTATTGGCTGCTTAGGCAATGAAAAAGCTGAAAAGCCAAATGACAGTGAGATAACTTAGATATTACCAAAGTCATAATAAATTTGTCACCCTCCGGATGGAAGGCAAACAAAAAGAGACAGATATGGTACAGGGTGCCAAGAACTTAAACCTCAATGGACCTTCCCAAGAGAGGCTGGGACCACAGAGAAGTCAATATGGGGGGCAGTATAAAATACTGCCCAAAGCAGAGGGAGGGAGAAAGGAGAAATATCCTATCTAGTACCACTGGAAGTTCATCAGCAAAGGTACCAGGAAAACATAGATGCCTGTAACGGCAGAGCAAAGCAAGGAGAACTAAGGAACTAATCTGAAAGCTGGGGGGGTGGGGGGGAGGGAGACACAGGGAGACTGCACTTTGACTGTCACATAACCCAGAAGCCACGGAACAGGAGAAGGGACAAGTACAGAGGAAAGAAAGATAAAGACAAGATAGAAGAAAACATCTCACTATTCATGTGAAGCAAAAATAAATACTAGAGATGTGGGCAGGGAACAGAAGGGCACGTAAACTGGCTCCTTCATCATCCTCATGGCTGCTGCCTGCAGTCCCCATCCTGTGCAAGAAAAAGCACAACCCCTACTGAAGAGTGTGGAGTGGAAGGGAGGCAAAGGCGAAGTTTTCTTCATCTTAAATACCACAAGGTTGCCATTATCAAACGTTATTTGTGGTGAGAAATTTTAAAATAGGAGAATAAAATTTAACTAAGGAAAGAATATGCCGATCAGTGATATGTCTCCATATTATGTTTATATTTTGCTTTGGGAGGTTGACAAAAAAAAAAAACATTCCATGCTTAATACTAATTGATACTGACCAAAAACTAAAAATAAAAACTAAACTAAAAATAAAACCTCTAAAGAAAGAAGTATTAGCCATTAGTAGCAATTATATATCTGTGTTATGATTTCTTAATGGAAAGACATTTGCAATTTATAAGGAATAAAGAAAATTTTATTTTAAGGGGAAAAAAGATGATATTTCAACAAGACGAAAGACCCTACATATAAGTTATGGTTATAGAAATCTGGGGAGTCAGGACCACATGGCCAAGCTTAATAACTTACAATTTTCTGATTTATTTTCTCCTATATAAGAAAGCAAAAGAATAACTAATCCCCTTTCTTCTAGGTTATAAAGGTAATGGCCCAACCACAAAGTAAAACTATGAAAAGTCACAAAGACAGAGGTATCTTTAGCCACACGTCTTTAGGTATTCTTAGGTAAAGGGTACACAGATGACCAGTGACCACAGTCCCAAATAGTTAATAAACATTACAGAATTGTGTTCCTGCTGTTGCTATAATTGTCTGTGATTTGTTTACAGGAATTGACCAGTGGGCAGTAATTGTTCTTATTTAAAAGGCAGGTTAGGAGGAAAAACAATCAGGCCAGAAATCACACATTCTTTCTCCCCCTCCTCTCTGTACCCAACACAGTAATTACCTTGTTGATCTCAGAAGTAGAACAAGACGCCATTCATCCGGAAGTCATCATTTTGACTCATGGTGGAACTACACCAGACTTTGCCTTTCTTGGCCTGAACTTTGTTTCACATAAAGAGCCTGAATGAATGTTGAAAGAAAAGACTGAAGTAGTTCAGGAGAACAAGTGTTGCGAGTATCCGTCAGTATTATAGGGAATGGGTCCAGCAGGTACCTTTATCAAAATTAGCCTTACGAACTTATCAAAGCAAATCCCTGAATTCTTCCTTTACTGGACCACACTGTGGAAGTTTCCTTTAAAATGTGACTTAAGCCCAGCCCAGTTGTACAAGGCCTGTCATCACCGTACTGTGGGAGGCTGAGGGAGGAGGGCTGCAAGTTTGAGCACAGCCTGGGTAACTTAGTGACTTAGAAAGACCCTTTATTCAGATGAATAACATTCTGTCATACGGGTTTAGAAAAGAGTCACCTCTATTCACTGCATTTTAATAAGCACTTATGGGACACTAAGATATCAGAATTATGGGGAAACTTGAGCTGTCTTTCAAGAAGGAAATGAAATATTTCCCCAATTCCCATTTCTCTCCCAGTTTTCCAGCATGGGCCAATGATTCCTCCCATAGCTCCCCTTATGTGCTGGGATCCTACTTGGAAAGTTTGCAAGGATGTCAGCCTGTTGGTTAAGACCTGCAATGATGGAGACCAAGATGCTCTTGGTCTTGCCATTTGCTGCTGTTGGCTCTTTCTACAGCTTCTCCCTGTCATCCTCAGCCTCCTCACTTCTGATGTCACTCTGCCACCAACACACACCTCACACCTCCTTCTAATAAATGGACATTGGTTACCCACTGCTTGTGTCACTCTAGAGATGAAAGAGTGAGCAGAACAGATCTGTCTCCTGCTCTTATGTGGCTCCAGGGTCTTTCTGGTACCAAAACTGTGGCCCATCTGGTAAAAACCCCTCCTTTGAAGCTCAAGTCAATCACTGTATGCTCAGAAAAGCCCCCCTATGGCTGTCCTCCACCTGTGGTTATTCATTTGATAAATGACTCTCCAACCAGACACCGAGCCTATGAAGCAAGAAAGTCAGGACAATGGCTACAGCTTCAGGATCTAAAACAGAGTCTCAACATAGGAAAGATGTGACAAATATCTGCAGATGCACTGAGTCTACTTGCTGGGGCGTCTCTTTCCCTTTTATGTACACTCTAGCTCTGAAAGGGGAACTTACACTACTCTTTTCCTATTAAATAATAAAAGTAACTATTTTTAACAAATATGAGCACATACAGATTTGCATTTCAAATAATCTTAGTTAACATCACAATGGCTTTATTGGCACCCTTGAGAAAGACTTGGGACACCAGGTGCTGGGAATATAGCTCAATGACTAGTGCACTTGCCTAGGTAGTTCAATCCCCCAGCACCACATAATAGAAGTGTAAGGCTCTGGGTTTGATATCCCACCATCACATAATAGTTGGGCATGGTGGTACATGTCTATAATGGCAGCACTGGGAACGCTGATGCAGGAAGATTGCCATGAGCTTGAGGCTAGTGAGTTCAGGACCAGCCAGAACGCAGAATGAAACCCTATCTCAAAAAAAAAAAAAAAAAAAAAAAAGACAGAGAAAAACTATTTGACCTTCTTTGCTTTGTTATCTTATTAGCATTCAATTTTTAAATTACCAAATACCAGCACATTGTTCCACAATTCCTTAGATTTCTATTATTTTGTTCTATACATATAAATGTAAGTTTTAGCCAGTATGATGATGGAATCTTCCAAGCTCAATTCAATGCTGGAAAAGATTTCAAACTGTATCTAGGAATTTAGTTTATTTAGTTTATTGGAGTTACTTTATATTTGCTTTAATGGTCTCATGTATAAATGAAAACTTCACATATGTAAGAACTCAAGTAAATGTAATAAAATAAATTTACAAATATACTCATTCCCAAGTTCACTTAAACATCCCAGCCCTGTGTACCCATGTTACTCAATTATTTTATGCCTTTTCATTTTAGAAAAACAAGTCTAAATTTAACAATACAATTATCCATATTAATTTGGAATCATGAATCTAATCCTTTGGATACTTTAGGGATCAGAGTCTCTAAAATATTCTAATGACTTGAAATATGAAATAGAAACACATTGTTGCCAACGATCAAAAAGTACTAGCTAATGTTCTGGTTTTAATCTCTTTTGTGATCTTCACTAATTATAAGCCTTCTCAAAGTTAGACACATATCTGTTAAAAAAAAAAAACTATGCCAGCCCAAGCAAATCAACTCACTCAAGGTGACAAAAGAACCCCAATGAGCTGATGCTAACACCAATGTGTGGATGTTTTTTTTTTTTTCACACCAAAAGCCCTCTGAAACCTCAGCTCCACGTCAGTGTCCTACATTGCGGATTAATTCAACTCCACTCACTTTCTCCTCCCCAGAAGCAAGGGGATGGGCAGAAAGTTCTAAATCTCTACAATCATGCCTTAGTCTTTCTGGCAGCCAGCTCCCATCCTGAAGTTGTCTGGGGTTCCTTGTCCTCATTCACCTTTTAAGCCTACAAAGGACCTTATCACTTAAAACATCAAAGGTCTTAGAAGGTCGTGTGCAAGGAATCTGGACTGAGACGGCATTGGTCAATTTTTTGTTGCTGAGCAAAATACACAGCTGACGTACACAATTTAAAAGCTGAAACGATTAATTAGGCTCACAGATTCAGAGGTTCCAGTCCATGATTGGTTGGCTCCAAAGCTGAAGCATCATGGCAGAACGTCTACTGTAAGTTGAGAGGAAAATGCTGAACTCCAGTAGCCAGAAAACAAAGCAACCAAGGAAGAGCCCAGATGGGAAGAGACTAGAGGCCTGATACAGTCCATCAGGACACACTCCCATGACCCATTCAGACCCACCCAGAGGTACGCTTTACTGTCTTCTATGTAACTTTCAAGCCAATTAAGTTGACAATCCAGATTAACTATCACAAAGACCAAATATTATAAGGAAAAGTGCCCCAAACCTCCTGTCCTAACTCAAGAATGCTGAAGGGTTTTAGGAGCTCTGGGTCAGGAACAAAACGAAGGGCAGACTATACAGGCCAATACTCCAGGCTCTTCTCAACCAGTAGTTTGAAGCAGAATGCTGAAATCCTGGACATTTTTACTGCATCTCTGATGATCAGTGGGAGGCTCCCCACCACTCCCCTTAAATACTTACTATGCCAAACAGAATTCTCGGGCCATTCCCTCAAATTGGGTGATTTGAAAGAAATTTTCTTTTTGATTCCATTGCTTCTGATCGAATTCTTCTAAAACCTCTTTCAACACTGTTGCCTTGTCCGGTATCTAATCTCCTATTGCCTCACCTGGACAGAGGCGCTCACACCCTGCTTTCAACTAACATTTTACAAGCTGATTCTGGGGAATCAAGCTATGCATCTTCCCTTCTCATATCTCTTTAATAACAAAAACATGATAATTCACTTTTTTCTTTTAGGACAATCTAAGTGACATAAAAAACTGAGTTGTTAAAGCTGGGTAGTTAGCCCGGCTCTCACTTACCTCTTCTTGATAATTCCCCAAAGAAAAAAGGAGAGATGAGGATGTCATCTCCTCCATGCCCAGATGATTTCTTCATGTGGAGTTAATTAATATCAAAAAAAGAAAACATCTTTCTTCATGTACAAAGAAACATGCAGAAACCACATACTGAATAACCTCTTCAGTAATCTCTGTGGATGGGCGCTCTAGGTACTTGGTGACTTTCAGAAGTTCCCTGGTTAACTTTATTTTCAATTTTGCAAATGAACAGATTGCACTCAAAAACTTCAATTTAGTTCCGTAAGTCATGAGGTTGATATACTTAGAGCTTTTCTCTTCTTCAGTCTAAAAGGAGTAACTCTTGTTTTGAATAGTTAAAATAAACAAATCAGGTGTGTTGGCACATGTCTATAACCCTAGCACTCTAAGAGGCTGAGGCAGGAGAACGGCAAGCCAATCCTAGGCAAGTTAGCAATTCAGTGAGACTTTATCTCAAAGTAAAACCTTTTAAAAAGAATAGGCTGGAGATGGAAGTTAGAACAAATGAGATCTTGGGTTTGAGTACCAGTAGTACAAAAATAAATAAATTAAAATAGAGGGTTAGAGTTCCCAAGTTAAAACTTTGATTCTATTTTTAATTTAAACTGAATGACATTTCCTCATCTGTAAAAAGACAGGTTTGAGTTAAATAGACTGAAAGGTTTCTTCTGTCTAAAAGATCATGAGTCAACAGGCTGGCCAAGGACAGCCAAACAGAGTCCAGTAGCAATTATTTTTTATCACGACCGTTGTAAGTGGAAAGCCAAAGTGGTTAGAATTTTTCCTTCCAAACCATTTACTTTGCCGTAGCAGGATTTTCATAAACTGACCTGAAGTTCCTGAGATAAGAAAAATGTGAACTTTCAGGTGACCAAAATGGAATACTGCGAGGGAAATATGCTGTGAAAATTATGCTGAGATCGTTATCCTGATGGAAATTTGGTAACGTACTCCTTATCCTAGGGAAACCACTTAAGGTCAGATAATGGCATAGGGATGAGGATGTTTCTAAAAGGATGCACTGCTACATTTCCCAGACGTTCTTATACAAGTGGAGGTGTCAGAGGTTCACAAGCAAATCCCTGTGGTCAACTGGTACCATAATGCACACTCCAGAAAGGCCTGTTTCTCCCTGGAGTTGTAAGGGAAAAGAAACAGGTTTCTCAATAACAATTAAAAATGAGTGCCAAGTGTTTTATGCTCTGAGTATTATTCTAAACATGTCACAAACATGCCACACATGTCCTATGTCATTACTGCTACATCAAAGACGAGGTTACTGAGCCAGAAGTTCAGTATGAACTTCAGCAGTCAGAGTTCGCTGCTTACACGACACACTCTGCTTCCTCCCTCTTCAGGAAGAGGTGTGGGCAGCTATGCGAGAATCCCTCAAAGTAATCTTTAAATCAGATTTCCTCCATTTTTCATACAAAGCAGGTGACCTCTTGGAGGTTAGTAGCATTTAATATCATCAGAATAGTTTCATTCTTTAATAAAAAGTCTGCACTTCTTTTGCAAACTTTGTTTCACCACTGGCGTATTCATAGAAAAAAAATTAAAATCCTTCAATAGGCTTTCTAAGACAGAAGGCTCAGGGAGCATATGAAAGGAGAGGTCACACATGAACAAATGATTAACTGATAGCATACTGTCTAATAGTAAATAGCCTACCAAAGAAGGGAACTAAACAGAATTAATATTTTAACATTACTAATGTAGAGTTCTTTGACATGTACTTAAGAAGAGCTTTTATATGTAGTACTTGGCTAAAGATACAACCTGTCTGTCTTGATCACTTTTTCATAACACCCACAATTTAAGGGAGGAAACGTTTCTTTTAGCTCATGGTTTCAGGAGGTCTCAGTCTATTCCCAGGTGGCTGGCAATGGTGGGAGGGCCCAGTGCAGGGCCTAGATGGAAAATAAAGCTGTCTGTGTCATCCCAAGAGGAAGAATCAGGCTTGCAGAGAAGCCAAGAAAAAATATATCCTCCTGGGCTACACTCAGTGATCCATTAAACCATCAGTGGTCCTCCTAGAACCACGCCGTAGTTCCTAACATCATGTGAAATCCACAGGTAACCTACAACATCTGAATACATAAGGCTTTGGGGGGATATTATAGATTCAAACCATAACACTTAATATTGAGAAAACAGAGATAACATTTTGAGGGGAAAAAATAGTTGCATTCACATGTAAAATAAGAAAGACAAATGATGTGTGTGACATCCCACCCACACACCCTTGCTCACCCCTCCGAGATCGCTTTGCAAAATAACAAGTGACTGGTGAGTGGTGGGCGGATGCGTGACCCTCGGGTCAGTGTTCAGAAGCTCTGTGAAGACCAAAATCTCTTACAGCTGTCAGTGAATTAAGTTGCTTCTACTTTGATTTATAATATAAGATTCTGACCTCATGTTATTTTTTAAAGTTTGAGAGTGAAACAGCTTTAAATATAAAAAAAAAACTCTGATGTAAAGTGATTGTAGGTCTACAGTATTTTTATCCAGAATATTTTTTGCTGTTCCAAGGAAGAGATCATTTATTTAAGACTAGAGCTTACACAGTGCAAATAGGATCCATTTGGCAAATCTGGCTCCCTCAAAACTTATGTAACCTTTTGTACTACCCAAGGGCCCTGGGAATATTAAAGAACTGCTCCAACTCATTCCTAATTGTCCTAATCCACATCTGTCTCTGATGCTCTTGTCGGGGCTCCTTCTCTGTGGGTCTCCTCTCTCCGTGTCCTTCCACATTCAGCCACCTCTGAATCCAGCCTCTCTTGTCTAACAATACACACCTGTGAGAGTACACATTCTATCGGAACATCCATGTTAATACCTCATTGGAACACAAGAGCTGGGAAAACAAGACAGGCAATCAACTGTACAGGTAGCGCTGGATCATTCACCACCTGGATCCTTGACTCGAGCCAACTACCCAGAACCAGACACCATGATAAACACAGAATGAGCACTTCCACACCTTACTTTTTCTGTGATATTTCTTAAGTCTCATTCTATTTAAAACAGAAACCGTATTTCCCAAAAGGAAGTCTAGGAGACATTCTTTGACAACTACTCAGGGCATTTTTTACTAGCTTTACCTAAACCATCCACATCCTAAATATGACTGTGCTATGGAAAAAAAAATAAATAACCCATCTAACAAGTGCCCCTGTGGAGCTAAAGAAAAAAGAAAGAGCACAGATCTAGGGGAAATTTTATCTTGCTTGACAAAAAAATCATCCAGGAGAGCTGTGAGACCCCACTCCGGAACAGGCACTTTATATTCATCAAGGTGAATGTCGAACGTCTTCCCAAGATAAATGGCGTGTAGATGAGCTTCCCAAGGGAGTTTGGGCACAGAACAAATGGCTGCCAGCCTAAGGACGCAGGGAGTGGGTGAAGCCAATGGAGCAACAGTCAGGAGCCGCATGTAGCAGCCAGGGGCAGTGAATCCCACTGCAAAGGCAGAAAAAGGTCAAGGGGTTTCCCAAAATACTTTAAGGACAGATGAATTGGGTCCTCAACCCTCCCAGGTTCCTCACTGTTTCTATACATCCATCACAAGGATGTTCATGGAACGATGAACCAGACAACAAAGATGATGACCATGGGAAAAAACCTTACCTTAACTTTTTTCCCAGAGCAATAAAGACTAGCAATTCTCTAAACAGTACAGCAGAATCTCCTATAAAGAATGTGTGCGTGTGTGTGTGTGTGTGTGTGTGTGTGTGTGTGTGTGTGCGTGCATGTGTGTTCTCAGGCCTAATAGACAGAACTCCAGGGTGGAACCTGGCCGTCTATATTTGCAAAGTTCTGCAGGTAATTCTGATGCATGGCTAGGATCAAAGACCAATGGTACCTGCAGCCTTGGCAATCAAGGCATACAGGTGACAGAGAAGCACAGCCATAAACAGAACTGGAACCAAGCGGGTGATGCAGGGACAATCAGGAGTTCCCACAGCATCGATGGGAGAAGCAAGGACAAGTAGCAGGCACTAGCATGAAGGGCTCAGCCTGCCTGTTCCTCTCCCCTTGAGCACAAGCTTGTGTGTTTCACACTGGCCACCTCTGGGCAGCTCAAGATTGAATCAACATCCGCACAAGAAACCCGGAGCACTGTCAGCCTCATAGCGGCTTTTGAGTCTTGCACACCTTGAATGTGACTGTTAATCGTGATCATCAACTGGACTGGATTAAGGAATGTCTTTCAGTCTTGCACATTCATAAAGCACACTTCTGGGTGTGTCTATGAGATATTTCCAAGAGGTGATTGGCTTATAGACCAGCCAGGTGAGGAGAACTGACCCACTTTGACGGTGGGTGGTACCAACCTTTAAATTTGTACCCCGAGAATGAAATGAGAAGGAGAAGGAAGTCATCCTGTGCTTTCACATTTTCATTCTACTTTCACTACTGCAATCAACTGTGGATATCAGACTCCCAGGTGGACTCTACCAGACTCTCAACTTGGACTCTACTAGTAACTCTCCAGAGAGATCCCAGGCATTCAGTCTTGGGCTGGAGCTGTGTCCTTGACCCCCATGGTCCAGCTCCTTGGACTGACCAACTACTAGGTTCTCTGACCCTCCAGCACACAGACAGCCATTGTAGACTCTTCCGCCTCTCATCTTAAAAGCCTATGTAATAAATCTGCTTGCATAATTACTCAGATGGATAGATAGATAGACAGACAGACAGACATTCGATTGATTTTGCTTCCCTAGAGAACTCTAACCAATACAATGAAAAACAGCCATGACCTCCTAAAAGGCTATTCCTCCAGTATCTTTTGCCTGGATATATAAGGAATTCTTTTTTTAAAGAGATGGGAAAAAACAGAGAGTTTTATCTGGCAATTATGAAAGAAAAATAGTTGAGAAGCCTGAAGCTAAAGATGATCTTCTGCCAAGGTTTTACGACCCACCATCAGCTATTGGACCTGAGGCTTCCGCTCGTGAGTATGTTCTGAGCGCCCTCTTCTGGAAGTAGCTGGCATCACGCGAGAGCATTTTCCAAGAGAGTTTGTTGGGAGAGTTCTCCCAACACCAGCCCTATTTTGGAATGGGAAGTGAGCCTGGCTATGTGGTTAGTAAGTGATCGCGGCAAACACAAAGGACCATCTGCTGTGTTGTTCTCAATTAGGCAATTTTGCAAGAAAATTGAGCAAATTATCAATCTGACACTGAAATTACCAAAAATAACTAAATTCTGTCTTTTCTTCTTCCTACGTCAAATTATTTTAATTTTGAGAAGAAGGAAGGGAGACAATAATAACTTTTAATTACCAGGACTCTGCAGATTTGTTTGTTCACTAAGAAGCTGTAAGACATTAAAAGTCAAGATGCAGCCGGGGTCAAAATCACAGCATCGCAGGTGGCTCCCAAACTTGGAAGTTTCTTAATCACTCTGAAGATGCGCACACACATCAGCTCTTGTTTTCTTTCCTCCTTCTCCGCGGTGACTTTCAGGAATATAAATCCAGGCACCTGAAGACCCTTAGAGTTTTCCTGATCATTACTTATTACTATTATTGTTCATTTTTGCACTTGTTAGAAATTCCACTACCTGAAAGCAGCTACCTCAACCAAAAAGTCTCTCTCATTCTTTTGAGCTTCCTCAGACAACATGAAGTTATCAAATTACAGACAAGGTGGTCCAAAGGACACAGTACATATAAAAATGTTAAATATACATAATATAACTAAAGATGTGTTTTGCTGGGGATTAAATTGCCACAATATTTTAAGTAAAACTAACGCAAGTACTAAATTCACACAGGGAAAATTAACAAGATAACCCTGCTTATAGGATGCACAACAAATCCCAAACACCTAGTAATGTGACTGCCTTTGGAGTTACCCATAAGCTTGTAAGTGATTTTTATCTATACTTCTGGAAATAGCCCTCACCTATGCCTCAGGCATCTTCCTGCAAGTAACCCTAATAAACTCATTAGCTCATCAAGTTGGACTTTAGTATAACCATTACTTTGGCCTATCTACTGTGCCTTACGGGGGGTGAAGACATGTTGCTGTTCAAGTCTGCCCAGGAAAAGCTATCCCCAGGACATTTGGAGTACTTCATATGTTTATGGAAGAAGTAAGACCAATGCCTCAGTGGAGAAGGCATCACTTAAAACAATTAGTATACACATAATGATGTGCATTTAATAGGCCAAGCATTTAATAAACAGCATCCCATAGTATCTTCTCCATGGTGTTAGGTGTTTTCTACCCTTGTCCTGTATTCCTTGTTGAAATCACACAGGTACTAGAATATCATTCTTAAAGCCGAAGGCAGCAGGACCGTCTTATTCAACTATGAGGTCTTCTACACCCAAAATCTGCTGCTTTTAAGTACCTTCAAAGCCAGAGCACCAGCAACAGGAAGAGCTACTTTTTGAAGCCAGGTTTGTTTGGTTCAAAAGTCTACTTCCTGAGCTTTTACTCTACTCTGGCCCAACCTGTGGGTTGACTGTGCATTTTTTCCCATTTTATTGATGTTTATAGATGCGATACATAATGTTTACACTGATCTTGAATATTTTCTGCATATACATATTGTGGCAAATTACAAATCCTCACAAAAACAGACAGATAGACCAGTGGAACAGAAATGAAGATGCAGAGACAAATCCAAATGTCCTCAATTACTTAATCTTCCACAAAGGGGCCAAGGGCATACAATGGGAAAAGGACAGCCTGTTCAACATCTGGTGCTGAGAAAACTGGACATCCACATGCAGAAGAATGAATCTAGTCACACACCTATCACCATGCACCAAAATCAAATCAAAGTGGATCAAAGACCTAGACATTAAAAGTGAAACAGTGAACCTCGTAGAAGACAAATTAGGCAAATATCTAAAAGACATAGGGGTAGGCAAAGACTTCCTGGACAAGACGCCAAGAGTAAAAGAAATGATCCCCATTATTAACAAATGGCATCTTGTCAAATTAAAAAGTTTCTGCACAGCAAAGGAAACTATCAACAATGTAAAAAGAGAGCCAACACACTGGGAAAAAATATTCACCAACAAAAACTCAGGTAGGAAGCTCATAACTACACAGGAAGCTGAAGAAAAGTAAGCCTATCAAAATAAAGGATCCTATTGAAAAGTGGGCAAATGAAATGAAGAGACAGTTCTCTCACTAAGAAGTACAAATGGCCAATAGATACATGAAAAGATGCTCAACATCTCTCACCATAAGAGAAATGCAAATCAAAACAACGCTAAGATACCACCTCACTCCAGAGAGAATGGCCTATATCAATAAGTCAAATAGTAATCAGTGCTGGCGAGGCTGTGGGGAGAAAGGAACCCTCCTGCACTGCTGGTGGGAATGTAAACTCATACAACCTCTGTGGAAAGCAGTATGGAGATCTCTCAAAAGACTAGAAATAAATATCCCCTTCAATCCAGCAACACCCCTCCAGGGAATATATCCAAAAGAGGCCAAAACCACACATAGCAGAGATATATGTATACCCATGTCCATAGCAGCAGAACTAACAATAGCTAAAATATGGAAGTCACCAAAATATCCATCAACAGACGAATGGATACACAAACTGTGGTATTTATACACAATGGAATACTATGCATCTATAAAGTCCAACAGTGTGGAGGTTTTTATGGGCAAATGGAAGAAACTTGAGAACATCATGCTTAGTGAAGTGAGTCAGAGGCAGAAGGTGAAACATCGAATGGTCTCTCTGATATGAGAGGCCCAGATCACAACTCTTATGGAACTTAAAATGAAAAACGAAGTGAAACAAGGGGGTAGGGTGGGGAGGAAAGAAAGGGTGGGTAGGGGGAGAGACAAAAGGAGAGTGGGAAAGCCCTTGTCACCTTGACAAGATACGTAGGTGCACAAAATGCCAAACTTCATTGTAAACCTTAAATTTTGCATTTATACATATCAATAAAATGGGGGGGAAAATCAAAAAATTACAAATCCTTCCCTTCTCCCTTTTCAACCCTCCCATCCCTTCTCCTCCCCTCCAATTCCATTAGTTCTATGAAGTAATTGTGATCTTGGTTTCTCATATTAAGAGACCATTCGATATTTAAGCTTCTTCTGACCCACTTCACTAAGCATGATGGTCTCAAGTTGCATCCATTTGCCTACAAAAGCCTCCAACCTATCTGTCTATCCTAATTCACCCAGAGGACTCTCTAAAAATAAAATGGAAAAGAGCCACCTATGAAATCCTAGGCCACACCAGTAAAACAAGCATAAGGAAGTAACCATGCAGCTTCAAATTTTGTTACACCAGCTAGCTCATTCACTGAGAGAAAACGAAGCTGATTGTTGTTGTTGTTGTTGTTGTTGTTGTTGTTGTTGTTGTTGTTGTTGTTGTTGTTTTTAAGTAACTGAGGAATCACTGTCAAACTGTTCATGAGGCCACCATGCAGATATCACAGGTGGGCAGGTCGGTCACATTTTTTGCTTGGACATGAAAGCAATTCCCTAAGCCTTTCCCACGCAGGTGTTTTCCCTTTTCTTCACACATGTCATTCTGACTTACGGCCTTGAATAAAGGCAGTGTTTTCAGGGGAAATCGCCAATTTTCCCCCGTGTTATTTTATTATTGTAGTCATTTGCACTCTGTGTTTAAAAGGTCTTTAATTGAACAGGTGCAAGAAACAAAAGTAGTGCGTAGCTGGATTTGTACTAACTGTTCAAATCGAGCCATCAGTTACCAAGAGTTGTTGAGTTGTATGCACTCCACTGAATATTCTGGCCTGGATGTAAATGATCATACACAAGGAGAACCATGAGCATCACATTAGGCCTGCGTGGCAAGGTATGCGGCTACCCATGCTGGGCTCCACGCAGTTCTGATGGACACACTATAGTTGAAGCCCCCCTCTGCTTTTTGCCTCATTCTTTCAGTTTTAGGGCTGAGACCAACTTACTATCTGTACTTTCGGGAAACCTGGAGACCCATTTCTGGAGATTCTTGAGGTTTCCTCTCAGAAACTGACTGATCCAATTCTCATCCCAGATGGCAGTTTCTGATAAAGCTGCATGTTAGAGAATAATAACAATTGAGAAGCTGAAAAAATAAATTGTCCTGAGGCCACCAGAGATCATCAGGTGTTCAGGCTCTACCTCTGGCACCCTGGGTGAGTGAGCCACCAATCCCCTGAGCCTCAGTGTCCTTGGCTGTGCACCAAAGATGTCATTTCACTCTATGGTGGCCTGTGTTCTTTCTTCCCTGTGGTAGAAGACCACAGTAAATCCATCCATGAACTTACGCTAGGAGAAGCTTCTTTGGTTCATGCGATGCTTTGAGATGTGTCAAGCTGTTGAAGTCTATCTTCTTGTTTTACAGTCTACAGACTCAATAGAGTTTCAGATTTGCGATCACATGAAATCATTTATCAGTGTGCCCTCCAGATTAAAATTTCCAAATAAAATTTACTTTTCAAAAAGTGATTTTATTTATTTATTTATTTATTTATTTATTTATTTATTTATTTTTGGTGGCACATGCCTGTAATCTTAACACTTGGGCTGGAGGATTGCTATGAGCTGAAGGCCAGCCTGGGCTACATGGTAAGTTCAAGACCAGCCTGGACTACAGAGCAAGACCTACCTGTCTTTAAAAAAAAAGAAAAAGAAAAATTTAAAAATACCAAGCTATGGGACAAACATTGTGCTATGTTATTCTAATATAAAATCACCTTGGAATCAGGAGAGTAACGCTGGATGGTCTCTGGTATGCAAATATCAGCTTGTGGGGCCTTTCAGTCTCTGTAATCTCTTGAGCTAACTGCTCTTATTAAATCTCTTCTAGAAGTCTGTATCTTTTTCGTCAGTTCTGTTTCTCTAGAGAACTCTAATACAGACGCAAAAGACTCTGAAAGAAGACACTGCTTCCTGCCAGTGACATCCAGGAGCACACAAGAGATTAACAGAAAAGCAAAGAACAAAGAATATATGACCATATGCGTGCCTGGAGTTTGCAGACCGAAAAAAGCGTTATTTTTCAAGAATATCAAAGAAGAAAAAAATCACATGTCAAAGAATTACTAAACCAAGTGCCTTTGAGGGGGATTGTTCTAGAGCAATGTGCTGAAGAAACAAGCAGAGATGTTCACAGGTGTTTCCACCTGCCTGCCAATAGGATTGCTAGCAGGGGGATGGGGGTCATCCAGATGCATATGATGACATTGGAGAACAGATTAACTACACATGTAAATGTGCAAATTCCACTTGGAAAACCTGCTGTTCTCCAGGAGGCAGTTGACAGCAGTTTAGGGGTCTGAATTGGTACTGACCAGTATAAATCTCCAGCTGTGCCCAGCCTTCCTGGATGCTGCCTTCCTTTTCAGTCCTGAGAGCTTTCTGTGAAAATCAGCCCATGTATCCCGCATCCCTGAAAGGCATCTCCTTCAAGCAGCATTCAATTTCAGGGGAGTCCATGGAAGGCAGGTGAGTGGGTGGTCAGTTTTGACTATATTTTGTATACAAGTTAATCTTTCCTCTGGCCACATGCAAGTATATACACACAAATATCCATCACAAATGCAAAATCTCTTAGCATAAATGTGTATTTTTAAAATGGGTTGAGGAGACACCAGATAAAGGAAAAGTTTCTCCAAGTTGGTACGCTGTTAAGAAAAATCTTGAATAGACAGGATAAAATGCTTTCCCGTCAAGATAAATGGAGGTATCTCAAATTAGCCCGTGAAAATCACTGCGACTCTGTGTGAGACCTCATTTTGAGCAGGGCTCCATTTACCGTGGGCTGCCTGATTATACGGGCTGCAGCAAGTAGGGAACATTTGGCTTAAGGAGAACAAACTAATTCCTTAGGCCCCTGGAAAACAATGGAAAATTATATTATTCTGACCCCAAAAAATCTACAAACATGGAAAGAGTTCCATTCTGTAA
The DNA here is from genome assembly GCA_004027205.1 of Ctenodactylus gundi. NCBI lineage: Eukaryota > Metazoa > Chordata > Mammalia > Rodentia > Ctenodactylidae > Ctenodactylus > Ctenodactylus gundi. The sequence continues at coordinate 121,395 of PVKB01002361.1, forward strand.
AAATAAATAAGACCAAAGAGGTTAATATATATTGTATATCAAAAAATCGTAGCCCTCTGAAGATAAAAATATTGGGTAACCAGTTATGATAATCTGCTTTGCTCCTGGCTTCTATTACATTCTGATCTCTTTTCTTACATCATATTTTTCACTTCTATCTACTGATTTGGAAAGAAATATGTTGACATTAGTTGAACTATAAAGAAGAAAACTCTGGGATTATAGATTGGTTCATCACTTACAAAACACTTTTTTGACATGCCACATGTCAACATGTGTATTTCAATAAACATGTAAATATGCAAAGCACTTTATTTCTTAAATAATTATTTTAAAATAAAAGGTGGGAGAGGATGAAACAGAAGTGCGAAGGAAGGAAGGAAGGAAGGAAGGAAGGAAGGAAGGAAGGAAGGAAAGAAGGAAGAAAAAGTAATTTCTAACTGGAGAAGAATCATGCCAGTATTAGACTACATAATGTATATCTTCTTCAACGCTACAGCATTTTACTTACTGTAATTAATTATGTGGGTTATAGGATTCCCAAAATTAACTCTTTTAAATACCTAATCAGGAAAAAAAGATAAAACATGGCTCAATTATTTCTTCTAATTTTTATTCCACAATTCGTGAGTGGCATTATCTCCAGTGCCCTGTGCGTTTTTATCCTGTTTAAATTAGGAGTAATGCCTACTGCCACTGGGTTCCTGAATTTTGTCACTGATCCTTGCCATTTGGTATATCATGGTCACCTTCTGCAACAGGTACTGAGCAGCGTGACCCTGAAAGCAACTTCCACAGCCATATTAGATCATGTCTCCAGCCTCCCACAGACGGTCCTCTGAGTTCCTCAACTGAAGAGGCCCAAGTTCAATCTCCAAGATGTCCACTTTCCTGTAAACTTTCCTCCTCCCAGGCTCTACTTCAATCGTGGAGTTTGTCTTTCCCCCGTACATTCATTTGTAAACTCCACGAGTGAGGTGAGCAGCTTCCAAGATGGCGACAGAGGTCCTTCTGGTCCCCATGTGAGAAACGGTTCACGGGAGATCACCTGTCCAACCGAGGGAGGCCATGGAAGTGTGGAGGAAAGAAATATGAGCCTTTAACTACATTTGGCAAAAAGAGGTTGCCTGCTCAACACTCAAGCAGAGAAAACGCGTGTGGAAAGTATGCGGGTAATGATGCAAATCGCTAAGTCGCTAGTCCCTCCCCCTGCCTGTTTTCTACACAATTTTGCCAGTAAGGTCTAAGGTGTTGGTTCAGGGTCAAGTCAGTCTCTGTGACGTGACCTTTTTCCCTCCTCCACCCTCCTTTTTGTCCCTAGTCACCTGCCCAGGTAAAAGCAGGAGAAATTGAGAGATTGTTATTTTCATCTGAAAAGTATGCCACTGTTACCAACAGGTGGCGCTTACGCCTGGAACGCACACGTTACTGTGCACCAACCCACCTACCAAGCCCACCAAGAGGATGCAGCAGAGTTTGGTACATAATCAATGAGAAGGGGGCATCCTCATTCATACGTGCGCGCTCTCTCTCCTTCCCTTCCTTAGTGAGGGGCACAGCATGCTTAGGGAGCCCTATCAAGAAGCCTGTGCTCTAGGAAGCTGAGATTTGCCCATATCCCACAGGTGAGTTCGGAAGTGAATCCTGAAACCCCTTTGAGCCTTCAGGTAACATGGCCCCAGCCACCCGATTGCCAGCAACCCCCACGAACGACGCTGAGCTGGAACACCAGCCAACCTACTTTAAGTATCTCCCTACCCCTTTAAAGGTGCATGAGGTAATACATGAGTTCTCGTTATGCCATTAAGTGGGACTCAGCCAGCTTATAGGCTGGATTATTCTGATTTTCAGGTGCTACGATGCTCTCCCTGAGAGTACTGTGTGGTTCCACACTGACCCCAGCTGCTCCTGGGCATCATCACCCTACCAGCTTTCCAAGTAGCCCCTTGGGTTCCACCAGCCCCTGCAGTTCAATCCTGTGCCCTGTGGCCAAATTAATCACCTTTCCCACACTTCCAAATTGTGCATATTACCTCTAAGAATCTTAGTTGTTCCTCACCAAATTAAATCTACATCCTTCTTCTCTGCTTTTTTTTTTAACCAATGACTTTTCCATTCTCCTCATAAGGCAAAAATATGGAGTTTTTTATTAGCGACAATTACCAATAATGATGACTTTATAAGTAATAACAGCTATTAGCATTTGTCATTTACAAAACTGAGTTCATATAGGTTAATTCCATTTGCTCTTTAATTCAACCCTGGATCAAAGACGTTATTTAAAATGTCAAATCTCATCAGGTGGGGCCTGATATATTAGGCAGAACTATTTCAGTTGTCAGTGACACAAATAAAACTAAACCTTGCTTAAAAGAGAGGGTGGGGTTATTTCCATCTGTATTCCTGCCACTCAGTCTCTTTGTCCCCTTCCTCCACACAGATAGGCATGACTGCTGAATTGAGGTGCTCCAGGAATGGTAAAGAGCCCCCAAAGCTTCCTCTTCAAGGCTTTGGCCAGAAGAATATAAGCTCTACTCCTTCCCAGTACCCATAGAGCAAATCTCCATTGGAATTCTGGATACTTAGAGAATGTCACTGCGATTTTCTCAAGATCACAGAGAGCTCAGAATTTCCAGCTCTCTATTACAAGCTGCTCCAAGAAGTGGCAGGTGACTAGGAGGAGACCAAAAGAGAAGAAGTAAGGGAGAAATGAGCGCCATCCTCAGGAGAAATAAGACAAGAAGCTGGGCAGAGCATGCCAGCTGATGCCATCATGAGAAGGGAGGGAGAGGTGCTGAATCCCAAGTATTAGACTTGCTTTCTTGCATATTGTCACATGCATTCTCTTGCCCATTGGCAGCTTGAGAACCTCATTTGATGGGGTCCTCATGCACAGAATTTGTCCCTCCTGGTATCCAGATCTCATTCATCTTTCAAGTTCAACCCTTTGTCATTAATTCTCCCGTCAGCCCAGGATTCATTGATCTTATTCTCCTCTTATACTTGACAGTGTTAGTAAGATTCTTATTCAGACATAATTGGACGCTGAGAATAGAAAATGGATAAAAGGTGGAAGCAGAACTATGGTATGTTTTCCTCTTTAATGTAGCCCCATAAAGGATAAAGAACTGACGCAAACTATATTTTGGCATTAGAATTATACTTCCGTACCAGATGAATAATACACTGAGATATGGAAGATCTGGAAAAAGTAGGTTGGTGGAGCCAGGAAAAAGATCATTTCTAAGCAAAGGGAAGATTTTTGTGTCTGTATTTATTCAAGAAAGTTCTGGAAAATGCTCCTCGTGCCTTCAGGTTTTACCTTTCTGCTGTTCTGAGCAGAGAAATACAGTCAAGGTTACAGTGTTTTTCCCATTTCCAGCACCTCCTTGGCTTCTTTGGGACCAGGAACTTGGTCACATAACAACAATGGAATGAGCGTCTACTATGCCATGCGTTGATCTATGTGCTAGATGAGGACAGAGCACCCTCTGCGAAGAAGGTAGCATTTCGTGGGTATGCAGAGACAGTGAATGTCATACAGATGGTCTATAAACACAGAAACAAGTACCTAAGATGACAGCAGGGTTCGAGGGTAGTAAACATGAAAGTCAGTTCTTGTTATCTATATCAAACCTTTTGCCATTTAATTGTGTTGCTTCTTTTATCAGTTGCAGTTGAGGTCCTTGGGAAAACTGTGATGGCCAAGCTCTTGGGAGCAGGAGCCACCCTCGTTCAGTGTATCCCCCAGGATCCAGAAAAAAACAACTCATATTGAGGATTCAAAAAGTTAACTGAGGTGCCAATTAATGAGGACTGAAATTTCAGTACTAGTTTATGAAATCTGTGACTAATAAGGGAAATATTTCAATCTTGAAATTACTCCTCTTGTGAATTCTTGCTGTTGGTATCATCTAGACACATCAGCTGGGCACGGTAAACAAGCTCAAACTTTCATTGGTTTGTGACAAGTATCTATTCTTTACTTCTGTTCCTTGGTCTTGTGGATTGGCTTCAGTTCTGGTTCTTATACTCTCTTAAGGATGTGACTGAGGTACCAGCTCTCTTGTGATCAACAAAAAGAAAAATTGCAGGAGCTTTAAGCCATCTCCTGGCAGGTAGTTCATAGTACATCCACCAAGGCCTAGTGACTGTTGGAGAGACCATGTCAACTTGAGGCAATCAGGAACCACACCTGGATTGGGGTTTGGGAACCACGCCTAGATTAGGCAATTGAGAACCAGCCTGTATCAGAGTGTGAGTGATTTGCCTGCCAGCAAATGAGGGAAGAGCACCCACACAGATGTGGGAGGCCCACCTGGAACTCAAGCTCTATAAAAGGAAGGAAGAATAAAGATTGATACAGCTTCTTCCTCTGGGAAAAGACTGGACTTGATGAGACTTGGCTGCCTGTTTATGATGTCCTGAGAAGCTGCCTCCACCTCTGCCTCTGCCAATTTCTTCCATTGCTGCTGGCCACCCCTAAATGGACTAGGACCTTGTGAAACTGTGAGGTAAAATAAACCTTTCCTTCCCTAAATTTGTAGATGTTGGGTATTGAGTCACAGCAACAAAAAAGTAACTAAGCCTACTAGCCAAAGAAGTCACATAGCCAGTGGCATGGGTACCAATGAGTGGGAACGCTGTTAGGTATCAAAAGGTGGGAATGTTGCTAATCATCAATGGATGGGACTATGGACTCAATGGCATCAATAAGAACGACATCATGAGAAATCATTAGAAGTCACATGTCACCTGTGAAAAATGCATAATCTCCATAGGAAAGTGTACCAAATAATTAGGAATACAACGAAACATATCCTATGAGGTTTACTGTTTCCTATCTGTAGCATAAGTTACTATAGGTCAGATTTTAAATCTATGCAATACCTGGGATTGTATCCTTAACACAATATTTTAGTGTGCTTGAGAAGCACATTTAAAAATCCATTAACTCAGAAGTGTTGAGCCCAAATATCTATCTCTCTGAATCAGTGATACAGAAGTAGCTTTAACTATTAATCTCAAAACCATTACTGCAAACTTTATGCCCTTAAAACATTTCATACATGATAAATATTTTACAGCATATCCACTAAGCACACAAATTCCATTTTTGAAAAGTAAATTTTTTTCTCTTTTTTGTTACAATTATTTACAGGCATAAGCACATTTAATAATACAAAAGCACATATAATGTCTTATTTTCTAGATAAATTGTTTTACTGCTTTATTTGTAAAAAGAAAAAACATTATTTGTGTCCAACAGTGTTCAGCAGGAAAAGACACACAGCAAAAAAAAAAAAAAAAGTAAGGAACTTAGCCAAGCTCACTTTAACCTAGGACGTCTCTTAACTCTTGTATCTTTAATCAACACTGATCTCCGCAGATTAATTCCTCATTCATGATCAGTTTTGGCCTTGGGGTCCAGCACCCCACTTTATTATGCATTAGCAAGTCCTCAATACAAGCTGGCAAACCACACTGCCAACCCAGGTGTGTAGAGAACTCCTGAACACTCGCACCTTCTCTGTCACAAGCCCACCTTAGACTCAATTGAACAGAAGAGCCCAGATTTTCATTAAAACCTTTCACATGCCCAGTCCTTTCAAGTGAGCTTTCCAGACAGCAGAAGAAAGATTCATTTCATGGTGAGAACAAACCCACAAAAATTACTGAAGTTGCAGACTCGCCTAAGAAAGAATGGCATCAATGTAACCCTGTCCAGAGAGATACATTTGGAAAATGTCAGCAGACCCGAGCCAGAGATCAGGCAAGAAAATGAAATAAAGAGAATGTGTATTGGAAAGGAGGAAGTGAAATTATGCTTATTTGCAAGTGACATGATACTCTACATTGAAGAACCCAAAAACTCTAGCAAGAGACTCTTAGAACTAATTAACAAATTCAATCAAATTATAGGATGGCATTGCCCCACACTAATAATGACATTGCTAAAAAAAACAGCTTAAAAGAATAATCTCATTCTCAATAGCTCCTCAAAAAATTAAATACCAAGGAACAAATCTAACTAGGAAATGAAGGACCTTTACAATGAAAACTACACTGTCCCGGAAAAAGAAATGAAGAGAACATTAGAAAATGGAAAGACATCCCTTGTTCTTGGATAGGCTGAGTTAATATTGCCAAAGTGGATATATTGCCAAAATTGATGTAGAGATTCAATTAAATCCTACTGAAATATTAACATTTTTCACAAAACCTGAGAAAATAATCCATATATATATATATGAAGTATTGGCACAAAAACAGGTTGACCAATAGAATAGGATGGAGGATGCAAAGACAACCACAAATACCTTCAGCTCTCTGATCTTTGGGAATAAAAACGTGCACTGGAAAAAAAAGGATAGCCTCTTCAATAGATGGTGTTGGGAGAACTGATTATCCACACGCAGAAGAATGACTAAACACATACCTATCACCTATGTACCAAAATCAAATCAAAGTGGATCAAAGACCTAGATTTTTTTAAAAAATCAAACCTCCTGGAGGAAAAAATAGGGACAATTCTTGAAGATATGGGTGTGAGCAAAGACTTTCTCAACAGGACACCTGCTGTAAAAGAAATAACATAACCCCAGAATCAATAAACGGGATTATATCAAATTAAAAAGTTTTTCAATGTAAAGAAAACAACAAAGTGAACAGAGAACCGACAGAATGGGAGAAAATTTTTACCATTTATACCTCAGACAGGAGACTAATAACTAGAATACATACAGAACTGAATAAAAATAGGCCCCTCAAAATCAAAGACCCAATTAAAAAATGGATGTTTGAAATAAATAGGCAGTTTTCAGAAGAAAAAGTAAAAGTGACCAGAAAACACATAAAAAATGTTAAACATCCTTAGACATAAAAGAAATGCAAAATCAAAACAACAATGGGATACAACCTGGCCCCAATGAGAATGGCTTCTATCAAGGACACAAAAAGCAATAAATGCTGGTGAGAATGCAGAGAAAAGAAACACTTTTACATTGCTGGTGGGACCGTACACTAGTACAACCACGATGAAAAAAAAGTATCAAGATTCCTCAAAGAACTGAAAATAGATATTCCATTTGATCCAGAGTTACCTGTTCTGGGTATCTTTCCAAAAGTGTTATAAAGCACCATATAACAGCAGAGATACATGCATATCCATGTTTATAGAGGTACAACTAATAATAGCTAAATCATGGAAGATGTCAACATATTCTTCAATAGACCAATGGATTATGTGATTATACACACACACACACACACACACACACACACACAATGGAGTACTACTCTGACATAAAGACAAATAAATTCATTTCATTTGTAGTTAAATGGATACAACTGGAGACCACGGTATCTAGTGAATGAAGTAAATCAGACTCAGAAGATTAAATACCACACAATTTCTCTGATGCAAGAAACCCAGAGCATAGATAAATAATAGAATCACACATGAGATATTGAGAGTCAGGGAGGATGAGAAGCGGGTGGAAAGGGTGGGAGGAAGAGAAAGGATTCAGGAAAAGGAATGTGCCATTGTTGTGATGTATGTGCACAAAATTCTCAAGTTTAATGTAACCTCTGTGTATCACATATACTTACTAATAAAAATGGAGGGAGGAAAAATATCAACAGAAAAACTCATGAAGAGATCAAAAGTCAAAAAAGAGAAAATTTTATAATGAGTCACTGTAAATAGAGCACAGAAAAAACTGTGAATGAATAGCAAAGGAAAGAGCCAGCACAAAATCTGATATGATCTAATTCTTTGAGGATTGACCACTAGCTGGAGGGAAGGAAATACTGTGAGAACTTTGACATGCAAAACCAAACACACAAAAATTAAAAGTGAAGGGATAATCCTTCTCAGATCCTTCGGAGGAAAGGAAAGGGATAAAGACCTGCAGTTCCAGGCTTGGGATGTGAAGAAAACTTCTAGAATGAATCGTTTTCTTACAGAAAGACATGTTCCTGAGCTGGGCAGGAATCCTCCAGAGCATTTCAGGAACTTTCATTGTCTTGGAGACATGAGAGTAGGTTTTCCTTTCTGGGAAAAGAGCTTGCAGTGATCATAATGTCACGGTCACCAACCCCTAATTTTTAAAAGGAGAAAAGATAGATAGGTATCAGGAAGCCCCCTAGACACCCTTAAATTCAGTTTATGGAATACTTAGAAGAGTTTTATTGAAGAGACTAATGGGGATTACTGAGAAAATGACATACTTTTCTGAAAAACTGCAGTGAAAGCAGAAAACGATGGCAGGGCACTTAATCACTTCAAAAGAAACAGGTCCCAGTGTTGCAGGGGACACAAAAGAAGAGTCACAGTCCCAGCTGGATCATAAAAGACAACCACGACTAATATTTACTACGGGAATCTCAGCAAAAGTTCACCAAACAAAAGAAGTTTTCATAATATTTTCACGCAGAGAGAAAAATGCACCCCTGTGCTACCTATCAATACTACTGTCCCCGTATTTGTTGCATGGAGAATGAGGAGGAGAGATCTGTGGCAGACAAATCGGAGCCACTTCCCAAAGTGCATCCTCTCCTTTGGTGGCGCTGCTTTGGCTTGGCCCCCAAGCCCACCCTCCTGCAGTAATTGAAATAAGCCCTGAAATAAGCCCATCCCCTAACATCCTCCTCAAGTCAGCCCTATGCGTCATCACCAGATCATGGCCTGATCTTGCAACCAGAGACTGGCAGAAAGATCAATGAAGATGTTTTGCTTGATGGTTAATCTCTGCCCATCCCCTCCTCCCCATTAAAGAGGACTATACTTGGATTTATTCCTTCTGCCCCAGCCCCAACAATACCATGTATCCTGAGTTCTGGTGAATGTTGTGGATATATTTTACCTATGTACACATGAATTGAGCTTAACAGTTTGTAACTGTAATTTAGTAGTGCCATTTTCCTACTGGAACAGCTGCACCCATAATAGTCTTTCAGACACTGGGGAAAAACACCCCGTGCAGTGGCCCCAAGACCTCCCCTAAGAGATCTCACTCCTACGCTCCTGCCTCATCTTTGGTCACTCCTATGCCCGACTTCCCAATGCCAGGCAGTTCTCATCTGGACACTCATGTCCGCCATGAACCTCTGTGCTGGCTTTCACCTCTGACAAATTATGCCACAGAGTTTTAGAGTGTGGAGCCTCAACACAGCACATTCTCGAAAAAAGTGAAACTGAGGCACCCTCTTAGAAAATCAACTCGGCAGATACCTAAAGGCATACTTTTCCACAATTAATCTCCTTTTAGGAACATACTCTAGAAGAAATCAAAAGATATAGATTAATATGAAAGAAGACTGTTCATGGTAGTAAGAGCAAAGGAAGACAGGAGAGAGGAAAAGGCACAAAGAGTTATGGTTTAGGTCTAAAATGTTTACTCAGTTTCATGATTTCAGAAGTGAGACTTTCAAAAGGTAATTAATTGGATCAGGATGGTGCCACTCAGTGACCTAGAAAGGTATGTTCTTGTCCCTGACTCCTCCCTTCTCTATCTGTTTCATGACTGCCATGATATGAGCAGCTTAACAACTCCAGTGCCTCAGAACCAGCCAACCAGGACTGAACCCTCCGGAACTGTGAGCCTTTTCCTTTAAGTCGTGGGTGTCAGGTATTTTGTCCTAGTGAGAAGGAAGTGACTAACAGAGAAAGAAGAGAAACAGAGACAGGGAGCAGTGGACAAGATGGGGGGGGGGGGGGGGGGGGGGGGGGGGGGGCAGGGAGAGAGAGAGAGAGAGAGAGAGAGAGAGAGAGAGGCCAAAATCACAGAGACAGAGGCAGAGAGGCAGAGCCTAGCTTATTTCCAACTTTACTGACACTCTTGTAGGATGATAAAATTCCCAGCACATTCTTCTACCCAGGCATCCAAATTTCAAGAAGCACTTAAACAACAACGCAATAAACACTAAGTTAAATAAACCATGTGTGTTCTTTCCTGGCTCCTCTTTTCAGAATCACCAGAATGAATAATTCTAGTGTGTTCATTCACCAAACACTAACTGCCAACGACTGTGTGTCAGGGACTGTGTGAAAGAGGCCCTGGGGCTGCAGACGTACCCTGGGGGCAAATACCCTCCCGCTCCCTGAGCTCTTGTCCCACTGGGGGACAGCACCCAGCCCTGTAGGACAATGAAAACAGACTTCAGTCTGCAGCAGTGTAAAGAGCACCTGATCTGCCCATCTCCCTGCATTGCCCTGGGCCTCAAACCTTGTTTTTCCCATGAGACTGCCCGCTACCCTAGACTCCAGTCCCCCACACTGTCCCTAATGCTCTCACTGTCACTGTCTCTGCCAACCTCTGGTAGTTGCTCCCAGGATAGAGCCCATGGTCTAACCACCCATTTGGACTACAATATTTAAAATGAAGATTACAGTGATCAAATTTCTGATTATAAAATCTCAGAGAGCAAGAGGGGAAAAAAATCTCTCTCTCAAAAGAAGAAACTGTGGGCACAAAACAGGAGTAGAAGGAGCAGTGCCACCGTTCCTGTAGCCAGTTTAGGGGCCCAGCAACTGCGATCCTGTCTGGCACTCACTGATTAAGGGCTCACAGTGGGCAGCAGGCAAGACTAACAACCTGTAAAGGAAAAGTAATAGGGAAAATCGAGGGTCTCTCTCCGTCCCTGTTGGGAAACCCCATCCAGTCACCCACAGTCAGCCATGACCACCTGCCTAGCTGTCTTCTGTAGGTCTAAATAAAAAATAAAAAGGTTTGCCAGATATATCCCAGCAGAAGAGCTGGCAGGAGAATAGGACCAATGGAAAATCACAGACATGGAACGCAATGCAACAACTCCTGACTGTGTCTTCAGGACCACACATGCTCAGAACCATAAAAGCAGAGTCCTAAGTGAGTCAAGACTAAAATCAAGACAAATGATAGTAAGCAATACTTGTCTAATACCATCCTGAATGCGCCCAGTCTCGCTAATAGTAGGCAATACTTGCTCATAATAGAAAACATCAAAGGATTCTGAGCTTTAGTCCCAGGCTGGCCAAGTTCAAATCCCAGCTCTACCCCCAGCTCTGCAATTTTAGGAAGTTATGCAAGTTTTCTGCCCCTCCATTTCCTCATCTGTAAAATGGAAAGAATGATAGTAACTACCTGAAAGAACTATGAGAGAATTAGCAGTTTACAAATGTTAAGAAGCTGAATTCCCACCTAGAATAAACAAAGAGGTGACCAAGAAAATATTCTGATCAGATGCCCTGACATTCTATTCTCTCTAAGTTAGCAAAGATGGACCTACTGTAAGTATGAAGGTACATTTATCAGTATTCAATAGCTGTCACCAAAAATCAGATTCCTTAGAAACAAAAATTCGAACTCTGACCAATAATTTGGCCACTGATCCACTAAATGCAAGGGATTTTATTGTTAAAGGAATATACTCAGCAAAAATAGCAACAGTCTGAGACTTCTGAGAGGTTTAGACCTCAGCTGCTGTCTTCCCTCCCAACACTATTGGTCAACACTGTGCCTAGCCCTGCAGAAAATATTCATAAAGAAAATACCCAACACATTCAGAATTGGTGTACACCTCTCTTGGAAACCCTAAATTCTTTGCATGTCTCAGATAATAATTCATCTGAAAAGATTATGTTGTCTTTTGTGATTTGAAAACAATTAACTGGAATCTTCCATACTAAGAAAGACTTAGTACTCCTTGTGATATCTTTTGGAAACTGAATTTTATTTGGAAGATGAATTTCCTCCAAGTTTCTTCTACCGAATATTTTCTCCTGCTATTGATTTCTTGGGGTTCATTCCTGCTTTCCTATCTACATTAGCTTGAGTATGGAATTTATTCTTGTTCTCTAGAAATTTCCTACATCTACTGACACCAAACACTGCGTGTAGACACTGAGATGAGTGATGAAGCCATAGTAGAACATTGGATAGGAAGAAATGACAACCCTGCTCTTGAAGTGGCTTCAACTCAGCTCCCCCTCCTCCCTCAGGGAAATGACTAGTCCCCTCTTCTCTCTCCTCAGACTGCTTTGTCATTAGGTTGCCACTTTCTTCTTCTTTTCTTCCTCTTTCAGTTTCTCCTGCCCAGTGAGTACCTCTCACCACCCCCAAGACTGTTCTCTTTTCTGCCCTGAAGTTGTTTCTCTTTGTACCCCTTCTTATCCCTCCAACTATTCCCTATGGCTCTTTCTTTACAGCCAAGATAAAGACCCAAGGAGCCTGGGGTTTGCTAAATTAAGGTGGTTTTCACCCCTAGAAGAGAAATCTGATGAAGTGTCTGCATCTGGGACAAACTGTTGCATGGGAGATATTCAAATTGTTATTTGAAAAGTACTCATGAGCAATTCTACCAGCAGATCTTGGAAAATGGTACTTCCAGCAGAGGGAGCAATATGACAAAAGACACTGTCAAAAAAACAAGGGTGGGTATGTGTGAAGGAAAAGTGATGTGACATATTCAGTATAGTGAGTGAGAAACATGCAAACGGTGAACGGCCTGCATAACATTCACAACATGAAGACAGACAACTGTCTGGTGGTGGTGATTTTGTTTGTTTGTATATTTTGGTTAATTTGGTTAAGTTTGGGTCTTTTATTTCTTCCAAAACTTTATGCAACATGCCTGATTTCACTTTTAGGTTTTGAACACATGAAATACAATTAATTATAATAACTGTTGTCATGTCCTTGCCTACTAATTCAGTTACCTGGGTCATTTCTGAGACATGTTTGATTGCTTTTTTTTAACAGTATAAGTTGCAGTTTCCTATTTCTTTTCTTCCTGGGAATTTTCTTAAAGAGACTGCAAGTTGTGACTTTGCCTTATTAGGTACTGAATATTTCTGTACCCCCAGTGAATAATCAAGAGCTTCCCTTGTTTAAGCAGTTAAATTACATAAACTTTTAATCTTTTCATGTATGACTTTTAAACTTCGCTAGTAGTATTAATTGCAGGGTCAGTTTTGTCCCACACCTGACAGCAAACTGAGTTTTTCAGTGGTTATGATGTTTTGTGGGCTTGCTGGTAGGAACAGGCACCATCAGCCTATGCCACCTCCAGGCCTTCAAGGAAGTGCTGTCCCCACCTCAGGCAGTTGCCCTCATATGAAAGTCCTAGTCAGCACTCAACTCATTACTGCTCTCCCAGGCTCACCCACTCTCCATCTGCTAAATCAAAAAGTTATTTATTTAGATAAATAACAAAAGATTTATTTAAAAAAAAACTAGCTGCCATGTAGATAAAGAAGTTACATGCTTCAAATCATCTCTGTCCATTTCAGAGAAGCAGAAATCATTTATACCTCAATGGAGACACAGGCTACACTTACAAAACAAAAGGAAGTTCACAAACAACGGTGGGACCCTCCAATTGTTAGTTAACATCCTTATCTCCACAACCAGCTGTTGAAGGCCTTGGAGGTGTTAGATACCTAGGGGATATTTGCATCTTCACAGCCAGGTCCTGTGGGAGAGAGTCTTTGATCAGAAACTGCCCTTTCTCCTCTGCTGCCACTTGGAGTCTAGGATCCCTCCTTTGAGTTGGTAAGTACCCAGGAGATGTTCTATCTTCCCGTCTATGTCACTTTCTTTCCTCTTCTCAAGGGAAAAGAGGGGATGGATATCTGTCTACTTTCTGGAAAATTCTAGCCTTGAATTTTAAAAAAACTTTAAAGGCTGTTCTGCTACTATCAGGCTGATTACTTGCAGGAGACCCTCAGGGACATCCAGATTTTACTCTTCATGCAGCTCCTCTCTTTTCTCTCCTCCTGAGAATTGTCACTGCCTCAGCCTCCCCAAACTCTAAGGGAGATTCCTGGACTCTGCCCAACTTCCTCTCCCTGCCTGGTGTGGTTGAGAAACCTTCTCAAGACTTGAGATCAACCATGGGCCACAAGCAATTATTCTTTCTTTCCAAAACCACTCTCCTGCCTCAGAGCCAGTGCACTGAAAAACATTGGCTTTTGTCTTAGACTTTTTTTTTTCCTGATGGGATCAGAAACCCAGGCCTTATTCCTCATCTAAAGCACCCAAGGTAACCATTTCTTATATTCAATTGGTTGGGTGGGTGGGTGGGTGGTTTTGTGGGCTTTTTGCTTGCTTTTTTCCTTAAATATTTTTTAAATAGTTGTTCATTTTGGAGCACTTTTAAGTGGTACGGAAAACTTTAACAACAGAAGGCACCATGACCTTCACATGCCCCTCCCACATGCGCACAGCCTCCCGCACCCTCCGTACCCCTCAACGGAGAGGTACAATTGTTACAGTCCATAAACCTCCATCACCACACTCAGCTCTCTTCAGTAGTTTAGCCAGGCAGGCCTCAGATTCGCCATCTTCCTGCCTTAGCCTCTGGAGACGCTGTGAACACGGGAATGGGACACCTGGCTATCAGATTCTTTCACAGTATAAAGTCATATAACTCACCCTTCCTCTCTCTGGTGCGCTTTCCTCATTCCATACATAGAAACTCAGTAGGGTAATTACTGGATTAGTATCCATTTTGCCCAAAGGGTTATCCGTATGTGAGGGGAGGGGCCACATCCACCTGGGCTAACCATAAGTGGCATTCTCAGTGTCTATCGGTGCACTTAGGAAATATTTGCCGAATGGATGGCTCTGCTGCTCCAAAATCTACGGTAGAAGCCTGGAATCTGGAGAATGAAAGTAGATAGCATCTGAAAAGGAGACAGAGTGTGAGAAGAGAAGGGAAAGGAAAAGAAAGAGGGCTGAAGGCTCAGCTATCAGCACAGAAGCAAGCAGGAAGACTGGAGAAACAAGATTTTTCAAATGTTTTTGGTTTCTGTCCTATCTTTCCATCTCTGTCCCTCTGTATTGCCACATTTCTGTTTGCTGACACAGACAGAAGCCGTGCGTGTTAGCACATTATTAACCAGTATAGTCTCATGGATCTGCAAGAAAATATGGAGGGAAAAGCGAGAAGTGATAGCTCAGTAGGAAAAAAATTCCAAAAGATGGAAGTGTGCGTGAGGAAAGAAACCAGCGCTTCAAGTCACTTCTCCAACATGTTTATGTCTCCATGTGAAAGGAAAGCCCAGTGCTGCCTTGGGTCCCGTCAGGGCTCTTGCTTCTTTATTGTTATATTTCTTTCTTGGTGTGTGTTTCTCTGTCTCTCTCTCTGTCTCGCTCTCTTTCTAAATCTCTTTCTGAATCTCTCCCTCACTCTCTTTCTCCCTCTCTTTCTTTCACTCTGTGTGTGTGTGTGTGTGTGTGTGTGTGCGTGTGTGTGTGTGTGTGTTTTAGTTTAGACATCCACAAAAAGTACTTTATTTTGAAAACAGTGTTACTGGCAAAACACATCAGGGTAGTAATTTTTCTTTCCATCCATCTCAAGGTCTTTGGCTGTGTTCCCTAAGATAACACACAGAAGTGTGTGTGTGTGTGTGTGTGTGTGTGTGTGTGTGTGTGTGTGTGTGTTCATACGTATGTGTATCAACACAGATCATGCATACATATATATCAACAATAAGTATTATGTAAGACTGGCAGATAACAAGAGAGGAGTAACTCTCTAGCAGGTGGCTTACAAATGGAGACCATATATCATTTTCAACAAAGAACAGTAAGTTTTTAGAGAAGAAGTAAGATAAAGGAAAATATTTGGGGAGAATAGGAAGGCTAACAAACAGGGGGTGTTATGTAGACTCCTCTATTATGATCTCTGAGACAGGAAGAAGTCTGAAGTTGTCCTCAGTGACCAGCATGTGTCCTGCCAGAGGAAACGGGGGTAGGAGAGGAAGGATCCCGGCTTTCACTGATCAATATCCTGCCTTAGGCAAACAGCAGGAGGGCAGAGAGGCTTTCTGGTATCTGCTTCTCCACTGCCTTTGCTCACAACATTTTAGGGTGGCATATTCTGTCCCCTGCCCCACCATTCTTACAGCAGATATTTCTACAGACACCAGACTCACCAAAAACACTATTTAGGGAGAAGAAGGAAGCAGAACTAGAACTGAGTGTGCGATTCATGCTGTGTAATCTGAGCCACAGTACCAGAAGCTGCCTGGGAGTCAATGCAGACAACTGAGTAGTTGACATCCCAAGAGGTCTACCTCAATAGAGCAGCACAGCAACTCAAGCTCTTGCCATGAGCTTTGCCTGTGTTTCCTTTGTGAAAGAAAAGGATACGTCAGCCAAAATGTAGACCTCATAGTGCAAGAAAAACAACATCTGGAGTCTTCGCCAGAAGCAAGGCAGGCCTAGGCAGTCCGGTGGTGTCCAGTGGGGATCAACCCATGAGATCTGGAACGTGGCCCTGCGAGCTGCCACCAACAACATATGTCTATATGCTAATGAATGTCAGGCTCGTTTAGAATAAATTTGCATCCATCAAAGTCAAGTGAGCAGAATGTTTTGTTGTGTGTAAATGGCCCTTGAGATTGAGGGAGAACATGAGCTTCATTACCCATTCAGCTTCCAAAGCAGCATAGAAAAAGTGTCCTGAGCTGGGATCACTCGTTCTCACAGATGCCTGCAGTTGTGTTGCGATTTACCCAAAAACTCACTCCTGAGAGTGGCACTGGAGGGTGAGGGGACAGAGAGAAGGGAAGAAGGCAGCCACTAGAGGTGGACCTCCTTTCTCAAGAAGGACAGAGTGCTAAGCTTCAGCTTTGCCCTGACTTACATAAGAGGACACAATTCTCTTCTGAGTCTTAGTTACCTCATCCATAAGGGAAGGATTTGCCAAATGAGCCTTAAGTCACTGAAACTGCCTATAGTTGGAAGACTGAGGCAGGAGAAGGCAAATTTGAGCCCAGCCTGGGCAACTTTGTGAATTAGCACAAGATCTAGGCTTACAATCAAACAAGAGAAAGAGCTGGAACATAGCTCACTGGGAAGGTCCTAGTATGTAACTCAGCATGAAGGTCCTGGGTTCAATCCCAACTACCAAGGACGAAAAGAAAACACACAAAAACATCAGTACAACTGCAAAACTCTCCAACTCATGTGTACAACATCGGTGGGAATTACCATTTCATTCCAGTAAGTCATAGAGATAACTAGCCTCATCCCAGGACCAACCAGAGTTGCTCCAGAATACATCACACATAAAGATAATGGAAAGGATCCATTTGGCTGGTGGGATTCCTCAGAAATGGTGGATGAGGCTAAAGTGAAGTGAGAAAGGAAACTATCACTGCGTGGGACAGAATGTCTGAATAAGTAGGGGAAAAAATGACCTACTGGCAGTAGGCAGGGTGCACAGGAAGAAGTGGAGACAGGCAGGAAATGACCCCTTCCCTTTTCCATCCTCCATCCCACAAGCTGCCTGTGAAGAAGCCAAAAACTAACAACTCGGATCTAGAAATGGGAGAACAAGGAGCAGGAAGAGAAACAGCTCACTTCCTTCTCAACACATGGACATCTCCTCCTCTAGATCTTGCATGTGATTTCATCCACTAGGATTCATCAATGCCTCTTCCTGACTCCCACTGCTTCACTCCTGAAACAATAGGCCAGATATTATTTTATAAGCAAGAACAGTAGAGACCTATTAGAACTGTATGCACCTTTGGAGAATGTCAACAGGCTTCCTGCAGGAGCCAAGAAACATCTCAAGAGGAAGTGGTAAAAGTGATGTGGATTGAGAGAGCCCACCTGCTAGGAGCTAGATTGTATCCCCAGAAATCCTCTAACCTTCAAAGCTCTAACCTTCAGTGTCTCCAAATATGACTATATTGGAGACAGAAGTCTTTACAGGGGTAACTAAAGTAAACTGAGGTCATTTGTGTGGGCCCTGATCCAACATGACCACTGTCCTTTTAAGAAGAGAGGGCTAAGGCACAGGCACATCACACACAGAGGAATGACCATGGGAAGACACAGGAAAAGACAGCCATTGACAAGCCAAGGAGAGAGGCCTCAAGAGAAACCCAACATGCCAGCACCTGCACTGCAGTCCCCTGAATCACAAGAAAAGCAATTCCTATTCTCTGAGCTGTGGTACATTGTGTGGCAGCCCATGAAGGCCAATTCCACTCACTAACTTTCACATTCCCGATAGTGCCTTAGGTGACTTCAGAATGACAGCGATGTGGCAACATATCAGGGAGAGAACTGGAGGTCTGAGACCGGCAGAGGTACAAGCAGACAATTAGAGGACATGAGAAAAGACAGAAAGAACCCTGAACCCCAGGGTTGTATTCACCTCAAGAGCAAGAATTCACTTTGAGTTCACCCTTCATGTTACTGTGTAATGCACTTTTTTCTTAATTTTCATTCTATTTCCAGAAACTGTGTGTGATTGTGGTCCAAACAGCCAACCTTCCTGGCTTTCCAACTGACATCCTCCATCCCCACTGTCACCATCATGGACCTTGGGGGGGGGGGGGGGGGACCAAGCATGCCAGAGGCCCTGGGATTGGCTCCCTAGCACCATAGAGGAAAAATAGGAACAAGTGTATCACAATCTACACATTTTTTTCACAGTCATTGTTTAGTGTATCTTGGTTAATACATGTCTACCTATTAGAATCTATTCCCCTAAAAACAGAGATCATGTCTATTAATAATTTGTCACCAGTATGCCCAGGGACCCAGCTCAATGCCCACCATCTGGGAGGAGTAATGACCTGTCAAATTTTTTACATAAATAAATAAAAACACTAGCTTTATAAAGAAAGGATTGGTAGTTTAAATTAAGCCTATCATCTTGCTAATATCTAAAGAAAACACTTGATTGATTACAAAATTGATAGGATCTCCTTTGCCGACCTCAAGTCTCCCAGCATTTACCAGGCACTCTTTGAACAGCCTTAAGTAAACCTCTAGTCTGGATTTTGGTCTCAGGTTCTAAAATTGTCTGCCTTCTCCTTCTCCTTCTTGTACACAACAGTTCAGAGAACAGATTTCATTTTCATCCCACAATTAGTAAGATTCATATTCTAGAAGAAAGTGAAATTGCTCATTTGTGTTAACTCAGCACTTGGGACCAATAACCTCCCAGAGAGAAAGCCAAGCAATGCTTTATCTTTCCAGAATGGGCCCTCAGGTGCTGCCTACAAAGCAACTCCATGCCTTTGGGACCAAAGCCTTGGTACACAGAATTTTCACAGCAACTTCCCTTCTCAACAGGAAAAGATGATTAGAGAAAAATCAGATACATGCATATATACAACCATACAGAGATAGCTGATAGATAAGTCTGAGTTTTCCCTTGGTTCTAAGACTCAAATTTATTTTAGCTGGATACAACTTAATGAAGTAAACTTAAAAATACGCTTATTTATTCAGTAATTTTGATATACATAAGATTTCATATTGATACGTTGCTTACTTTGATAATACACATTTTGAAGCCTCAAAAAGGCTCCATGGTCCAAAGTTCAAACACACAAAAATTTCCATTTTTCTTCTTTTTCCAAATTGCACATGATTCTGCAGAAACTTTACTAAGAAATTTCCTTATCTACTCACGTCACTTTCTGTGAACACATTTTTCTCCTTTAATACACCTTTCAATCCATAAAGCTGACAACAGTCTCTCCTAGAATTGCTACTCTGTCTAGGCAGTAAAAGTGGGGGGTAATTTCTCTTATCAAAACAAGCTCCCTACCCATATTGTTCAGCAATTACTTCTGTTGCTTTCCTTGGAGTTGCAAAAATTGATCCTTAATCTCTGAAATGATTATATTGTTACGTCAAATTCAAATTTTAAAAAGAAAATAGAGGATAAAACAGGGAGAGAAAAGAGGAAAAAAGGAAGGGAAGGGAAAGAATGGGGAAAAGGAAGGAAGGAAAGAAGGAAGGAAGGAAGGAAGGAAGGAAGGAAAGAAGGAAAGAAGGAAGAGAAAGAGGGAAGGAGGGAGGGAGGGAGGGATGAGGAGGCAACCAATCTAGCCAAAAGTCTTGAAGAACAATTGCTGAGTCTATAGAAAATGCATTTATCCATGTTCATGTCTAAGATGAGCATCTACTCTGCTGCTAGCATCCATTACCTGATTGTGTGTCCTGTATATTTCTAACACGTTATAAAGCCATTTGTGTGGCACAGGGCTGGGACGCTGTGCCTCTGAGGCGAGGCATGCCTCATCAGCCTCCCAATTCAGCCCAGTGGGAGGCAAGGCCAGGATGGTGCACCCCCCTGGTGGTGGGGGGTAGGGCATGACATATGAGTTGAACACAGTGGAAGAGTGTCCGGCTACCCTGCCTGTGGTCCCTCTGGGAATGAGCCGGCCACTCAGTACAGTACCCACCCCGAGATGTGCCATCAATGTGGATTAAAATCAGCTAAAACCCTCAAATCAAATCAAGGTCGCAGGCAGATGGGTGATTCTACATGATACCAGCACACTGAATGACTTTGATGCTGTCACAACACACACACACACACACACACACACACACACACACACACACACACCACATCAGATAGCCCATAATGACACGTTGGAAGGGCATTTGCCTAAAAGTGATTGCGACCAAACCACTGAGACTGGAGGATTCGGCAATCAACGCCAGGCAGGACGGCGTCATTTTAAATCAATTGGAGTGATGAATCTTTTACATAACGTGAATCGCTGCCTAATTGTGAGGGTGATTGCTCCTACCGTCCTGGGAACGCGCAGAGCCCCACCCCCCAGTCACCAGGGAAGAAGGGAGTGTGAAGAAAATCACAAAGAATCCAGCCTGTGTACATTGTGGAAGGAAAAGAAAACGACCCCACGTGAATTCAGAGCGGTCCCGTGGGGAAGAGAGGAGAAACCCCAGAGGTTGGATGGAGGCTGTAAGCGCCTATGGCGGAGGGGTGAGCCACTGATACTGCATTCCCCCCATCCGTTCATACACAACATCTGCAGAAGCCACTACCTACTCAGTGACGCTGTATATGGTGACATGGCGGAAGGGGGACATCCAGGTGCCCCACTAACCTGGGCTCCAACCATGGCTCCTTCATTCCCCCTTTTGTTCAGATGGGTTACCTTAAAGAGGCTGCTGAAAAGGTCAATCTAAGTTTTCATGTCGCAGCAGACACTGGCCCACCGTTCAGAGAGTTGGTACTACAGTCAGCAAGTCTACATAACTTGTGAGTAGTCCAGCAGGACAAGAAACAGAAGCTAGACATTACCCAAGCATTAGTTACAACTCCAGTTAGACTCATCCTCTAATCGGGATCTAGCAGTCCAGCTGTTAAAAAAAAAAAATCACTATGAAAACCGCTAACTCCTTACGAAGGAGTTGGATCCCTCCACTGCAGGCCACATCCACATATGTGCCCATATGGGAATTCCCACCAGTACCTGCACAGGACACCCATGCTAGAGCTTCACATCCACCCTCTACCTGTGAGCAGAGTTCCTTGCTCCTGCCTATGCCCAGAATAACATGGAATCAATATTCAAAAAACATCTCAGGACCCCTTGGTAATGGAATATTTTTAATTAAAAACATTATACTGGTCATAGTTTCACCTTTACTGTGCTTTTACTATATCTTATATATTTTCAAGAAAAGTGCTTTAAAAAATTAGTCTAACTATGTCTGTCAGCTTAGTCCTTAGGGGGAGGAAAAGCTAAAACCTGAGTAATTAGCCATATCTAGTCTAAGTTAAACCAGCTGAAGTGCCCTTATTCTTATCTCTGGCTAAGACACACCTAAGCACTGCTGGGTGATCATTCCTTAATACTAGAGAAGGAAATCAGTGCAATGTGTACCTTTTGTTTAAACCTGCTAAAATGCGGAGAGATTTTTTTTTTTTTAATCTAAAAGCCTTAGATTTTTTTTTAAGAGTTTCAGTCAGACTTAGAAAGGCTTGTGGGTTATGTGATTTCTTTTTTCCAGGCTCACATGAACACAAGCATTGTGCTCCCACAGGAAGTGAGAGCCAGGAGGGATTGCAGCAGGGCTTCCTGGGGCAGAGCGAAAGTCCCCAGCAAGACCTGAGTGGTGACAGCCATCCACAAAGTCTCCCTGTTCTCTTTACCTCGGCACACAGCTACTCTAGCTGCATTTCTCACTGTTCCCAAAGTTTATAAGAGAGACAGAGACAGAAACAGAGACAGATGAAGTCGCGCACAAAATGTATTTTGGCTATTTCATGTGTTATCTCTCTCTGCTGCTGCGGTGACTATATGTCACAGGTGGAGTGCAGGTGGAGGTACACAGGAGGAACAATCCTCATCAACAGTGATGTTTACTATGTACTAATGGTACACCCCTCACTATGTACTCATTAACTATTCCAAATATCCCTGTGCATTTGTGCTGTGATTTAAATGCTTGTGAAGCCCAAATTTTGTATGTTGAAAGCTCACCCCTGATTGTGATGGTACTAGGAGAGTGAGACTTCAGGAAGTGACTGAGTCCTGAGGGCAAATCCTTCATTATTAACATTGGCATCCTTACAAAGAGGCTCCAAAGAGCTCCCGAACTTTTTCCATCATTTGAGGACACAGCAGGAAATAGCCATATATGAAACAGAGCTGCAGACCCTCGTCAGAAACAGAGCTATGAGTGTTTTGATCTTAGAGGTTCATCCTCTGGAATTCTTAGAAATAAATTTGCTTCATTTATCAATCTACCCAATAGCAGCTCAACTAAACTCAGATAATCAGATACTTTTTAGAGAAATTTGCTATTTTTGTTTTTATAATAATTATACAAAATTAAGGTATACAATGTGATCATTTAGACATTATGAAATTACCATACTGAGGTACTTAACATACCTAGCACCTCCCATAGTTACATATCTGTATGTGTGTTTCAATAGAATGCTCAAGATCCACTTTGCTAAATTGTCAAGCATACAGTATGGTATTGACCGTAGTCACCACACATTAGCTACCTAGAACATATTCATCATTGTCTATATTATTACTAATTAGACAGGTGAAATATGAAGAAGCTACACAACTTCACCAACGCCTTCCATTTAGCAAGAGAGAAATCATTGCTCCAACTCCAAAGTAACTTGGGTCAAGACTGAACCATACCTCAAACTCCTTCGGAAGTCATCAAGCTCTAAATATTTGATTAACTGGGAATGACAAGGTAAAGACAAGTAGACTTTAAGCCTGTCAAAATGCAGATGATCTACATGTCTCATTTTTATATTTTCACAGAAACACACGAAAAAGCAGAATTGGGTACTGTGATGTGTAATAAATTATGAGCTAGCATATTAGCTCCATTAGCCAATGAGTTAGTCTGTTCAAGATGATGTAATGAACTACTACCACCTGAGTGACGTAAACACATTTTCAGCTAGGCATCACATAAGGACATTTCAGCCAATGACAGCAGATAGACGGCTAGTCCCGTAAGATTATATTACCTAGCCGATGCCACAGCCACATTAGTGATTGTAAATCCAACCTAGGATGCTCACCTGACAATGAGAACACCTAACAACACATTTTTTCAGAACATATCTCCATCAACAAGCAACTTACAACAGTGTTTTCATAGTTCTGAGACTAAAAATGCAACATCAGCGTCCCTACAGCTAAGAGGTGCATCTCACTGTGTCCTCTCACTGCAGAATAAGAGCTCTGGTGTCTCTTCTTCATAGAACACCAGTCCTGCCATGTTGGGATCCTAACTGTGTGTGCTCATTTAACTCTAATTACTTCACTAAAGGCTCAAAATCCAAATACAACCTAGGAGTTGGAACTTGGGGCTCAACATATGAAATGGGTAATGGAGTTGGGTGGGTTAAGGATCCTATCCCTGACCTCCCAAAAATTAATGTTCTTCTCACATGAAAAATGCATTTATTCTAATCCATCCAGCCCATACGACTTATGCTGAGATTAACATGAAAGCCTGAGTATCAGGGCCACATCTAAATCACATTCAGGGGGGAATTCAAGGAGCAAACGACCCTAAGGTAAAATTGCTCTCTAAACACAGAAGAAATTCTTCCCAACTATACTGGTGGGACCAATGGGGAGAAAGAGTTTGCACTGCTAAATGGAAAAATAAGGAGGAAAAAAAGGAGTCCTAAGTAAGTATCAAACTTAGCAGTGCAAATTCTACTAGACCTCAAGACTTAAGAGTTATTCTCAGGGCTGGAGGAATGGCCCGGTGGTTAAAGCACTTGCCTAACAAGCACAAGACCCTAAATTTGATTTCCCAGTACCACATAAACTGGGCATGATGGCACACACCTGTAATCCCAGCACTGGGGAGGTTGAGGCAGGAGGGTTGCCATGAGTCCAAGGCCAGTTGGGCTCCATGGTGAGTTCAGGACCAGCCTGGGCTACAGAGTGAGACTTATCTTTAAAAAAAAAAAAAAAAAAAAAAAAAAAAGTTATTCTCTTGGCTCAGTGCTCCTGGTTCCAAGCCAGCTAGAGTAACAGCATCACTTCTGAAGCAGCTAGACCTGTTAAAATGCAAGTAGTCAATTCGTCCAAGCAGCTAGACCTGTTAAAATGGAAGTGGTTGATTCATCCTTTGAAACCAAGGAGGCAGCCTTGATGAATTCTGAATGGTCTTTGTAGCCATTCTTTCCTTTTCTAGGGGCATGAAGCATGTAATGCAGCTAAATAGTGCTGGGGTCTCCTCCTAGAATCTCACAAACCTGGGGCTCAGTGGTTAAGTGCTTGCCCTAAGACAAGCACTAAGTACATGAGTTCAATTCCCCAGCACCATATAAGCTGGGCGCGGTGGCGCACACATGTAATCCCTGCACTTGGGAGGCGGAGACAGGAGGATTGTGGTGAGTCCAAGGCCAGCCTGGGCTCCATAGTGAGTTCAGGACCAGCCTGCACTACACAGCAAGACATTGTCTCAAAAAAAAAAAAAATCTCACAAACCTGATTTCTTTTGTTCTGACCCTTACTCTATCCCCTCTAGTCTAAATTGGTAGTATCTCTGCTGATAAAATTCCATCTTTAGCCCTGGTCTCTGCTGAGATAGCTGGCTACACCCATACTAATAATCGTCCTTAGACAGTTATTCGGCAATGCCCTCATTGTTCTGTTCAGAACAAGCTGTCTCACTTTCTGCAGTATGGATAGGCTGAGAATATTAGAAATCGTCAAATTCTTGTTCTTTTGCTGAACAATTCCTTCAATGTATCTCTGTTTCTTGCACTTTACTATAAATGAAAGGAGAAACCAAGCCATTCCTTCAACACTTTGCCTAGAGATCCCTTCAGCTAAATATCCAACTTCATTCGTGCCAAGTTCTACCATCCAAAAAAGCACTAGAACATAGTGCAGTCAATGTTTTTGTCATTAGACAGCCACCCCCTTAAGTTCTTATTAATCTGTTCTGTGTTTCTTTCTGATATCCTATTTCTACCAATATCATGTTCATTGTAATACATTTTTTATATATATACATATATGTATATTTTATTCATGATAGAAGGAGCCAGAGAAATAGCACAGCAGATAGGGCACTTGCCTAGCAAGTTCAAGGAGCTGAATTTGATTCCTTAGCACCACATAAGGTGGGCATGGTAGCACACGCCTGCAATCCTAGCACTTGAGAGGCTGAGGCAGGAGGATTACCATGAGTCCAAGGACGGCCTGGTTTCCATAGTGAGTTACGACTGTTCTGGACTGCAGAGCAAGACCCTGCCTCAAAAAATATATAAATAAAAGAACTGAGATGACAGACCCTTTTTTCTCCAGCTCTTTTTTCTTCCTCTTAACAGAATCCTAGACTGGCTTTTACAGCCATATTTCTATCAACAACCCCTTCATAGCAATCTAGGATTTTTCTACTGTGTTTCCCAAACCTACTCCAACACGCACCCAAAACCCAGATTGAAAGCCACTAACACACTTTAAGATATTTTCCACAGCTGCCCCCAACATCTTAATACCAAAACGTATATTCATCTATTTGCTTTTACCATTGGGTGGCTAAACCATCACTGATTTTCATACGGAGACTAGTGAGTCCAAAGTCATTTTCCTAGTCATTTTTCCATTGCTCAGACAAAATATTCAATACCCACAACTTGGAGGATGAGAGTTTTGTTTCAGCTCATAGTATCAGTCCATCTGTGGCCAGCTGTCTCCAAGATAGAAAAGGCATGACACAAGGGTATGCTGGAGGAAAGCTGTTCAACACTTTGCCACCAGGAAGCAGAGTAAAGAGAAGCCAGGACAAGATAAATGCTGACAGGTCCCACCCCCGCTGACCTGCCTCTTCGGCCAGGCCCCATCTCCTAACAGCACACGCAGCAATGAACTCAGTAAGAGCAACAATCACTACCAGGTACAGCACCCTGAGTATCCAATTACTTTCCAAAAGCCACACCTCTGAATGCATGAGACTTCTGGGACACATTTTAGATCTGAACCATGACAGCCATGATACCTGCATGGCCAGTTTCTCATGAGAACCTTCCTGGTTACAGATGATTATCTTCATGTTGAGTCCTCACCTTGTCTACAAAGAATTAGAGATTTCTCGTGCCTCTTCTTATACGGACACCAGTGCTATCGGATTAAGGCCCCACACCATGACCTCGTTTAATCCTAATTACTTCCTTCCTACAAATATAACCACACTGGGGAAGGGGCAACACAGAAATTCAGCAGGGGAGGGAATCATGTTAATTCAGAGTAACAGCAGCTCGTTAGCTCTATAATCTTGGGCACATCAGATAATGCCGCTGAGTATTTCTGAAAGATGCCACTGTGTCTTTTGTCAGCCTAACAGGCTTTCCATGAGGATGAGTCAAATGAATGACATTTGAAGGCACTGCACAAACTATTAGAAGCTATACACACATCCGCCAAATAAGAAAAAAAGGCAAAGATGAGGCAGCTATAACAACGCAAGGAGTACACAATGCACTGAACCAAAATCATTTATTAGTTATAATTTTTTGCACTTCTCTGTTAGAAGAAAAAAAAAGCCAATGGCTATAAAAGACAAATTATATTTTTTGTAAAGAATCCAGAATAACAGCATGAATTCTCCTTGGTCAATTTCCCACATTTCCTAGCAGACAATGAGAAATGAGGTCAGACTCTCATTGAAATTATAACAATAACAACAAGGTTCACTAGGTTGACAGTGGACTGAATCATTTTTGAAAGAGTTTCATAGCCTAGATTGAGATAAGAGGCAGCTTCTGTCTGCTAAGAAATATAGCCAACCTCAATAGCTCATGCCTTAAACATTTCAATGTGATTTAGTTAGACCTGATATATTTATTCACTATGTATGTGTCATACTAAAGAAAAGAATCCCCCAGAAAGCACTCTTAAAAATATTCTATGTGAATAAATACAATTGTTTAAAATTTTTTGACAGCACTTTTCTTAGATACCTTTTCTTCCATCTAAGAATTTCTTCTATCTGCATCTTTATTTGTATGGTGACAACATATCACTCCTGTCTTCTTACTTTTGTAGTCCATCTTCCCCTCTACAGAAAACAGTTGATGGATCATAGATAAGAAAGAAAACTAGTGTTCAATAGCAGACTATAGGAAGGTGGGAGTAAGTACAATAAGTACAATAAAGAAAGTAAATACAATAAAGAAAGGGAATATTGTAAACTCAGAGAGAAGTCCCATCCTATCAGGCAGCTTTTCTGTGGCTGGGACACAATATCTGCTATACACAACTTAAAGGAGGAAAGGTTTACTTGGGCTTACAGTTCTGGAGATTTCAGCCCATGAGACAAAAACATCACAGCAGATGGACACAGGGGAGGAAACCTGCTCATCTCGTGGCTGTCAGGAAGCAGAATATGCCCAGGAAACTCAGAGGGAGAGGAAGGAGCACAAATACACCCTTCCATACTGTGCCCTTGGTGACCAGCCTCCTCTGGCCAGGCCCCATCTCCAAACAGCACATTTAGCCATGAACTCATCTATGGATGAATCCACTGGAAGGGCTGGCACCTCCTGATCTAGCCACATTCCAGAAGCCCCACTTCCAAATGCACAAGTCTTTGGAGGGGCATTTTTGACCCGAATCATAACACTTAAGCTATGTGCACGAGAGAGGCAAAAGTCCTTGTTGTGACTGTCATTTTTACTATCACAGAACAATCGACTTCTGTAAGAGAAGGTTACTGAGCAAAGATTCTGAAAATAGTCATGTTTCCCTCGTATTATCTTTCAAATTTAATATTATTCACTAGAAAGCTAAATAATTTATGCTCCTTGGCTGCTTGGAGTGATCATGGGACAACTTCACAAGAGGAAATAGGAAAAAGAACCCCAAGGAAGGATGACAATCTTTAGTGGGGTAAAAACCATGTCATGTTATAGTAAATCATCCACTAGAGTGTCAAGGGTGAAAAGTTCCTGAAAGAATTATGAGGCTTCTTTCATCCTGGGCCGTGATTAATGATTTCTATCACTCAGCCACCATGCATATGTCCCCCTTTCCTGGCAACACAGTGTCCGATTGGTTTTTCTTTGTTTCTTTGTTTTGTTTTGTTTGTGTCGTGTGTGTGTTTGTGTGTGTGTGTGTGTGTGTGTGTGTGTGTGTGTTTTCTTGAGACAGGTTCTTTCTCTGTATCCCAGGCTGGTGCTGAACTCATTATGGAGCCCAAGCTGGCCTTGGACTCATGGCAATTCTCCTGTTTCACCCTCCTGAGGGCTGGAATTACAGGCGTGAGCCACCACACCCAGCTTATGTGGTGCTAGAGAACTGAACTCAGGTACTTAGCACTTGCCTTAGCACTTGGTAGGCAAAAATTTTAACTGCTGAGCCATTCCACCAGCTAGTATCTGACTGCTGTAGTTTAGACCTAAAATGTCTCCCAAAAGTTGTCAGGTGATCAAAAGACCACAGTGGATTCTCGCATCGATGAATTTAGTAGCTGAAGGAGCTGTTAGGAGATGATATTTGGTGGCAGGCAGGATCACTAAAGACATGACCTGAAACAAGGTATTCTTGTCCCTGGCCACGCCCTTCCCTACGTCTTGGCTGCTGTGGGGTGAGCAGCTCTTCTCCACCATGACCTTTCTACCTTGGAGCCAGCCTACTATGCGTTGAATCTTCTAAAAACTGAGCCAAAATAAACTTCTCCTTCCTTGAGTCATGTTGTGTATCTTGTCCCAGAAGCAAGAAAGAGATTAAGTAACCAAAAAAGAAAAAGTCTAGTGAACAGGGAAGATTAGATTTTTGACACTGACTTGAGCTCTTCTTGCTCCTGCCCAAGAAGGTTCTGATACTTGGAAGAATAAATCAGGACAACCCTCACCTCACCAGGTTCTGGGGGAAGACAACACTTGAGGGTGTTTTTCCTAATATCTGATCCCTGATCACACAGGCACAGATTGCTCCTGAAGAGAGTTCTGAAAGAGCAAAGGGTTTATGAAGAGACATCATCAGCCTCCCTACAATGTGACCATTGAGGCTTTCCATCCATCTTTTCATATCATCAAAGCTGTTGGAGAAAAGCAACTGTATACGCCCAATAAGACAGGCCTTTAGCACATGTTGAAACCCAGTTTCCTTATTCTTCCATCATTTCCAATTTCCCAAATGTTTCAAATATTTCAAAATAAATATCATAATGGACTGAGCTCAAACTGTCCTCTCCCAGGGGTCTGATTAGCCAGAGCTCTGCCTAACCCTCCATGGCTTAATGTCTGTAAACAACATGCCAAAATGGTCATGGCCTGGTAACTGAGGCCAGGAAATGTCACAGGCCACCTGTCCTCTGATGGCATTTGTCCAGTGGGTTTAGGGTAAGGTAAATGAGGCACTCGCTTGGGGGATTTCAAAGAAGTCAGTCATCAGGTAAATAATATTTTCAAGCAATATTTTTTCAGTACCTGGGATGGAAATGAAGGCCTTTCACACTGAGCTACATCCTCTGTCCTTTATTTTTTATTATCTTTTTAAAGACAGGGTCTTGCTACAGTCAAACCTAGTGCAAAAAAAGTCCATGATAAACAAAATCCCAAATTGTCCAATAAAATCAGGATCCAACAGTGCTGTGCTGAGCCAAACTGAAGCCTGAGGCAAGAGAGTTGGGCTTCTCCTATGCATGCTTTTATGAATTTTTATAGCGGACTTTTTCCATAATTAAAAAATTTTAAAGTAGATATATTAAAACAGTGTGAAGTTTAAATGTCTTTTTATCATAACCAAAATTTATTGTAATTTACTTTCTTAATTTGATGAAAGCAAACTCCTCAACAATATTCTCTAAATATCCTAATATTCTTACTTTATTTTCAGTTAGAGAATTGCCATGTTTCATATTTTCTGTGGGCCTGGTAACTGTCTTAAATTTCTTAAATTAACTTCAATTTACTGAAATTTCTCCTACACAGTATTACTGAGACTCATATTGGTTTAAGAAAATCTCGAGGCCACTTCCAAATTGGAATAAAATTTCATTAAGCAGAGCTTGTGAGTGCTTTTTAGAAGATGCAAACATGATGTTGATTTTCTACTATAAATTATTGACACCCCAGGCTGCTTAACACCATCTATTTCAGGTTAAATCTGTCCACAACTTAAATAATCAGAATGTTTCAGAGCTGAGTCAGAGGATGCTTTTTGAAAATCAGATGTATTCATGCAGGATAATGCCTTTTGGTTAAAAAATCAAAATCCAAAAACAGTTCATTTAATTTTGCATTTCTCCACTTCAAATTTTAAATTAAAACATTTATAACCTTCTAAATTTCTATTTAATATCTACTTTTCCCACAATAATTGATACTCTCATCTGGCGATTCATACATTTCCAATTTATTTACCTTTCCTTCTCATTCATTTTCAAATTCATGAGGAATATTCATGTCTTTTCCTGATGAGTTAGATCCATCCAACATAATTTCAAAGTTACTTTCTCTCATTTTTAGTTTAATTCACAAGGCTCACTTGAAAAGAGGGTAAAGAAGGAAGGAAGGCAATTTTAGAAATACTATTGATTTTGCTTTCCTTAAAGCCAAGAGTCAGAAGAAATTGTGATTTGGGTATTAGTAAGATACTTCAATTCTACATAATGTTGCAAGATTTTATAATTCAACTTTTTAATTCTCAACATCTGTTTGACTACATTAATGTTCCGGGAGGAAAAAGAACTAAGCATTTAAAAATGTGTAACAATGAACAGTGATCCACTGGTACCTTTGGAGTATCAATTTCAGGACCATCAGATACCAAAATCCACAGGTGCTCAGGTCTCTTATATAAAATGGCACTGTACTTGGGTCCAGCCTGGACATGTCTCCCCATGTGATTTACATCAGGAGTCGCCAGCCCCAGAATGGCTGGGTTGAGGCCTACTAGGAACTGGGCTGCACAGCTGGAGATGAGTCAGTGGCAGGCCCCATGTGAAGCTTCATCTGTATTCACAGCCCCTACTCATCGCTCAAATTGCCACCTGAGCTCCGTCTGGTATCAGATCAGTGAGGCATTAGAGTCTCACAGGAGCATGAGCTCTGCTGTGACCTGTATGTATAGTGCCTTATATTGCACACTCCTGAGAACCTGATGCCTGATGGGCTCCGGCGGAGCTGACGTAGTGTGGCCAGCCCATACTTCCCCACCTCCCATCTGTGAAAAAAGTGTCTTCCACAAAATCAGTCCAGGTGCCAAAAAATCGGAGACCACTGTTTTAAATCATCTCTAGACTATTTACAATGCCTAATACAACATAAATACTATATACTGTAAATGCAATGTAAATTGTTAAAAATACTGTATTGTTTATGATAATAACAAGAAAAAAGTCTTTATATCCTCTGTTGAGGATAAATGAAATATTTCATATTTCTGATCCATATTTGGCTAAATCTGTGCCTGTGAAGCTTGCTGGTATGAAGAGCCATCGGTACATAGGAGTGGACCTTTTTCCTTTTGCCTCAGGCTGGGAGGACGGGGCTGCCTGGCATTGTTAGTGATGCACACAGGTCTAGGTAGCTTCTGAGTCCCGGGGGAAGTGTGGAGTTTTTGGTATATAAGCCAATGTTCCTCTTCTCTGCAGCTCTAAAGAGTGCTGCAGCTACCTGAGCTGTAGCTCTGGGGTAGTGTTAGCCTACTATAAACAAGGCCCTGGGTTCAATCTATAGCACTGTAAATAAATAAATAAATAAATAAATAAATAAATAACAGAAAACAGAATGCTGCAGCCCTTCGGCTCCATTCCCTCCCTCCTGCCACTCTTTTCCTCCCACCGTCCTTCAAACTGCAAATCCACAAAGGGAGAGTAATGAGAAAGGAATGGAAGCACAAACCAGTCTGCTGCCTTTGGTTCTGTGTGACACAGTGACCAGTGAGGACTTTAGAACCACCCTCCCTCCCTTCTGTCACCTTCCAGCTCCTGGTCCTCAGGTGGATCCTTTAACCCTGTGTTCTGTTTTCCACAGCATTAAATCAATAGAATCTCTGAGTCCTGAGGTTGCCATGATAGTTAAATAAACATCTGCAGTTCATGCAGTCCCTACATAAATACAATCTGTTTCTATAATCATAGGTAGAATTGATGCAGGGGTATTTTTGTGGCTTATTCTTGCGTATTTCATTGATGTCAGGTTGAGATTTGGTGTCAACCGTCTCACCAGTTGGCAACTTTCCTCATATAGGTTCATGGACACTGCCAGAGGTAGGAGATGTTGAAAACACAGGGGTCTCACTGCTCATTGTTCAATGATAAAGCATAAATCGACACATCTGTGTAGGTCCTCCTTGCCCTCAGGGGCACAGAGGCATCCGTAGATTCTGAATCACAACCAGAGACACTGCAATTGAGCCGTTGTTTTTATAGCATGTGGTAAATGGAGGCAGAAAGAGAAGTCATTGCCTCATCTCTCAAAGTGACCAGAGGCAAAGCAATGCTGAGAAGCAGATAAGAGAACGGCCAGGGCCTATGAGCCTTGTCAACCTGTCAGGCATGTAGAAGCACAGAGGCTCTTCTGCCAGCAGCCCTGGCCACTGAATTCTAGTCAATGCTCTCTACTATCTCTGGACACCCAGGGCTCTCAAATAATGTGAGATTCTTTCATTAAGTCTTATTCCTCCTATAATGTTGGAGACTTGATGCATTATTCCTCCTAGATAGAAGGAAGGTACTTTAATCTCTCAAGGAATAACTAAGAAATGAATTTCTTAATGGCATAATGCCATGTCCCATGACCCAGGCATTAATCAGATTTCTCACTGCTGGACCCAGTACTCAACATCCACAACTTAAAGGAGTAGAGTTTTAATTTGGCCTACATTCTAAGAGAACTCAGTCCCTGGTCGGCGGCCTCCAGAAAGGCAGAAAGATCATGGCAGACTGGCACGACAGAGCAGTCACTCGGTTGTTGGCAGCTAGTTTCTCGCCACGGAGAAAGGGGGAAGGAAGCAGACATAACCCCCATCAAGGCCACGCCCTTACGGTCCACCCCTCTGCACAGACCGCGCCTCCAGTGAGGTCAGCATGAACTCCCCCATGGATTAACCCCCACCTCTGTTTACCTGAGACTTTGGGGGACAACTTAGATCTAAACCGCAACAACCCATGAAGGAAAGAGGTTTGCTGCATTTCTCCAGTTTAACCCTTTGGAAATTAATGAATGAGAAAGGTGCTACATGATCTAAGAAGGCCCCAGCTGTGGTAAGGGCCAGAGAAAGTGTAACACGTTTAGCTGCTGTGTTAGTCTCCTAGGGCTGCTGAAACAAATCAGAGCATACTAGTTACTTACAACATACAAATTACAGTTCTGGAGACCAGAGGTCAAAAATCAAGGCAATAGTGATTCCTGCTGGAGGCCTTAGGAAGGCCCCTTTCCTTAGGCAGATGCTGTGCTCCAGTCTCTGCCTCTGTCTTCACCTGGTCTCCTGCCCTCTGACTCCCTGTCTTATCCTTTCCTGTCTCCTTTCACTACATCTGTCCTTAGAGACTTAGGGCTGCCCTAATTCAGATGGATCTCATTTTAAGACACCTAACCTTTTTCCATCTACAGGCATTTTTTTTTTTTTTTCACTCAGGATTGCATTTTGAGATTGTGGATTGTCATTTCTTCTGTGATGTCTGGAAATCTGAGTGACACAGCCAGACTGTGAAGAATCCCAACCAACCAGTGCCAGCTTCCTCTTCCATCCCCACCAGCAAGCTGTGAGGGTTCTTCCCAACATGGAGGCAGACAGCACAACCGTGGACAGGGACCCCTGCTGCGTGCTGATTAGGAAAGATGAGAAGGAGAACGGACCTGCTCGGGGGTCCCAACAGTCCACAGCCATCCCAGCTCCTCCCCCTTGATATTCTCGATATTCTCGTGAGAGGAGTCAGTTATCCCTCAGCTTTAAAACAGACAGGTCTTCATCACTCCCTGGGGTGACCTTAAATGACAACAATGAGAGATAACGTGTGGTAGGCAAATACCCCGTTTCAGACATCATTACAGAATCACCATAGGTGACTACCCACAATGAAGGCTCAGTTCATTACAGGGCATGAAGGTATTTATGTGCTGCTGTGGCTTAGAAACAGGCACTAGCAACTCATCCAAATGCTCACAAGACTCCTGTTCTTCTCCACATACCCTCCAAGTCCCAAGGAGCCCACCCAGTGGGGGAAGGTACTGGACCACACGCTATAGGTGGCAGGTTGCATTCTCCTAAGCCTATATTCCTTCCGTCAGCTGTAGGAAGCTGGATGTTCACACACATGACAAAAGGCTATCACTTTCTAGGCCTGAATTAAATGCCAACGAGAGCACCGCCAAGTGTTCAGTCAATACCCGTGGACCAAATGGACCCAGAGAGCTGGCCTGCATCTTCACCCTCCAAGCATGATTGGCTCTTCTCAAGTTTCTTTGCTACAGTAATTTTTTTTTCATCTCTAGCGCTTTGTCTCTTGATAATAATAGTCTGATTCTAACTCTCAGGTCTGTACCAAAGCAAGCTGACATTTCCCCTTAGTGGGAGACTATACCCATATTAGAGAACAGATAACTTTGAGTGCAAAATAAATAAACGAACAAGGACAGCCCCTTACTCAGGTACACAATAAAAACCCATAGACACTGAGC
Organism: Ctenodactylus gundi; assembly: GCA_004027205.1. Taxonomy (NCBI): domain Eukaryota; kingdom Metazoa; phylum Chordata; class Mammalia; order Rodentia; family Ctenodactylidae; genus Ctenodactylus; species Ctenodactylus gundi. The sequence continues at coordinate 156,312 of PVKB01002361.1, forward strand.
CACATGGGCAACCCACATTTCTGGGTCCCCCTTCTGACTAGCAGAAGATTTACCCCATCTTTCTTTCCCCTTTTGTAAGTTTCCAAATTAAGCCTTTTCTTCACAACCTGAAAAAAAAAATAAATGAAAGAAAGAATAATCTGTGAACCACAATCACTGACAAACAGCACAGAAGAGAGAGGCTAACGTTAGAAATAGTGTTAAGTTAGAGCTAAAAGCTTGAATATCAGATGCCAGCATTAACAGCCTTCTGTCCAGATGAGGGAAGTGAACAGAAATGTCCACTTTGGCAAAATCAACATGCCACCTTAGACAGTGGCATGGATTCCCACTGCGTGGAGTTAGAGCGATGCATGTGTAATTGAAAATTCTCTACCAAGTGGCTAAAAATACAACCAATTTCTGAGAGCAAATTATCTAGAAAATGGCGGGGCATGTGATCACATCATTGTGTCAAGTAGAGTTCCTACATGGCTCGATCTTTTCCCACAAGAAGGAGAACGAATATTGCTGGTACTTTCTCCCTATTACTACCACATTTGGGACACAGCAAGGTATGCGTGGCCATAGGAGCAATGCCCAGCCAGCTCCCCAAGATCAGATCTAGGGCATTGTCCTGACTGTAAGATGTACAAAGAGCCAATGACATTTCAAGGCAGCATATTTAGGGCTTAAATTAATAGCAAAGCTACTAAATCCAACAGTGTAGAAGACCACAGTCTATCCAACGAACTTCTGAAGAAGCTGTGTGAAGCTGAGCCAGTGACATACCTCAAGGTGCCTCAGTTTTCTCATCCGTAAAATGGAAATGCTAATCATAGCATTACATAATAGCAGTCGCAAATAGTGCTCACTGATAAGTTTATAATGAAAATAAATCTTTCCTAAGTTGTGGATATCAGGTATTGTATTACAGCAATAAGAACGTTACTAAGACAAGTAGGGTGAGCCCTTAGTTTAATCTCTTATTAAGGTTCTTTAAAGAAATGAGAGAAACAGAGATTAAATATAGAAGCAGTAATTGGGCAGGAATCTGGAATGAGTCTAGATTTGAAGCAGGGAAGGGTGACAAAGGGAGGATATCACGTCAAGAAACACCAGGACTGATGTAGTGGAGACACAAATGAGACAAGTCAGCATGAGACACACCAGTGCATCCACAATCTACTTGGGCTTAGAGGAAACTTCAGGGACAGGCTAGAGATAGAGTAAGGCTAATGGAAGACGGAAAGACAAGAAGAGAGAAAGAAAACATGAAGGTTAATTCATGCACTGCCTATGAGATATTCTCACTAAAGCATTGAGCCTGGTTATGATCCTAAAAAAGCTCTGTCCAACAGGATTCTCTGAGATGACAGGAATCTTCCATAGCTATGCCTTCCAATAGATCAGTCTGGGACAGGTGCTGCATTTGAGCACTTGGTATATAAGTAATACCACTGGAAACCTGAATTCTCAGCTTTTCTAGTGTTATTTGGATTTAGGTAATGACATGCAGCTGGCATCTAGTACTTCACACAACACAGTCCTAGAGCTAGCTTCCATAAGCAGGAAGTGAAGTGGATGAAGAGTCATGAAGACAACACAGAGAAGCCAAAGACAAAACCAGATTGTGGGGTACACAGAGGCTCACCAGAGGAACACCTACAATAGAGGATTCGAGAGAGATTTTAAGAAATTGGTTCCCACAATGATGGAGACTGGCAGAAGAGACCAGTGCACTGAGGATTCAAGAGCTGACGCTACAATTAAAGTACAATTAAAGTACAGAGGCCACCAGCTGGCAGAATTTCTTCTTGCTCAGGGGAGTAGTCTTCGTTCCACACAGGCCTTCAACTGATTGGAAGAGGCCCACACACATTAGGAAGTACACGCCTGGGATAAATTTTGGTCTATGCCATGATTATTCAGGTTTTGTATGGTTTTAAGAGTCTGTGAGTGGGATGTCTACATTAGGTGTAATCAACTGAATAAGATAATTATCAGAATGGGGCTAATCCACTGGGTTTTTGTCTTTATGTCTCTGGGGTTTAGGAATTTCCAGGTAGGAGACAGATTGAAGTATAAGGTGAATGATCCTGTGATCTAAATCAGACAGTCTGCTGTACTCACACTCTACAAATTTAAATGTTAATGTCACAAAAAACAAGTTCACAGAAGCATCTAGATTAATGTTTGACCAAATACCTGGGCACTGTGGCTGTCAAGACGACACATAAAATTAAGTATCACATGAGACATTCTCTAAGCCAGTGATGGGGAAATAAAGAGGCAGGAGAAGTAAAGAGACCTGAGATATGTACACAACACCTGCCAAGACGTGAATCTTGTTTATATCCTAACCCAAAAATATCAATCACAAAAAAAAACATTGTTGAGACAATGGCTGAAATTGATTGTGAATTGGACATTAAATAATGCCAAAAAGTTTCTTTAATTGTGTTAGGCATAATCATGGCATTGTGAAAAAATACCCATAGTGTTTAAAGATTAAAAGTAAAGTATGTAGGAGTCAAATGATTTTTGATGAATTGTGTTAAATTAATTCTATGAGAAAAAGCAAAGGAAGCAAATGCAGCAAAACCTTGGTGTTTGTTGAAATGTGATGCTGATTATATGAGAATGTGGTATGCTCTTCTCCCAGTTTTGGATAATTCATAAGAAGTATTTTTGGACACTGTGCAGACAGTGTATAAAGACTGGCTAGAGGACACCACACTGAGAATAATTGTACCTGCTATTCTATTATTATTTTTTAAATATCTTCATGGATTCTCTCAATGTTCTTTTTGCCTTCTTCAATTCATGACTGCAAAATAACAAAGCTGCTCTCTATCCCTTCCCACGTAAAAGCAATCGGATTTGGAATTATGTTAATACAGTTTACCCAAGTTCTAGGGAGAACATTTGCAAATTCCCACTGTGAGAGTATTTCTAAATATTAGTAAAACATTAGGTGGTCACAAAATGCATACCGAGGGTTTTGCAAATGTGCTAATGGTAGGCTTGTGCACAACTGGCTAGTTTGGTTGAAAGATGTTCCAGGGCTATTTTTATCTTAATTTGTATTTTATTCAGAATTCAAAGAAAGATGGCAATATCATGTAAATCCCACAGCACCTCATGCTTTCTCTGAATGCTCCATTATTTTGACAATCTTAAAAAGAAAACAATTCCACAATTTCACGTGGAGCTGTGAATGTAGCGAATGTTTAGCAGAAGAAGAACACGCATGTAATTTATTTTACTGTTTCTAAATAGCATGTACCCAAATGAGATTTGCAATTAGGGACATACATATTGCCCACAACATTTATTTATGTGGGTTTTTTAAATGTTTGCTAGTACTTCTAAAGAAAAAGAAATAGCTTCTCTTTATTTAAAACTAAAGGCTCTTCTCAGTGATAAATTTTATTTTAGAACTCAGCTGGGTTTCTCTTGAAAAAGACCTGAAACAATTAAAACATTTTTTCTTTTATCTTATTAAAAATGTGGATTCCCACGTTATCTGCAAGTAACAATTATAGCAATAAAAATTTGATAGTGTCTGAGGAAATTTACATACATATATACACACATGCATATATATATATATACAGAAAGTCAAGTTTTACAATAGAATTTCTATGGCCAAATGCAGGGATTCTATCCAACTCTGATTTAAAAATAAACACACTATCCCAAGCCAATCAAGTAGTCATGGGAAAAATGTTAGAACTGAAGTACGTGAGACTGAAAGGGCTGTGGGGACTAGAGGCTTTTGTCCCACTCCACCTACCTTACAGCTGTTCTCTCCTCTGAAGCCACACCTGAGCCTGGGTACACTTATACATTTATTCATTTGCATAGGTAGTAGACAAAAATATATACACTATGAAACCAATACAATAAAGACCTTGTAGCACAGCCCTGTGTGGTGGTGCAGGGCTGTAATCCCAGCCCTTTGGGAGGCTGAGGCAGGAAGATTGCAAGTTTGAGTCCAACCTGGACAACCTATTGACTTGCGGACAACTTGTCTCAAAATTTAAAAAAAAAAAAAAAAAAAAGGAAGAAGAGTTCAGTGTAAAAGGCCTGGGTTTAATCACCAGTAACACCACCACCACCAAAAAATCTCAAGAGTGTAGTTTTTATTACCTTTGTAAATCAATGTTCATGGTCATTCAAAACGTGCTTGCTATCCCAATGCACAAAACCTCACTCACACGTTAAGTTAGCACAGCCCAAGACTTGAAATGGGATCACCTCTGCTCTTTGGAAGTCTGTTAACAGAAATTGACTACAGACTTGTTGAAAACTAGATGCTGAAACAGAAGTTCTAGTTAAGTTTCTATTTTAAATGTTTGGAAGCACTCTTTCGGCAAATAAAGTAGATGCCCACACAGAGTCGCTTTGTAACTCCATGAAGTCCCTGGAAGAGTTCATGAACAACCAAAACTGGCCAACAAAATCGTGAAGTTGAAAATCTTCCCTTTGTGAACGTATTCTTCCAACATTATGGATCTTTAAGCCTTTGATCATTTTTCATCAGGCTGATTTGCATTAACAGGCAAAATAGATTTATGCCCAACTGCAAATGTGGTTGAATTATCGGAGAGTATTTATACATAATTCATGGCCTCTGGCAGTGAGAAAAACGCATTTTGCTTGCTTTCTTTAAACCTCTTAAAGGACAAAATAACACGAATATCATGATCCCCCGGTCCTTTTCACAGAAGTAATGAAAACCAAAGTCGCTTTTTCTGGTGACGGAGCCGGATGCCCACACAGCGCCCTCCATGGTTTCAGCCACAAGAAGGGAAATAACAGGATCGTTGGAATAAAATCCAGAGCCCTCCCAACTCGTTCCTAAACACGGTGGACGATTCTTTTTTAAAAGACCACAATGCCACACACGGGTCATTCAAACCTACACGTGAGATTAAAATGAAGCGTGGATCACTGGGCACGTGTTAAATGAATTGCATCTCTGTAATTATCTAACCAGCCTTTAACTGACCGAGGTGGGTCATATAAAGAGTTGTTAAATATAATGATAGCACACATTAGCATGGAAAGCCGCGGAGATGCACATCGGTAGGTAATCCTGTGAGACCCAACCCAGCTCTCTGCTGCCGCCTTGAGGGTAGGATCCGTGTCTTTCTTGGGGGACTTTTGAGCCCTAGACAAGGTGAGCGTGACAGTGAGTCCTAGGCAGGATGGGACCAGAAATGCAACGCAGGGTGTGAATCACAACTGGGCCTCAGCACCTATTCCATAAATTTCTAGTAAATAAAAATAAAATTTAAAGTCTTAGTCACAGTTTTATGGACTCTCTAGAGCTTTCTTCTTTATGGCCTTGCTTTCGGCACCACGCACGTGTGAGTGTGCGCATGTGTGAAAGAGAGAGGGATGCGTATGAAAGACAGAGATTAATAGCTCTTGGGAAGATCAAGGCCTTCTGATTAGCTCGACTCTCCAGGCCTTTCCTCATCACTCAACTAAAACACCTTCTAATCGTCTGATTGAATGGGAGGGTGATTTTATGATGTGAGTTAAATGAAAATTAGCAGGATCTTTTTGAGACTCTAACATATGGTCCTATTGATGATTTTTCCCAACAAATTTTTCATGTGGTAATAATCTAAATTCAAATAACAGTCTGCAGGGGGGTGGGGGTGGTGCTAAGGCGTTCTCACCCTTCACCCTCAAGCCTCCTAGGAGGATAATAAAAATCAAATTTCCTAAAGCCAAAGGAAAATTTGAGACAAATAGAAAATTAATGGTCATGGGGAAAGGGAAGAAAAAAAAAGAATTCTTAAGAAAAAAAATCCCTGCAAGTGTCTTTCTTAACAATGGCTTTAAACTGAAATTGAAATTGACAGAGGAGATTTTCGATAAGGCTGCAGCTGGTTCTGCTATAAGATTTCCTTAGAGAAGGTCCACAAGGCAGTAAGTACAAACACCAACATGAAAGGGGCTTTAATTGAGGCCACAGTATCTGCCAGAATATCCCTACCGATAAGGTAGAGGTGGTAAAAGTTTACATGACAATCTTTGGGCTCATTTTTTTAGTTTAAAATGTGTTTTTAATTATAAATGAAACACACATATTGTAGGGAATATTTTAAATGCACAAAAGAACAAAAGAAAAGATAATAATCATTCCAAATCCCAAGACCCGGAGATAATAGCTTTTATACAGTTATTACCATTTTGGTATTTCCTTGTCCTTCAAAAATAGCATTCATATTTTCACATATTTCAGATTGTGCTGCTTATAAATTTAATACCTTCTTGTTTTTCTTAACTGCATTGGCTCCATGTCTCCCAGTGCCATTAAAGATTTTAAAATTCCTTTTTTTTTTTTTGAGATGGGGTCTTTCTCTGTAGCCCAGGCTGGTCCTCAACTCACTGTAGAGCCCAGGCTGGCATTGGACTCACAGCAATTCTCCTGCCTAAGCCTCCCTAATGCTGGGATTACAGGCATGTGCCACCACACCTGGGTTATGTGGTGCTGCAGAATCAAATTCGGGTACTTAGCGCTCGACACAGCACTTGCTAGGCAAGTGCTTTAACCACTGAGCCATTCCTCCAGCTCCTGTAAAATTCTTTTTAAAATCCTAAAAACATAAGAATATCCACAGTGAATTTCATCTACATCAATACCGTGTTTTGGCAATCATACGTTTAATTTTCCTTCTTCATCACCAGAAAAATAAGGCCACACTCTACACTTATACTTTATTTTAAAAATCAAAACACACATTAATTATAGTTTGTATACTATTTCTCTTAATATGACATGCAACTTAGGAGCTGTTGACTAGATACCAAAATATTGGAACTTGTAGAAGTTTTCAGTTGCTTTGGAGGAAAGCACAATCAGATACAGGAAATGAAATTTTTCTCTAAGTACTTGGAAACAGCTGATCAATTTAACATCGCACATTAGCATGAGGGTTTTCTCAAAGCACCTCGGCTGTGTGGCATTGCAGCTGCAATAGGCCTTCTGGAAGAAAAGCAAGAAATCTGGCAACATGAGGAGATGGAATTAGCAGAGTTGCCCTGCAGTAAAAACAAGATCCCTGGGAGCATTACTCAGGCTTTTGTCACTGTAACAAAGTACCTATGATAATGCCCGACGAGGTGGAGGAGTTTATTTTGGCTCACATTTTCAGAGATTTCAGTGCATGGTCAGTCAGCCCATGGCTTTTGGGTGAGTAGGACATTGTGGTGAGCAGGAGTGGCAGAGAAGGCCACTCACCCCATGGTGTTCAGGAAGTAAAGAGGGTTGGGAAGGGGCTGGAGTTCTAATGCCTCCATCAAGGGCATGACCTCAATGGTTCAACTTCCTTCCACTAAGCTCCTAAAAGTTCCACTATCTCCCAGAATTGTCACAAGCTGGAAGTCAACCCTTTCAATATACAGGCCTTTGGGGGACTTTCATGATCCAAATTAGAGCATGGAACAATGAAAGGGGATGTTGGGAGGAGGGGTCTTCAGGTATTGAGGACAGAAATCATTTCCCTTGGTCACCCTGGCCATTTGCCCGGGGAGTGTTTAGGACTCAAATACATCATCACCTGGGCAAGATATTTCTGTCATCTTCATAGAGCTCCTGGCCAGCTGCAGATATAGTACAGACATTGGTCCCACAAGTGCTGGGCATGTGCAAAATATCTAAGTAGGTTACTGCTGCCATTACCATTATTAACCATGTGCTGTGCAGAACCACAATACACTATAGTTATTGTAATAATTCAGTTGTTGATAATATGGTGGTTATCAACAACAGCTCAGCAGACAAAGTGCTCACCTAGCAAGCAAGGTGCTGGGTGCAATTCCCCATACCACATAAGCCAGATGCGGTGGAAAATATATCTGTTATCCCAGCACTCGTGGGGCTGAGTCAAGAGGATTGCCCTGTGTTTCAGGCCAGCCGGATCTACATACTGAGTTCAGAACTGGCTTGAACTAAGAGCATGACCCCATCTTTAAAAAAGAAAAAAAAATCACTTTTTAAATGGCTGTTAATAACTCTCCACATATTTATGGGTTATGCAACTGAGGAGTCAACTAAATTGAATATCTTTGTGTATATGGATTAAGCAGAAAAAATAAAGAAAGAAAGATAACTGCATCAATACTGAACTTGTATGGGCTTCTTTCTTACAGTTATGTAAACTATACAGTATGGCAACTACTTGCATTTACTGGTTGTCACAAACAATCTATAAGTTATTTAAAGTAGGAGGGAGATACACCTAAGTTATCTGCAAACACTTGCAGTTTTATATAAGGAATTTGAGTATCCACAGATTTAGTGTCCATAGTGGGGTCCCAGAACAAATCCCCAGCAGATATTATTAGAAATATTAATAATACACTTTAATACATACTATGTTACTAATACCATCAATATTTAATGTTGTTGAATAGAAGATAAAATATAAATTACATTCTAGACCTGTTTATTTTATGTGTATGGTAGTGTGTCTCTATGTGGATAACTATGTCTCTATGCTTTTTAGGAGAAAATTTCCCTTAGGAGGACACAAGAGCACATTTAGCAAGAGATGATGCAGGAAAAGCAACTGAGGGTTTTATTTAATGTTGACTATGTGATAACAAAGTTAGTCAATGTCTCACAAAATACACTAAAATTGCTTTAGTGTTAAATGACCCAGAAATTAAATATTATAAGCAATGTTCAGGAAGAAAGTAAAAATTAGGAAGGAGAAGAATATCTGGAAAAGAATCAGGGGAAATTGACATTGTTGGCAGAAAACAAGGAAGCTCAGGATTAAGTTCTGAGAAATGTGTTCCTCTCAGCGAGAATGTGTGCGCTGCCCCCCAACACACACACACACACACACACACACACACACACACACACACACACACACACACGTCGCAGCCTTGGACCGACTCTCCTCTCACACGTTTCACCATAACCTCCACAAGTCTAAGCCACCACCTCTCCATCCTCAGGAGAAGATGAAATTGACTTCCTCATGAAGCCTCATTCAGCAAGATTCAGATTCATTAAGATACTCGAGCCTGCAATCCCAGAACTCTGGGAGACTGAAACAGGAGGACTGAGATTACAAGTCCAGCCTGAGCGATTTAGCAACGTAGTGATCCATGAATATCCTTGTTTACAGCAGCGCAATTCACAAAAGGCGTCCACCAACAGACAAATAACTAAAGAAAATGTGGTATGTAACACACCAGATGGATATTCAGTCATTAGGAAGAACGGGTTTGAATCATCTGTATAAACAGGGACGAACCTTGAGTCCATAACATCTAGTGAAAGAAATCAGACCCAGAAGGTTGAAAAGGACATGGCTTTTCTCACCTGAGGAATCCAAAACGTTAAAAAAAAAAAAAAAAAAAAATGGAAGAGTAAAATAAAGGAAAGCTGGTAAGAAACGAGGAAGACTTTTTGGAGATGAAGAAGGTATCAGAAAAGGTGGAGAAAGAGATCAGAAATGATCATGTAGATAGAGTCTCTGGGACTCCACAAATTTTAACTTTTATTTGAAATTGATTTTCTTCACTAGGAGACTTTAAAGAAGGAGTAAATCAAGTCAAAGTGGAAATTCAAAAAAAATTTTTTTCAATTAGAAGAGGTGCTGAAGTGAGAAGACAAGTAAATGAAACTTAGAAACTACAGCAACTGCAACTTGCCGTCTCAGCCTCGTGCCAAGGACTGGTCCTTGGGAAAGAAGCGATTGCACCCCGTTATCTCTGAGCGTTTCAAACTCCTGTAAAGAAAACAGAAAACACCACTTTCGCTCGTGGTTCATAATAAATCTAAATGCCTTGCTAATTGCCTGTCACCACTACAAATAGTATTTGCTTTTCAGGGAGTTGTTTTTAAAGGCCTTGGAAATAAATCAGAACTTTTAATTCATTTGAAGACAGACTAGGAAACAAAGAGGGGGCCTCGAGGGTAACAGGATAATTTTGAACATCGTCCTACAGCGGCTGCTGTATAATATAGGGAGGACTTTATCAGAAGCCAGCTCAAAATTCTTGACCATACTACAAAAATGCTAATTACTGATATATATTATTTTTCTTCAAAACTAAAGCACAATGATCAAAGACACTCTCTGCTTAGTGGCACTTGGTATAACATCGGACAGCCAATTCTTCATAGGATCATAAGGTTGTGGTCCCTCTGCCACCTGAGCCAGACTGCAAGGTCCCCAGAGGTGATTTCACACAGATGACTGCTTTAGGAACTAAATGCCAAATGGGGCTTGGTGTCATTTCTTTTGATTTCTGGAAAGTAGGATTTAATATAAGATGAAATTACACCACTCATAGTACTGTACTCTTCAAAATTGTTTCTTAAGTTCCACCAATCCACTAACAGAAACCACACGCTGTAACGGGAAAGGTTATATCAGAATATATTTGCTGAGCTGAGGATGTAGCTCAGCAGTACAGCACTTGCCTCGCATGCGCTAGGCCTTAGTTCCATCCCCAGCACCACACAAACAAAGAATATATGTGCTATACAGTGAACTGCTGCCTTCTTAAATAAAAAATAGCTGTGTTTAGACAAAATACTTATAATTTTAATTGCAGAAAATTAATTCATTTGCTGGCAATAATTTTCCAAACATCACTGCAATGAAATTACCTTAAGGTTTCCGTAAGAAAAATGTTAAATTGAGATATGAAATGTATGATGAAAAATTAATAGCGAAGAAGGAATGAATTCAGAAGAAAAGACAGGGATTTCAGGGAATAGAAAATATTTTGTGTGGTACTATGTTACCGTTTGGATCTAAAATGTTCCCCTAAAGCCTCATGTTAGGAAGAAAATTCAGTCATGGAGATCAGTCCATAGATTTTCTGTGCTGTTAAGAGGTGGGGCCTGGTTGGAAGAGGTGGGGCCTGGTTGGAAGGAGTGGATCACTAGGGCTTGACCTGGAAGGGATAACTCCCTGACTAGCTCTGCCCTTCTTTCTTTTTGCTTCCTGTTACCATGCCATGAATCGCTTTCCTCCAGCTAGGCCTCAGCCAGACATTTTTGCCATCACCATCCACCCATAAATGAACTGAGACCTACTGAAACTGAGCTAAGTAAACCTATCCTCCCTTAAGTTATGGGTGTTGGGCATTCTGTCACAGCAAAGAAAAACTAAGGCACACTATACTGATTGGCACACGTCATGTACAAGGATGCTTGTCTAAGCTCATAGAACGTGGAGAACCAAGAACTGTGATGTCAGCTGTGGATACTAGGTGATAATGGTGTGTCAGGGGAGATTCAGCAGTTGTAACAAAAGCCATCACTCTAATGTGCTGACAGTTGGGGAGACTGAGCACTTGTAAAGACAGAATAAAGGGTCTTGCCTCACCTTCTTAAGTCAGTGAACCTAAGACTGCTCTAAAGGATAAAATCTGCTTTGAAAAAAAGAGCCAATTAGTCATGGATACTCTTAAATTCCATTCAAAATTAAGACAGAATTTGTATTTTTTCAGTGAGATTGGGACTTGTTTTAAGCTGGCAGATTTGTGTCTGTTGGTCTGAGAAAGTCACACGATGTGCAGAAGTCTCCAACATTTTGACACCTGGGACCGTTTAGTTGAAGGTTGCTCTCCCAAGGACTGGGGAAAGGAGGGTACTTGTTCTGCACTAGGTGGTTGGAGCATAGCTTTGAAATGACAACAGCGGTAGGAAAGTGGGGAATGAAGCTCCACCTCCTGCCCATCAGCAGTGGCATTAGAACCTGACAGGAGCATGCTGATTTGTAGCAAAGCATGACTGACTGCTAACCTCCGGCTCTCTGCTCATTTGTCAGGGTGGCCTGGTGCTTCCAAGGCTACAGGTGGCTTATCTGCTGTCTACCCATAGTTGGGGCTCCTGCTCTGGACTGCACACATGGAGCTTAAGAAAATAACTCTGACTGGAGAAAATCCAAGCCACCTCTCCAGTTTGCACACACCCAGCTGTCAGGACCAGTCCCCTAGCTCTACCCAAATTTGTCCACAGGACCACATCCCCATCACATCTGTCCTCTGGTCCTTCCTACCTTTGTCTGGGACAGTTACCCAGCCATCAACTCATTGGATAGCCTGGAGAAGAGTCTTTTAGGGCAAAAAAACCACTTTGTAAAGTTGTCACAAAGCATTGGAATTTGTTGGCTGGCCCTGGAAAATATGGGTGTCATTTTAAAACTTGTCAAAGCCATATCCCCGTAGAAACCAGGGAATAAATCCAGATTTATTTCTCTATTCAGGCACTTTTGCAAATATCTTTTCATTTCCTAACAAAGCTGAAGTTTTCTTGACCAAATGTTATGGAAGGATCGCTAGGTTCGAGACCTTCAATTTTGTAAAACACTGTAAACAATAAAAGGTAGAAAATGTGAGATGATGCTGTACCAGTTAGGAAGTGGCACTTGCCAATGACACTGCATTACATGTTCACAACCATCCTATCTCATGAGTATTATTATGAGCCCCATTTTTATATTAGGAAACTGAGGTTCAGGAAAGCCGAGTAAAATGGCCAAAGTCACAGTGGAGGGGAATAAGCCAGGAGTTTGGGTTCAAATACTAGGCTCTTCCTACGATACTACCCAGCAACCAAGGGCAATTTCCATTTGTTCTAGAGACAATCAGCTGGTCTTGTAGATCCTAACTACCCACAAATCATGAATGAGTGACTTGCATACAGTGAGCTCCAAGGATACACCTTCCAGGAATCACCATCTATGCTGGGGTGCACCTGTCAAAGAGGCACCCGTCCTCTTGTAAGTAACCCAATAAACTGACTCATTCACCAAATTCAACTTTGGTGCAATTGTCACTTCACATATGTGCCATATCTGGACACAGACATTTGCTCTTAGCTCCCTGGGGAAATGTTTAACACAACACATGGCCAGTGTCAACTGCACTTGGTTTAAAACAAGAATTATTCTATTTTTTTGAAGTTCAACCTATAACCCCTGTGAAGAACCCCTGTGGGGGCACAATCATTCAATTATTTTGGTCATTTTCCTCGCCAATTTGGAGCCAATCAACAACAGAATAACCAACACTTAATAAATTCCTCAAGATTGATAAAACCCCGTTACAACCAATGTAACACAATCCAGTCTTAGAACGTATTTGTAAAATGTGCCAATGTAAAGGGTAAAAGATATTTTTAATTTATTATGAAAATATTAGTCATGTAAAAAGTAAGAAACTAATAGAAATACAAGAGAACACAGAAAATTCATCTCAACAGAACTGAAGAACCACTGCACACCCACAGAAATAAAAACCTTCCAAGCAAAGTGATTTGTAATAAAAGACAAATAACTATTACATATTATAAATGATGCCTGTCTTGCATTGTAAAAAGCTTTCTGGAGTCTTACAAATGCAGCATGGCAGGAAGGTAAAGAAGAAAAGAATAACAAGACATGACAAGAGAAGAGTCACAGGCAAATGTGACGGTGTTGGTCGCCACATGAGGCAGCTGGGTTCCTGGGTTTCCGGTGATGGGTAATTTTTAAAAAGCTAAAAATAGCATGCTAACAAAACTAATTGAAGCATAATATATAAGAAAAAATAAGATAATATCATCTATCACTACTGACTTCTTCACCCTAAGGATGAGGAGGAAAAATCTCCTGACATGACAGTGGATGTTTATAAAACATACACACTTTCTGGTACTTTAAGGAGAGGAAGACATTGTGCTGTGGTATTCTTCTCCCTGCAATGAAGTGTATTTATTTAAGGAGTAAATGTCTGGATTTTTAGGGAGACGGATGTCACCGAGCTAATGTGGGAACAGGTGGCCATCAATAGGAGGAAGCTGCTGGGTGTCCTTAACCAAAGCTCCTCATCAGGCTGACATGAAATCAGATCCAGGAAAACCCTGCAAATGGAATCTGGCACCTTGCTCCTTTGTCCGAGTTTGATGAATTTGCTGAGAATTCCCATTCAGACTCAGGCTCGCCGAGAAAGCAACAGAAGAAAAGCTTTACTCGTCACATTGCAGTGCAGACAAATTATTCAGAGATCACAAAGCCAACAAGAAAAACCATAAGAAAGAACACTTGAGGAGTTGCTGGTGGATGTCTTAAACACCTCAATGTATTTTTCTCCACCAGTGTGTTTTACCTTTAAGAAGAGCAGGCTATAAGAAATTATGCTTTGTGTTTTCTTATGGTACAAAATTGGAGATCGCAGTCCATGGAAACACCATGTGAGGCCCATGCATGATTTAAAATCTTTAAAACACTTTAAATCATTTTTAAAATAGAGATAATCAGCTTGACAATATCCTTTTCAACCTAATGTATCTAAAATACCATTTCAATTTGTAATTGATATGAAAGTACTGAAGATGACATTCTTTTCAAACCCAGGGTGTATTTGCCACCACCAATTCACCTCAACCTGAAGAAGTCACATTTTGACTGCTTGGTGGCCACACATGGCCAGTGGCTGCCTTGTTAGGCAAACCAGAATTAGAATGTCTGGTCTTCCTGGGTTTTAGAAGTATGATGCTCTAAATCAAAACTTTATTATAAAATATATTCTAGGCTACAATGTTATTGTTTGGCAATTAAAGAGGTACAAACATAGATATAAATATTTTTCAGGATGGGCACATTATGTTATGGTGAATTCAAGTACATTCTTAAAGGCATTTCTTTTTTTTGTTTGTTTGTTTCTTTTCTTTTTCTATTTTTGGAGACAAGATCTCATTTTTGTAGTCTTGGGCTGGTTCTGAACTCACTGAGTGGCCCAGGCTGGCCTCAAATACAGGCAAATCCTCCTGCCTCGGGCTCCTGAGTACTGGGATTAATTACAGCCATGGGCCACCCACCACACCCAGCTATCACTGGGGCTCGGGAATGAACCCAGGCCTCGAGCTTCCTAGGCAAGTGCTCTAAATTTAGCACTATGTCCTCTGCCTTTCTTATTCTCAATATCTTGATTTACTATTTTCCCTATAACTCAAACAACAATCATAATTCTCATTTTGTAGGTTAAGTTCACGTGACTGAAGAGAATGAGTTGAAGAATTATTAGTGCAATAATTCCAACCTGATTTTAATAAGAGGTGGAGATTTTAGTTAAATACCTGTGTCTCAGATATGAGGATCACATAACCCCCTTATGAAATAAGAACTGTTTTATATCCCTGCAGAATTGTGGACTGAACCCAAGGATTTGGCATTGAGCTACATCTCCATCTTATTTTCTGAGACAAAGTCTCACTAAGTTGTTCACACTGGACTTAAATTTGCAATGGTCCTACCTCAGCCTCCCAGAGTGCACCACCACATCAGGCTACTGTTATTATTATTCATATTTTAAATTTTAAAAAAACACAGAGAGACATGGAGGAGTAAAGATGTAGCTTAAAGTTGGGCAGCTGGGACATGGTGGAGTCCATACCAACACATCCTCCCTGTCACCCACAGGGACAGCCCCTTCACGATGAGGCTCAGGCACAGTCACTGGCGTCTCAAAGCCTTGCAGGAAGATGGGGGACCTACAGGGCCATCATGAAGGTGAGAAGCTCCCTTCAAAGGGATGAGTTTCAGGCCTGCTTGTGTTTTCTAACAACTTCAGAGGGAGACTTTCTCCTGGCAAAATAGAGAATACGCAATAATAAAAATCAATAGAAAATAGACCTACCCCTGCGGATTACTTTCAAATAACCTAATAAACATTTGGATTGATGTTCGAGAAGCCAAGCCTGAAGCTGTGATTCCAAACTGTCATTTGTGCCCCTTATGCATAAAATATCAATCTCCTTTTGCACATTGATAAAGATGGTCACTATAAGGGAAAAGGAGGAGTATGGAGATGATCATGAGGAAGGAGACAGAAAGAAAAACAGGGAGCAAATGGGAAAACAACCAAAAGAACAATACCACAGAGAAATAAATTTTCAGGGTCTCTCTCTCTCCCCCTTCCACACTTGCCTTGAGAAGGCTCACCTCTGGTAAGTGCTTCCCTCTAGTGACTGAGATGGCAAACACAGATTTGTTAAAAATAATAATGATAATAATAATAATTCTTAAATGCAGTCCCACTGAAACTTAAGACTCCAAACAATTTTAATTAAAATTAAAAATGCACAAAATTAAAACTATTATCCAGTTTGGCTTACAACTTTACAAATTGTGGATTTTTGTGTATTTCAAAGTGATTTAAAGTCTAGGCTCTAAGATAGCTCAGGGATAAAACTGAATCTTCATAAATATAGCCAAGTCAACTGGCATATATACTGATATGTCCCTATTACTTTTCTGAGAAATTCTAACATAAAGACTTGGCTGTGATTTTTTATTTGGTCAGCTGCTTGTTTTGGCGTTGATTTCTGTATAATTTTTGGTTTTGCTCCTTATAATCTTAGCTATAATTTTCATATCTTGTCCTGATCCATAATTGATGAGCCTTGGTTATTATTGTCAACCAAATAATTACAATTGCAACTTGAAAGCAATCAAAGTAAACATTAAATCATTTGAGATATTTCTATATGTCAAAATGGAAGTTAATTTATATTCCAGAACTATCAATAGTGTTAAAGCTACCACAATCGGCATTTTTGTGATAAATACTGCATATTGCAGGAAACAGAATACAAAGATCTAAGCATTGCCCAGGGCTACTCCTGAGAGCACAGCAAGGTCAATAGGAGACTCTGCCGGCAGCAGCAGCCTGAGAGGCCAAGGCCCACGGCTTGGTGGTGGCTAGACACTTCAAAGTATTCCATAGTTCTACTTAGTTTTGGTCTTTACTGAAGACACTGACATATAATCTGGCCCCCAAGATCTCAGGACTCCTTTAACAGGGTGTAGCAGAAATGAAAGATGAGTATACCGAAAATAACTGCATTGTCCAGATCTTTTTTTTTTCCTGGATATGAAAATTCCTGAAAATTCTAGGCATTTCTTACAAATGTTCTTTGGTTTTGAATAGTCTAGTACTGGGTTAGACACAAACGGCCAAAAAAAATGAAGCTTATTTTCTATCTTCAAAGAGAAAACAGAAAAACTGATACTTAACACCTGAGCTCTTACTGTTAGACACTGGGTTAGCTTCATCACAGAATTGCCTGCACTTAGCCTTTACTGACAATGACACTGTTGGTTGCATCTGGTTCTCCATTTCACAGGAAAGAGTCAGAAGTATAGAGAGGTGGCACAGCTGGCCCGGATTAACACAGCCAGTGAGTGACAGGGCAATCTCAGAACTAAAATCATACCTAGACAAAACCAGATTTTAGGGGAAAACATAATCTACTGTTAATTAATTATTCTTGTGTAATTAAAGAAGTATTTCCCCACCACCACCAATGCACTGAATTATCTACTAGTGGGCAGCCTTTGAGCTGCAATTCCATTCCTCAATCTGCTTTGTGGCTTAGTCATTCCCAATTCCCTGTGGTAAAACTGACCTGACGGAACAATGAATAGACCTCCCTCTTTAGATGACTATGGAAATCAGATTAGTGGGGGAAATAAAGTGCTTATATTTTCAAAATCTGGCCAAGTAGCTTAGAAACTCAAAGAAAATTATTCTGATTTGGATTGAATTAAGAAGTAAAACAGAACTCATTGTCTATGAGCGAAGTTCTTTTGGTGGGACTAGCACATGATACATGAGAGATTGTTCTGGATTTTGACCACTGCTGAACACCAGAAGGGCACAACAGAATGTAAATGGAAAACTCAGGAAAAAAGTTATTGGCTGTGAGTATACATGATTCATTCATCAGGTCTTACAAGGTGGCAGGGTTCACATAGCCAACCTGAGATACATGTGGGTCACCCTATCTTGGTCATTTTACCCATTACATGAATCACTTGGGCAAGCTCCACCTTTGGTGCACCAGAGTGCAGAGAATGGTTGAACCATTTGTCAGTCAACCCCAAAACTTTACATCACTGTTATCCAGAGATTCACAGGATGATGTTATAAAAAGTAATTTCATGTCAAAGCCACAGCAATTTAGTGGTCCTTTTAGAAGGGATTGATTCAGTTTTTGTTTGTTTGTTTGTTTGTTTTTTACTTTGCCAAGCTTTTATTCAATAATAGTGACATTAGTAGGAGGTCAGTCTAGTTCAACAATTGCTTGAGATAAAAGTCCAGCTTCACAGCCAAAGTTTTGAAATCAGTTATGTCCTCCCTTCCCCCTCTCCAACTCAAATAAGTAAAACTGAACCTTTATATAAACTACAGACTCTAGGTGATGAGGAAGTGGTAGCTTTTGGAGGTTTGTTGGTTGTATGACAATTGTGCCATTTGGTGGGGATGTGGATAGCTGGGGAGGAGTGTAGGCAGAAGTGGGGAGCTATAAAGAAATCTCTATACCTTCTGCTCAACTGTGCTATAAACCCAGAAAGGCATTTTAAAAGTATAACATCTATTTTAAAAAAAATTTTGAGTAAGCATAACAAAATACTAATACGTGAGTAACTCCTCAATGCGTTGGCGGAAGACCAGCTGCCTCCTCTGAGCTTGGCCTCGTCACATCTTGTTTCTTGAAACCAAACAACAAGCATGAAAGACTTCCAACTGCTCCTGAAAACAGCTCAAGGATCTTAGCTATCTTTAAAGTTATTTGATAACCCATCCAGATTTTGTTAACGTCTTAATCACTTGTAGCTGTTTCACACATATTTGGTTCAATAGATTTTTTTAGTTTTTTTTTTTGAGAAGCATCTAGTTAACTTTGTAGAAGTAATACACTTCACCATTTCTTTGCAGTCCTGTCTTTCATAGATTTATCTAATAATTAGTTAACTTGAAAAATTTCACAAACCAGTACTGAAGACACAGATTTGGGAACTAGCTAACTTTTATTAATATTTAACAGAGTAGGTAGAGGCAAGCATGGAGAATAGCCAACTGCTGGCCCCAGGTACTAGGCTGCAGACATTGGTCAGACATGGTGACAAGCTTTGACAAACCCAGCCCACAGAGTTTGCTAAGAGGACAGCTGCTGTTGTCTGCTAATGCAAGCTTTCTTCTTCTCTCCAGGGCCCCTAGGGAACCTGGATGTTATTAGTGATTTTCCTATAATTTTCCAAGAGTTTGCATATGGTAAGTGTTCAGGAGAGAGTTGGTGAATAAATAACTAACCTTAAGCACTCTATTGTCTGATGGACATAATACCAGCTGGAGTCTTTTTGAGGACAGAAAGAAGCCAAGTGTTTAGCAACAGGATTGTTCTTCAAGAAATTTATAACTGATGCATCTTGCATCCACTAAGTTTGTCAGAGCAGCAAGGGGAATCACAGAGCATTAGAACTGAAGCTCACACACAAAGTAAATGCTAGCAATATTTATTCTAAACTTCAGTAGGAAGAAACTATACATCTGGTTTTTTCCCATACCAAGTATTCATAGCTACCTGACAAAAAGAATTCTTGGTACCATAAAGTCATGACCGAGGACTAATGTTAAAATGGTGCATTTAGATTAAATATATTCCCTATGTCTACACGTCTTGCTAACAGAGACCAATTTCAAATATTTGAAAATTCAGTTGGAAAAAAATAAATCAAAGGCTCAGAGAGACATTTAATGAATTTTAAGTTGTGCCCAATCATTATATAAATAATAACCCTCATTATTTTTAAAATCAGTTTGGGAATAATGATGAGAGATTTTAATCCTAGGACTTTATTATTTATTGCTGTGTAATTTCCCAGCACCTCATAATGTCAGAATGCAAGTCCCTGGGTGATGCCCATATTAGGGCACGTCTGAAAGTAATGAAGGGATTTATTTTAATTGATTGTCTTTTAATCAGAAAGGTGTTTGTGGAATGAAGAATCATCAGTGGACATTTGCACAAGCTCCACCTGGGAAGGAGTAAACTCTGGGCTGTCACAGGTTGTCTTCCTTTTGGCAGTGTTTTGAGGTCCCTTCAATCTCAAGGGGGCGGGTCTTCTTACGACTTGCCCCATAGAAACTGGAATTCCTATGGTCTCAGTGTTGTGGGGGTGGGGGACCTTGTGCAGATATACCCATAATTCCACTTTCAGCCCTTTGTTGAGCAACAGAGGGTCAACAGAAGGCTGCAGATTTCCAGGACAGCTGTGGAGATCAAGTCAAGGAAGCCATGCCAGCGTTTAGCACAGCACAAGACAACTTGAGGAGCAGGATGTGTTGGAATTTCCTTAATAGAAAATATACTAAGTTGAATCATCCTATTCTGCAGCATCAGGGTTCCTCAAGCCCCTGGCCAGAAACCAGGAAAGAAATGGGACACTTCCTCACATAGCAGGAAGTGAGCAGAGGACAAGCATTAGAAGCTGCATCTGCATTTACAGCTGTTCCTCATCACTCACACTGCTGCCTGAGCACCACCTCCCGTCAGATCAGCTGAAGCACCAGATTCTCATGGTTCCATGAACCCTGCCATGAATGGCAAGTACCAGGGATGCAGGATACACCCTGCTTAAGAGAATCCAGTGCATGGCGATCTGAGGTGAAGCTGGAAAGCTGTGATGCTAACAACATTCCTCTTCAGCACTCATATCAGTGGGGGGAAAATGTCTTTCCACAAAATTAGTCTCTGGTACCAAAAGGTTGGAGGACTTCTACTCTAAATTAACATTGAGAATTGTCCTGGCACACAAACCAGAACCATTCATGCTGCCAATGTCTGACCTTCAATGGCAGCTACCCTCTCTCCCTGGGCAACTTGGCTAGATGCTGTGAGCATCCAAGTCATAGCATGGAGTCCAGTATTCTCAGAGCTCTCCGATTCTAGCTGGAGTGAGCCCCGTCCCCACCATGGCCTCGGCTTGGACAACAACACCATACAAAAGTAACACTTATAGCATCAATATGAGGACTGCTGCAAGGTGAGTTTCTTTCATGTATTTTACTCGCATCATTTAATTTACTCTTCCTAAGAATTCTGGAGGTCGAAGGGTTTTTTTTTCCAATTTATCTTTTAGAAAATAAAGACACCAAAAACAATGTAAATAACTAGCTCTTCAACGTGAACTATACTGGACGCAAGTCACCTAAGCTCAACCAAGTTACTCTCACATTCCTTGGAAGATGAGTGAAAGCATCAAAATGGTCTTTTGTTCCACATCGGGCTAAGTCCACTCACACACCTGTGTGTTGACTTCCCATTTTCCTAGCCACAGAGATCCCCAGAGGTTCTTCTCTCCGCCTCCATCTGCACTGTGTCTGTGATCTGTTGAGCACTCTCCCTGCCAGGCTTTCTTACAACATCTACTCAAAGTAGGCTACAAAAAAATACAGTGAGTGTTTAAATTTTTAAAAAGTATGACACTAAAAGATACACTACTACTCATCTCCCTCAAAATACCACCCTTTCCTTCGAGTCACTTAACACATCTTCTTTCCACTTTCTGAAGCAGATCTGAAAGTAAGCTTTCATGAGTATCATTCATGGCTGCCTCCATGTCCTACAAGATTGATTCAAAATGTTTATGACGACTTCTGTCAAATAAAAACATGATGGTTTGTCTTCATCTACCTTATTCCCCAGATCTGGCACCATATGACCTCTGGCTCTTCCCCAAAGTCAAAATCGCCATGAGAGGTAAACGTTCTGAATTGACTCAGGACATTGAAGCAAGTTACTGAAGCTCACTAACGGAAGACAACTTCCGGAGCTGCTTCATAAGGTGGCAAGAATGATGGGAAAAAAAGTGTTGGAAGCAACAGTAAACATTTTGAGGGGGTAATGGCAATGTGTCTTTCACTGTAATAATTTTTTAATTTAAGCATATGTTATACTTCTTATTATACCTTACAATTTTTAATCCTTTGAGTCCCTCTACCCCATTTTGTGGATGAGAAAGCCAAAGGTCAAAAAAAAAAAAAATCTACACCTTCTTTCCTTGCTCTGGGCTCAATCTGAAAAATTGAGCTACTCTCTAAAAGTCCATGTTTTCTGGTTCCTCCACCTTTTCTCTCTTTCCACATCTAATATTGAATCTGCACTGTGCTCATCCCCTGTAAAAATAAGTGGCATCACAATACTAAATCAGTACTTAAAAACAAATGACCAGTCATAACAAAATCTCCATGCTAGGGCTTAAGCTGCGCCCAGAATCCAAAAAGGAAAAAAGAAAACACCTTATTACAAATTTCTACAGGGGCTGTTGCCACAATAAATCTTGCATTTTAAATACTGATGAAGAACCGGTTTAATGCTCCTAAATCGTTTTAATCTTTTTTGAAAGGAAAATGTAATATGAAGAGCAAGGGAAGAGCAGGAAGGACATCGGACCAAACCGCACAATAAAAACCACATCTGCTCCCGCCCCATCCACATCTTTAGCCTCTGATCCTGACATTGATTTCTCCTATCTGGCTTGCTTAGAGGAAGCACAAACCACTCGTGACAAGCCCGCCTTCCCAGACGCGGAGATCACAGCATTGCTTCCCCTCCTGCTGTCTCCGAAGGCCCCACTCTCCTGCAATTTTACGGCCTTTCATGACACAGCACTGTGCAACCCCTCCTGGGCGGCTCGTCTGCGCATCGTAGGGCAAATTCCTTTATACGCAAAAGACAGATGCTACTTTAAATGGGAGTTTGGTCCTTCTCTTTACAGGAAGCTCCTGAGCGCTACAAACTCCTTGAATTCTGAAATTCTGCAGCGAATTGGGAAATTCCTCCACTACTCCCACAACTTCACACCCGTTGTCCCCCACTCTCTGAATGTTTTTCTTCCGGCCTTTCTGTTCCCAGTTGAAGACAACAACGGGACAAGACGTCAATGGATTAAGTCCAAAATTGTGCCTCTTTCCGTGTGATGACGCCAGTGTTTTGAGTAAGTCAAGTCGGGGAGTGAGAGGGCAGGAGGGACGGAAGGGGAGGGTGTGTTCCTTGCCTCCCTCTTTCTTTTCATCCTTCTTTCCTTTCTTCTTGCCTCTTTCCCTTCTTTCTCTGTTGTGATTTTGCTTGGCTTTCTGTGGTAGGGTTGGCCACAGGAAAATCTGTCCTGTGTTTGGGACCCTCCCCTCTCCTGGCTCACAGATGACTCAGAGCAGGCACTCCCTCCAGGGCTCCTTCCCTCTTTTAAAATTTTTATTTGATTTCTAGACATTCAGTCCACTTGCCTTTTCTTTTCAGTGACCCTCCAACCCCTTTGTACCATAGTCTTCATTTGTGCTTCACTTGAGGAGCTCTGGCCACAGCAGGAGCAGAGGTGGCGTTCCAAGAAATGTTTGTTTTCCTGCCCCAAAGTGAAAGACCATGCCAGAGGACAGCACTGGTTCTCTCCTCCTCCCCTCCTCCCCTTCCCATTCAATGGCTATCTTTTAGATAATTAGCATTTCTTCTTTGGGAGGGAAGGGGTAAGAAGATAGCTCCCAGAGCCTTCACACTGAGTTGTATCCTAGGCCCTTTTTATTTTATTTTATTTTATTTTATTTTATTTATTTATTTATTTGAGGCAGGGTCTCACTTTGTAGTTCAGCCTGGCCTTGAACTCAAAACAACCCTCCTGTCTCAGCCTCCCAAATGCCAGGATTTAATTAAACCTAGGGCCCTGAGAAATTGAACTAGGGCCTTATAACAGATAGGCAAGCTCTTTTTAACTGCTGGGCTATGCCTCCAGCCCCATTTTCATTTTTGATTTAGAGGCAGGGTCTTGCTAACTTGCCCAGGCTGCACAGGCTGGACTCAAATTTGCAATCTTTCTGCCTCCCAACACGTTAGGATTATAAGTCTGCACCACCACAGATGGTGTTATATTCTTCCCGTGGGGTTTCTGGATTATTTTTCCCCCATCTCTACGCCTGGCAGACATTTCTGCAGAGGAAATGTAGTCAAAACCCTCACCAACCTCCCCCATGCAAGGTCAGGCCGTGCAGGGCAGAGGAGTCTGTTCACATAAACAGCAGTGGCTCCACCTCAGCCTTACCTCTCCCCAGCACAACCTATAGGCTAATCACTCCTGAGCTGTACTTCTATCCCACTCCTGGTACCCACTCCCCACCTTGCACATTACTGCCTTAGAGCTTCCATGGAAAGAGTATCATCTCACCACATCCCCAGCAGTAAATCTCACCTTTTCCACACTCTTGCCTAGCCAATTGCTCAGCTGGTAAGCAAAGGCCTGTCCACCCAGACACCCAGTTAGAAATCAGGGTCACTCCCTACTGCCACGTCCCTCATGGCTGCTCCTTCAATCACATCACCAAGTGGCTCTCTTCCACCTCCTCCAGCCATTACTGTAGATCATGGGAGAATTATGGAGCAGCCTCCAAGAAACGGAATGAAACTGGTCTAAAATAAAAGTCTCAGCATATAACTACAACCAGAATAATGTGAAAGCGTTTAGATGATAACTCTTAACTCCCCAAATCATGTTCTCCTATAAACACTCTGCCTCAAAGCTCAAGTCATGAAGCACACAGCCTAGGGAGGAGGGAGCAGAAGGAAAGTTCTAGAGGCAAAAGGAGGAGGCTGGTGGGGGGTCATTTCCAGCCTCTCCATGAGATGCTTGCACAGCAGATGGCTTTCCCCAGGGCAAACTGTGTGAGAGAGAGAGAGAGAGACAGAGAGGAAGGAGGCAGAAAGCTGGCAGAAGGAGAGAGGGAAGAGAAGCAGAGACAGACAGACATGCACAGAGAGGAGAAACAGTAAGACAGAGACACTAAGATGAGCAATAAAAGAGACAGAAACAGACTGAGAGAGACAGACATCAAGACACACAGGAGGTACACAAAGATAGACACAGAGAGGAAAGAGACGGAGAAAGCGAGGGAGAGAGACGAGTGGAAGGGAAGGCAGGGAACTGCTGCCCCGCCATGGTCATGGACAGATGAGACCATCATACAGCACCCTAAATAAAACACGGAGGAGTGGGAGGGGGAAGTTCTGCCAGCAGCTCACCAACTCTCTGAAGAGTGTGTTGATCTTACACAGGGATCGAAGGGTTTAAGGGTTACAGGCACAAAGAGGTAACAACCATTGGAAGAAGCTGCACTTCAGGTACAGGTGTTGTGACGAGCTCTTGAAAGCACATTTGTGCAGGTGTATCCATCCTGGCTGGCTGACGGTCAGAAGCAAAGAGCTGCACTGATTGGTTGGCTTGCAAAATGTATTCACGGTGGCAATTGCTATTCGTCAGTGTTGAGTAGTTTTAAATGGGCTGGGTAGCTAATTCTACTCGTGGCTGCAGAACAATTAGTCTTTTCCTTTCTCATTGCTGGAAACTTAGAAAATTTCTCAACATGGTATCAAAAAGCGATTTTTTAGAAAAGCTTTAAGCAGGGATAAAAGAAAGTAAAGCAGTGCTGAGGACAGGAGCATATGTTTCTGAATCACCTCTGTAAACCTGGCCAACTCCCTATAGCTAACCTCAACTTCAGGTCCTCACAGCCAATCCCTGACCCCTGTCCCAACATTTGCAGGACTCTGAGCCAGAAGAGTACATATGGTAGTCCACACATTCTGTGTTAAAAAAAAATTTTTTTTAAAAGGTAAATGATCTCTGCCTGACATACTGCCAAACAAAGACAATGCATTCTAAATGAATATGTCAAAGCAACAAACTTTTAAAATTTTTGTTGTGATGGTTTTAAATGACTGACAGTTGTCAAATATTAAAGGCAACCTATTTCTATATATCCAGGTGTTCTGACAAAGGATCTCCCAATATCAGTATACACAATAAAATACATATCTAACTCACACAATTTGTATATTATTTCTGCAAAAAATTCTTTTCTTCATTTCAGCAAAGTTACCATCAGCTTGTTACATTCAAGCTTTTCATGTAGTTTATGTTCTACTCAAAGTGATCTGAAGGACTAAATAAAAAGTGTTTATCAATATGTTCAAGGTGTGCAAACATGAATAAATTCTCATCGAAGTGTTACAGCCAGTGTAAATACATTTTTAAAGAAAATTGAATTCCTTTTCCAAATGTGTTTTCAACAGTTTTAACAGTTCCTCATCACAAATCCTGAAGATGACAAACTACCTACCCATGAATTGAGCATTTGGACAAGAAAAGTAAGCAATATCAAATTTTAATCATTTTTAAAGTTCTTAGTAAATGATTTTTATAAGAGAAAAACTCTAGTCAATTCCAGAACCCAGGCCCACATGGCACCAACACAGAATCAGTACTATGTCCCACTGTCCTCAAGTGTAGACCTGGAAGTCTACACAATTAGCAGAAATAGGAATTATTCGAAATTTCAAAATGGCCCTAGGCTACTGAGTGCAAAAAGAACACAAAAGGACATGGACACTTGACCCTACTACGAAATAATCTTTCTGATTACAAAAACCCATGGTATTCAAGTTACATGAGAGGAAGGACCTGGCCCACCTGTTCGTCATTTCTGCTGTCTGAAACACCTTGATCTTAAACTCAGGCACAACCTGCCATCCTCCGTGTGGTATTTTGATACAACTGCTTTTTTTCTTTTTTCTTCTTTTTTTGTATAGAGGATTAAACCCATGGCCTTCGCACTGAGCTACATTCACCAGCCCTTCCTTTATTTTCATTTGAGACAGGGTCTTGCTAAGTTGCTCAATTATGCAGGCTGGGCTTGAGCTTACGATCCTCCTGCCTCAGTCTTCTAGAGTACTGGGGTTACAAGCATGGCCACTTTTGTTTCAAGAGCATGGGGGGAGGTATGAAGTGCCACCAATTCTCATTTTTCCAATGGAGTCACCTTCTGCAAAGTTACCTGAACACAGAATGAGCAAATACTGAATGATTTACTATAAAAGAAAATAAAAGACTATGTTCCTAGAGCCTCGGCACACAGCATTTTTATCAAGCAACCAGGGCAAATATACTTATTTTTAAGGCATTTTGTTTAATGCATATTACTGACTCGTTAACATTGAACTGTGGCCAACAACTCTAGTTCAGGTCTGAACAAAGTTTACTTAATGCACATTTTTCTCCATAAAGCACTACACAGTCTATACTTAGAGACTATACTAACTACTTATACTTAGAGACTTAAAAACACTAAACAGCATTTTGGTTTCTTTTGTTTGTTTTTTGTTTGTTTGTTTGTTTGTTTGTTTTTTGAGACAGCATCTTGCTCTGCAGCCCAGACTGGTCCTGAACTCACTATGCGGCACAGACTAGTCTTGGACTCACTGCAATCCTCCTGCCTCAGCCTCCCAAGTACTGGAATTACAGGCATAAGCCACCATGTCCAGCTTTATATGGTGCTGGGAAATCGAACTCGGGGCCTTGTGCTAGCAAGACAAGCACTTTAACCGCTGTGCTATTCCTCCAGTCCTAAACAGCACTTTAGCACTATGTCTGAAAGCCAGCTTAAACAGGGTGTCATAAAAGCCAAAAGAAGAGAAAGTGTTGCTAAGTAGATCACATAGAGGACATGTGTTCACAATAGGAGCTGAAACAAGAAAACAGTCACCTTGTGCAGCCTTGGCTTGAAACATGCCTCGGCCAACACGAACTTCTGCTGATCTATGCCCATTCTAAAACAATTGCAAAAGCACCACAGAACTGATCTGAAGATGCCAAGTTAATTCTAGCAAATGTGTAAACTTGTATGCAACTTCGCAAACACAGAACCTGCAAACAGTGGCAACTGTCTTCCTTAGAATCTAAGGATCGTAGGAGCAGTGGGTGCATATTTAAGCTTACAGCTGAAAATAACCAGACTAGAGCTGAGCAACAGGTGCTGAGCGACAGAGGTTCTGTAATATACTATGTGTGCCCGCATGTGCACACTTGGAAGTGTGGTGTGTATGTGCAGGTGTGTGATTGTGAGGGCTTTCTAAAACTTAATGTTCAGTAGAGGGGCCTTTCTGGCCTCTGCTATGCTAGGATTGCTCATTACTCCAAATTTCAAATTTTGGCAAAATTTTGGCTCTTTCCCAGTTTTGGACCATCAGGGAGCAGCATTCTAAATAAACATGACTGTTGGGGATATGAGGCAATTCACTAAAATTAAGCAAGAGTATGTCAGACAAGAATATGTCAGAGGTATTACCAGTAATCTCTAAGATCATAATTACATTTTTTATAAACCTACTGAGACAAAAACATAGAATAGAAAAGATAGCAGTGAAAAGTATGAGCTCTGGGTTACTGGAGTAGCTCAGCGATTAAAGCATTTGCCTAGGAAATGCTAAGTACTGGAGTTCGATTCCCCAGCCCCACATAAGCTGGGCATAATGACACACACCTGTAATCCCAGAACTCTAGAAGCTGAGGCAGGAGGAATGCTGTGAGTTCCAGGCCAGTATGGGCTACATAGTAAGCTTAGAAGGAGCCTGGACTACAGAGTGAGACTCTTGTCTCAAAAAAAAAAAAAAGAAAAAGAAAGACAGTATGAGTTTGACAGAGCCAAAGTGGTAAAAAGTTAGAGACTTAGAATAGAAAAACACAAGGGATAAACCAAAGAAATGGCCCCAGCTTCCACTTTTATGACACACTGCAGTTTATATTTTATCATATAACATTTCCTGCCACAAAATGTAAAATGCCTCTTATTAATGATCCCAAATGATTTAATGTTGATTCTACTTCCATGAAACACACTCAGGGGTTGTAGGAATAGCTTAGCAGTTAAAGCACTTGCCTGGCAAGTTCAAGGCCCTGAATTCAATTCCCCAGCGCCACATAAAACTGGGAATGGTGATGCATGTCTGTAATTCCAGCACTTGGGAGGACTGTAGTTAGTTTAAGGCCAACCTGGGCTCCATGGTGAGTTCAGGACCAGCCTAGACTACCGAGCAAGACCCTATCTCAAAAAAAAAAAAATCCCCTCCTCATCACACGTGAAGAGCCTTACATCAAATATTCCAGATGGCTTCCTGGCGATCATAACCTTTTTACTTGTACTGAGTAATAGAAATACATTTTTCTTGGCTATTTTAACATAAAAAGACAGTCCAGATAGCTCTTTGCATGCACAAGTTCAAAAGAATTTATCCACATGATTTTTGAAATATCAAACACCAAAAACATCTTTAGTATCAAAAAATGTGTATTACCCTGTGCACCTCTAACTGATGAGCTATTTGCCTCAGACTCCGTTCTCACTGGAACCACTTCCAGGAGGGAAGTTCAGGGGTTGGGTCTCTAGGCTCCTGTCTTTCCCTTTTGCCCAGGGGCAGCCCGTTTCTGGTATCTGGAGTGGGCTTGTTTCCTCCACCCCATGTCCACGTGCTTGGAAAACACACGTGGGCAGGGGTTCTGCATCTAGCTGGCGGTCCTATCCATTCTCTAGATAAAGTAACTCGTGGAGGGACAAAAGACTCAAACAGCCACTACAATCAACTGTGATGAACTGCAACTCTCAAGAATATACACTTAGCTTGACCTTCCCTGTCCTTGCCCACAAATGAAGCACAACTGCACAGGAATGAAGCAACTGAGCAAAGCAGAACTCCAGAGACAGGAGGAGGGGACTGACCTCCAATCACAGCCAGCCCAAGTCCAGCCTAGTTCCCACAGGGGATGCTCTGGACTTCCTAGTTCTATGAACCAAAAAATAAAAAAAAAAAACAACAACGCCCTACTGCACTGAATTATACCGTGTCTGTATGGATTTTAGTGAGCAGAGCCTTTACTGAATGAAAAAGTTTTCTACAGCCTTCCTGACTGCCTTTCCCAGTGTGTTTCTGACCGTGGCAGGTGGTGGCACATTTCACAGAATCAAGAAATCATGTGTACATATAATCAAGTTAATACATCACCCAATACTACTTACCATATGCCTTTAAATAAAATAGTCATGAAGATTTCAACATATATCATGTAGTACAGTGCCTTAATTACTTATTTGTTACTGGGACAGAATATTTGACATTCACAACTTAAGGGAGGAAAGATTTATTTTAGCTCATGGTTTTAGAAGGCCTCACACAGTTTCTTCACAGATGACCATGGCAGAGGTCTGGTCAGAAAAAAAGCTCTTATTTCACGGCAAACATAAAGCCAAGTAAACCAAGGAGCCAGTCCAAATCTCAATACTTAGGCAAGGGACTGGAGAAATGGCCCAGTGGTTGAAGCACTTGTCTTGCAAGTGCAAGGCCCTGAGTTCAATTCCCCAGCACCACATAAGCTGGGCATGGTGGAACATGCCTGTAATCCCAGCACTTGGGAGGCTGATGCAGGAGGATTGGGCTAAAAGTGAGTTCAGGACCAGTCTGGGCTACAGAAAGAGACCCTGTCTCAAAAAAAAAAAAAAAAAAATACTCAGACAAGTCAGACAAGGCATTACCCCCTCCTCCTTTACGTAGGTTAAGCTGCCAGTTGGGACCCCCAACACCCAGAGTAAGTGCCCTTTCCTCACTTCTTGGACCACTAGTCAACAACACACACATGAAAGCTCTGCCCTGAGTGCCTCTCAATCTCAGCAAGGTGACACAATCCCTCCAAGTAAGCCCCAAACATCTGCCACTTCCAGCCAGGCCCCATTTCCCAACAACACATGGTTCCGTAAGTATCCTACTGCATCTAAATATATGAGGCTTTGGGGGACATTCCAGATCCAAAAAATAATAGACAGGAAGGTAAAATATTTAAGTATCTTTACATCTTTAGTTAGCTTGTACTCTGAAAACTAAGAACATGTAGACCTAAAGAATAAATGCTGTTAATGCTTTCTTTCAAAACCTTTGCAATTTCAAGTCATTAAGAAAATGCCTAAATACAACTATACCTAAAGTTACCTACAGTTCTGCCTTTAAGGTGTCATTTCTTCAAAATTCCATTCTCCAGCTGGCTAACCATGTATACACAGAATGGAGACATCCATCTCTAACAAACTTATGTCAAGAAACCTAGAATCTGTTTTTTTCATCTACATTCTAATTTGAAACCACATGAAAATTGCTTAATATGTTCTAGGCCAAATTCTATGTATTAGGACTGTATGCCAACTTTATTAGAGAACTTTGTTACTCACATCAGAGAGGTGATGTGACATCTTTAGTAGTAAGGAAGGAGAAGAGTCTCATATTAAATATGCTTGTGCTAGAACTGGCACCAGTTCCTAATTCAATATTTTCTTGAACAAAAGTAAATAAAATAAAAATAAAGTGGATATGAACTTTGTTTAAATTACAAAGAATATATATGGAACGTAATTATAACAGGGAAATACAATATTCACTGAACAATGATACCAAACATAAAAAAATGAAGATTCCCCATATTTTTTATCAGTGCTTCCACACGAAGGCCAGCCAAGACAAATCTCTGCCCAGAAGAAGAAAATCCCTCCTTTCCTTTCCTATGAACTAAAAAAGAAAAAAGAAAAAAAAAAAAACAGTTAAGTATCCTTTTACTGGCTTGCTGATTTCCCAGAAGAAATCTGAAGCAATGTAAGGAATGTAATCTCATTCTAGAAAATTGCCTTTAAGAAACACTAAGGTTTATTTTGAATCACCAGCCTTCTACCCAACAGGACAAGTCACTTTTGCATGAAGTACATTCTCTAGTGCATTCTGAAATCTATGTGGCCTCTGATTCAGAAGCA
Source organism: Ctenodactylus gundi (assembly GCA_004027205.1). Classification (NCBI taxonomy): domain Eukaryota; kingdom Metazoa; phylum Chordata; class Mammalia; order Rodentia; family Ctenodactylidae; genus Ctenodactylus; species Ctenodactylus gundi. The sequence goes on from PVKB01002361.1 coordinate 187,779, forward strand.
AGCACTGCCCCGTGGCATCATGAAAAATTACTCCCATATGTCATATGAGCCCGCTTTAGAGAATTGAAGGAGCCATTCATAAATTTCCCCTTTGTGTCAGAGTCTTTTCATGATTAGCTCTCCAGCTTGCAAACTAGTTAAAGATGCATTGTATTATTATGACTCCAGTAGCACAGAGCGTGTCCATGATTGAACTGCAACCAATTTTCAGTTTCTGAAATATACTGTCGATCGCGTGGAGCCCTTTAGAGTCTATTCTGATGGGCTTGGCATTTTATCATTTGCCAAACACAGGCTTCCTTCTACATTTAATATTTTATTTTTTTAATATCGTCAGTGGTAATACCATATCTTCAACGCTCCCTTAAAGTAAAAATAGTGATATGGAATTTTTCCCTTAAGCTTACATATGCTTATAAGTTGAATGTCATACTTGCTGATGTGACTTAGAACTAGCTAAGTAAGCAATCGGCCCTGTGCACACACCATACATGATGACTTATCTCATAAACACAATTATTTAAAAGGATCAAATTATAAGTGCTAACAAGAAATTTAAAATGAACAAAATAAGTGCTACAGAAATCATAATATTGGATCAAATTGAAAGCCTTTTATTCCACTTACCCAGTTAATTTAGTTCTTCTTTTTACATACTTCTAATATGCTGAATGATCTAGTATTTTAAACCACCAATGATTAGAAAACATTCTCAGCTGAGGAGATTTCTCCAGCCAAATGTTCTTCCACTCTCCATAGGTTGTTTTCTGGAAATTTCTTCAGTGGTCAACTTGTTCACCATTCCACAGTGTCTACATCAGTATACCGTGCCACTTAAAAGGAATATGAGGCAGCCCAAAATCTAATCAATTATTCATTTCATTTTTTGCTCATTTATTTTTTTATCCTCCCTCCACCAAAAAAGACTAGCATCACCTGTTTTGAAACAGTGCTGAGTCCTGCAACATCCTCCCACCCAGCCCCTCCACAAGTACCAAGAAACTACAAAGCATTCATTTGACTTCACATCCACTTGGAGAGCTCAGCAACACGGTTGATAATCTACTAATCCTCAAGGAGTCGGCCATATGAAGAAAGCTCAAGGGAAAGGTAAGGAAAATTGGGGAAGAAATACGTGTTATGAGTCGAGTCACGTGGAAGAGACTTTGAGTACTATCCAATCTGTTTGTAAAAATCAGCGGCTTCACTTTCTTTTGTTGAAAACTAAATGACTGTTCCTGTGTTGTTCTCTTCATTTCTGGTAAAGTGTTCATTTTTACGGTGGCTCTGAGTTCATCACCTAGAGGAGACAGCCATGATGCCTCTGGACGGGAGGACAAACTCTAGCAACCGCCCACCCCCACCAGGGGGTGGGGACTAGTGGAGAAAGGAAGGACACTTGGCAGCGCCCCCTTTAGTCCAGGAGACCCCAGAAAGGGGTTTACCTCTGCACTCAGCTTTGTCATCTTTGAAACAGAGGTAAATTTGTTCTCTTGTAAGGTGTCCGTCAGGAATAAATGTGACAGACAGAAGTAGGAGGTGATGATTAATTTTTAATAGATGGTTGTGATGCCCACCAATTAAAGCAGATCATCACCAACTGGGTTCTGTCACCAGGTAGGTTAGGAAAAAAAAAAACAGTATGAGCAAGTCCATAAAACAGATACCTGAAAACTCATGGATGGAAAATTATTGGAAAATAGACTTTTTAGAATATCATAAATTATCCCATATATTACTTGTTAATTACAAATGTCAAAAAATGCAGGTGAGACACGTAGAGCTTAAAGAAATTTCACACTTCTAAATGTATTGCAAGTAGAAACACATATATCACATGTCAAGATTTCATACCAACACACTCAATGTGAATTTAGTCATGACCCTGACAATCAGACAAATCCAAAACAGGAATCATTCTGCTTAAAATTAGCCTGGTCTCTTCGAACATATTAATAAAATGAAAGGGAAAAAAGAAGCTTCTTAAGATTAAAGGAGTCTTACAGACATAAAACACAATGAATGCTCATTGATTTGATTCTAGGTGTTTAAAAATACTAGGTATTAAAGAATTACAGCTGAAGAAATTTTAATAGGAATTGTGTATAACTTACTGTCATTGCAGCACTTAAATTTCTCAATATTTAATTCTGACTTCTTTCATCTAGAATAGTGTCTTCATCCATTTTGAACCTGAGGTCAGTACTTCATTCTTTTTGATTGTTGAACTATATTATTATATGGATAAATCACATCTGGTCTATCCATTCATTTTTTGATGGAAATTTGATTGACTTATTTCTAACTTTTATTTTTTATGAATAATGCTGTTATGAGCACATTGAATGCAACTATCTGCATGAGGATATTTTCTTTGTGTGTGTTTGCATGTGTGGTAGCAGAGATTGAGCCCATGTCCTTCACACTGAGCTCCATCCCAGCCCATTTTTATTTTTGAGAATCTCACTAAGTCCCTAATACATTTTTTATTTTTTCTGGTTATACACCTATGAATGGGATTTCTGGGTCATAGATAACTTTTGTTTAGTTATTTCCAAAATGCCATTTTGCATTCTTGGGTTTCACTCTGTAGCCCAGGCTGGTCCTGAACACACTGGTATAGTCCAGGCTGGCCTTAGACTCAGGATCATCCTCCTGACTGAGTGCTGGAAATATAGGCATGTACCACAATGACTTCATGTGATGCTGGGGAATCGAACTCAGGGCCTTGTGCTTCCAAGTCAAGTGCTTTAACTGCTGTGCCCTTCCTCCAGCCCCCCATTTCACATTCATGCCAATAGCATATAAGGGCTCCAAGGTCACCATATCCTTCCAAGTTTTGTGGCTGTGATTTTTTGAGGATAGTATTCTAAGGAAAATGAAGTGATATGTCATTATAATTTCAGTTTTCAATTTCCTAATGACTAATAATGCTGAAAATCTTTTCTTCCGCTTATTGGTTATTCCTGTGTCTTCTGTGGAGGAATGACCAGTCAGATCCTTGCCCATTTTTATTGAGTTGCCTTGTAATTATTGTGCTGTGAGAGTTCTTTATATGTTCTAGGCGCCCATTTCTTAGTTATGTGATTTGCAAATGTTTACTCCTATTCCGTGGGTAGCCTTTTCACTTTATTGAAAGTGTATTTTAAAGCATAAAGGTTTTACATTTTAATGAAATCCAGTTTATTGACGTTTTCTTTGGTTTGTCATGGTTTTGGTGTTGCATCTACATATCTTTGGCCAAATCCAAGGTCACGCAGACTTAGTCCTCCATTTGTACTAAACATGGTATTTTCCCTTACAGTTAAGCCCTTTGGTTCGCTATGAGTTGAGTTTTGCTTACAGGTGTTATAAATCTTTCACATGTAACTTCCCAGTTATCTCCTGACCATTTACTGAGCAGTCTATTCTTCCCTCTATACATGGTCTTATCATCTTTTTTTAAAATTGTCTGGCTATATGTGTATGTGTGATGGTTTATTTTAGGAATCCTCAATTCTGTTCCATGGACCTATTGATATCTGTCTGTCCTTGTGCCAACACTACACTGTGTTGATTACTCTTGCTTAGTAGTATGTTTTGAAATCAAAAAAATGTGATTCCTTTCGCTTTGGTTTTTCGCAGGACTGTTTTGGCTATTCTTTTTTTTTTTTTTTTTTTTTTTTTTTTTTTTTTTTTTTTTTTTTTTTTTTTTTTTTTTTTTTTTTTTCTATTCTGAGTTGCTTCCAGTTCTACATGAATTTTAGAATCAGTGTGTCAATCTCTACATCTCATGGATCTGGGATTCTGAAGGGGCCAGTGTCAAATCTACAAATCAGTCTGGGTAGTAATGCCATCTAAGTAATATCAAGTTGTTCGATCATCAGACATGAGATTTCTTTTAATTTAGGAGCTCTTTTTAAAATTTTTTCAGCAATTTTACAAAGATTTCAAAGCAGAAGTTTTTACTTCTTTGGTTAAATTCATCCCTAAGTGTTTTATACTTTCTGAAGCTATTGTGTGTGAAATTGTTTTCTCAATTTCATTTTCAGATTGCAAATATGTACAGAAAAGCAACCTAGCTTTGGGTGTTGATACATCAAACTTGCCCAAACCGTGTATTAGTTGTAATGGGTTTTTATCAAGGTCCTTCAGGTTTCCTACATGCAAACCACTTACTTTTGTGTATCAAACAAACATATATAGTGTGTACCTTGTGTGCCAGGGACTATTATAAGCTCTCTCCTCAAACGAACTCCTCTAATCCCTATAATAACTCTCGGCAGCAGGGATTATTTTGATCCTCCTTTTGCAGATGAGGAAACTATCTTCTACTCATCAGAGATCAGGGCACAGAACTGTGAAGTTAATTTCTGGTTCATCCTTCCATTGGCTTATGAACCAACCACGCGTGCCTCTTCTTCATTCCCTGCTCACTAGGCAGAACCTACCACTCAGCCAGGGGACAGTCACTGTGTCTGGATTTTCTTCCTTTGTTCACTGTCCTCTGCACCTCACCATTGAAACGTCTGCTCTCTGACACCACAGGAGAAAACAAGCCCCGGAGTGCAGTTTGGAAGCAGTGTTCTGGGATTTCCAGAAGTCGGCGACCCCATAGTATACAATGTAGAAAAGATGCACAAGCCAGTCCCTGCTCATAATGGTTGGGCTTGTGGGTTTTTTACAGCTATATGAAAGTGCAATGCATTCAGTGGAACTTGCACTTCACATGCTGAATTTTGATCCCTTCCTGAGCTAACAATATGTGATATGACGCCCTGTTGCAGAGGTGAGCGAAGGCAGCGAGCCACACACCTTCCCACTCAGCCACAGGGTTGGGAGAAGAAACAACCAGTGCTCTACCCTGTGCTGCACTCAACAAATGACATGTGATAACCAACACTGTGTCTGAGAACTTTGTCCAATAATAGGCCAACAGATATGTCTGAGCACATTTAAGGCAGCCCAATGCTAAGATATGATGTGTGATTGGTTAGATGTACTAAGGGCCTTTTTGACTCATGCTGTTTCCAACTTATGATGGATTTACCAAGACATAACCTCCTCCTCCTAAATCAAGAAGCATCTGTAATCCAATATCCCTGTATTCAGTCTGGTAAATATATGGGACTACCTAAAATCAGGAAGCCCTGAGCTACAGCACACAGCTCAACACGACAGAGAGGCAGGTCTTACCCACTGTCTCCGTCAGTTGATGTGTGGGTCAGATGGGCCAAGCTCCCAAGTGACCTCACACCAAACTCCAAAATTCAGTTCATTCCTAGGCATGTTGTATAGATTTTCTGACACTTAGTATCTCTATTTTATATTTATCTCATTTTTTGTGTGCAAATACTCTCCTTCAGAGAGCAAATATCAGCCTCTAACAGACATATGACTACTTATTGCCTTAGTGGGCCATGTCTGTACCTCTGGGCCTCCCTGGCTTGAACCCACCTTCCCACAGCTGCCCCTCATCATCAGAGTTAATGTAACAACTCTCTCCTTTCCCTCCCACAAAATCCCTTTTTCTAGTAGCCCTAGATCACAGGACACATGCTGATTATTCGTCAGTTAACAACTAAGTGACCGTAAGTACAAGCTCCAAGCAGTTTGTTCCAGAAATGTAGCTTAGCTATGATCTTCAGGTCATATGTTGTTGCTGCTCTTACTTGTTTTGTGCTTGGGCTGTGTTTCACTCTTGCATCAACTTCTGAAAAGTGACCGCTCTGCTGTCTTTGAGACTCTCTCATTATTCCTGATTTTCTCCCACTGCAAATCCCTAATTCATATTCAGCCCACTTCACCAAACAAGGAAAAAAAGCTAGAAGATTAATGGACTTTGAAGGGTGTGTAACTTGCACAGGACACACTGAAGTGTCTGATATATGAACTGGACATTCTCTGGCCTTGGATGCCCTAATTGCATACTATATAATAATCAATGTAACAGCATAATCACCTGTTAGTCTACTCGTTCCAGTGGCTGAGATCCCTCCTGGTTCCTCTGAAGGAAAAAGAATGGGCAAAACCATCATGTACTGAAGATCTACATGCCTCCATTAACATGCTCAAATTGCTCCAATATGATAATCAGCAGGCACAGGGACCCACGCTATCCCTATCTTTCTCATGTTCTGGGGAGTGTGAACTAGTTCTGACAAAGTGTGGTCAAACTATTTCACAGGTCAAGTGCAAATAGTTTCATGGCTGCATCTTTATTGCCAAATAAATCAAACATATGGATATATATATATATATATATATATTTCACATTAATGAGGTAAGGAATTAAAGCTTGTATCACTGTGTACATAAAATTTAGCCATATCCATACCGAGGAGAAAAAAAAAAGTCCCATTTCTTACGTTTGTGCAAGTCACCTATATTCACTCTGGTAGATAAACAAAACATGACATTACAGAAAAGAAGTCTCAGTTAACTTTGAAAACACATCGACCAGAGCTTTATTTCTACCTCCCAAGCAGTAGCTGGATAGCCTCAGACAGGTAAGTAAGCTGTCCCTATACCTGCTTATTCATCTTTTAAGTGGGGAGAATTATCTGCTCCCGATAGGCCACAGTTGAGTTTCTAATGTGGTTTCCACGCTTCCTGGAATGTAGCCATGGCGCTTTCCAAAGTGCTTTATTGTGTACGATTTCAGTTTACATCACAACTCAGAGATAAATAGAGCAGCCATTATTGTTGCTGTTTTATAGATGAAGGTACAGAGGCACTCAATAAGGAAAAGCCCCAAAGTGACACTGCAAATAGATGAGCCCATTCTAGATCTCATATCCCTGACTGTTAGCACAAAATCCTTTCACTACAGGATGATGCATATTATGCAAAAACTACCAACACCCTTCCCCTTCTGGAGAAAAGAATCTTATTTCTTTATAGCAAAAGAAAAAAAATTATCAACCATCAGCAAAGAAAAGTGCCTGTCAAGAGTTTACAATTTCCGAAAGAAGTGAATAAGGAGATGCAAAGCATCCATCTGGACTGCTTAAGTTTCAGAAAAGTAGAGTGCCAAGGCAGGGGGCCGGGGCTTGGGAATGGTCCTTGAGAGAAATTTTGGCACCCAAAGTCTCACGTGTTCAGAGGTGGAGCTTTTGGAAAGTGACTGGACCGTGGACCACCCTCCACAGATTTACCCACAAACAAGTTCAAGCTGAATGTGCTCTTAGGAAGTAAAGCCTGATCTGAAGAGGGTGCCACTGGGAGTGTGACCTGGAAGGGCATATTCTCATTCCTGCCTTCTACCCTTCTATCTGCTTCCTGGCTGCCACAGGATGAGCCTCACCACACCCCTCTGCCATGATTCTGCCTAGGAGCCAGTCCACCATGGACTGAACCCCCCTGAAACCATAAGCCAGTTAAATCTCTGCTCCTTTAAGTTGCAAGTGTCCAATATGTTGTCCCAGTGATGGGAAAACAACAAATGCCCCTTCAAGGCATGTACCTCAGCCAGGTGAGAGAGACCCCAGTGAGCCACATGTGGCTACAGCCCAAGGGACAGGACCTAGACTGGCAGAAGCAAGAGTGACTGAAGACAGCCATTTGGAGGATGGCTCTGGATTTACACAGTTACTTGTGTAATACATTTGTCCAGGCACATCTCAGTGACACATGAACCCATGCCCTGATAATGTCAGTGGGAAGCTCAGAGCCAAATGTGTAGTCCTGTACATCCAACTTGACGTGCTCTGGGATTTGCTTCACGGAGGAAACATTGCCACACACAGATGAACTAAGTGGAGATGCCCTTAAAGAATTCAAAGGGAGGCAGCAGAGCAGGCTTTCTGTACACAGGGTTTTCAAGATCACATAAGGAGGGAACACCCATGGGTACCCACTGGGTGATGGGTGTATGCAGGCTCTATAAAAATCACACGGCTTATTCCTCAGAACACACCAAGAGGAGATTTTTAATAACAACAACAATCTAAAATGATGTATGAAGATTGTATGCACAGGAATGACAGAGCCCAGATTTAAATCCATGTCCTCTCTCACCCAAGTTCTGTCACCTGCACTCTGCATGACACCAAATACCACATTCAACCTCCCACACCTCATCTGCAAGATAGGATTCAGTGTCTGTGTTGTGTGGTTCTCATGAGGATGAGTCAATCAATGCATGGCTACAAAATATGATAACTGTTTAAATTCTTTAAAAAAAAAAAAAAGACCACATTGAAAGAGACACTGACATGAATCTCCCTCACACCGCTCCTCCTGGCCTGAAGCACGCTTATCCCATCGCTCCCACCGATTTCTGGAGCAGTTCGGAACAAACTGTTTCATGATCATCTTCGGCTGTGTTGTCTTGGCTGCCTTGATGTCCTGAACTGATACAAACAATTTCCCTTTCCTGGTCATTTTCACTGTGGGGAGGAGCCAGAAGTCACGCCTGGTGCCAGATCCAACGACTAAAGTGGACAAGGATCCAGCGCACGGTGGCCTGTTGCCCTCTTGGATGGCAGTCAGCAGCGGCATTCCCCGTACATTTTTATCACATCTCATAAAGACACGGAGGACAGAGGACCTCTAGAACTGCTTCAGAATAATGGAAAGAACGATAAAATAAAAGTGTTCACAGTGAGGGAAAGTATCTCAAGGGGAATTAATGGCAAAGTATCTTTTAGTCTAACAGTTTTTTTGTTTTGTTTTTGTTTTGTTTTTTACTTTAAACACCATTTCAGTTGACCAGCCCGTGTATGTAAAGGGCTCTGAATACTTGCAAGCACCTCAAGAAAATCACATGTGACTATCGAATAGTCCAGATGATTCTGGCTCCCGGACACAATGGTCTCTCTCACTGTAGCCAAGGAGAAAGCCCAGAACTGCGACTAACTCACTCTTTCTGAGAACCTAGGTCAGCACGGACAATAGAATCCAGGCAGAGAACCAGGGTGATTTGTGCAATCGGTAAAAAGCAGCCACGGGCCTAGGACTGGCGAGCGGGAGATAGTGGCAAGTCACAGGAAGGAAGGTCCCAGGTCTTTAGGGTGGCCTCCAGCGAGGAGGGCTGCGCACATCCTCTCGTGCAAGGAGGAGAAGCAGGTGTGTACCAGGCAGGGCACCCGGCCCTCGCCATGCTCTTGCTTGAGGCAGCCCTGGTGAACTATGTTCTGCAACAAGCCAATGACCATCTTCCGGGCAGCTTTTGTTTGCTGGGCAGGTTTCGCGTTTAAACTACACATCCTCCGTGCACGCCAGGCCGGCGCCCCCGGGGAGGACGGGAGGTTACGTCCTTCCCGCCCACTTAACAAGGCGAAACAAACCGTTGCTGGTTCAACACCATGTGTGCGTCCCTTCCGTGTCAGCCGCGAGGTAAACTGTGAGCCGTGGGCACCGCGGCTTTTTTCCGCCAGTTATTTGCATTTTTGTTATTAGCTCCTCGCGCGGAGCACAGCTTGAGGGGTCAGCGGCGGAGACAGGGCCAGCATCCTGCGAAGAACGAAGGGACGAGCAGGCAGGGCTCCCGCCGGCGGTTGCAAAGCGCGGTGCCTCCCTCTGGCGGCCTCGCGGCTGCGTGCAGGCCGGCGGAAAAACTTTCAGGTTGAAACGTGGTCAAGAAAACGGCTCATGATGCGTTAGCAGAAGACGAACTGCAGGCAGGGCCCCGGGCAGGGCTGCAATGGCAGCACGCTGGGGCGTGAGGATTACGGATGCATGGGCAATTTAGAGAGTTAGCAAGACCCTGCCTCAAAAAATAAAAATAAGAATGGGATGGGCAGGTAGCTCAGCACAAAAGCAGGGCTCCACCCTTAGTGCCAAAGAAAGGAAGAAAAAAGAAAAAGAAAATCCGGTGCAACTAATAATTTTGCCTGCTTGGTGACTTGCTTCTGAAGCGACCTAGAGTGATTTGGTGGCTGTTTTTGTTTTGTTCTTTATCAGAACAGACTCTGGGGTTTTTTGAACAGATATTTGCCACCAAGGATTTAAAGACAGGGTTTGCATTATTTCAAGGCCTTTTAAAGGTTTATTCTTTATATTCTACGTATCCTGGATATTTTTCACATATGTTGCACTAATGTGTCAGTTGGTACATACAGAGCTGGTATTGGCCCCGGTCAAGTCTGCGCTTTGTTTAATGCTGACAGAGCCCTACGTGAGGTAGACAACACTATGATTCCCCTGTCACTGGAAGGCAGAATGGTGACCCATAGCATAGTGGGTGGCAGTGCCCGAATTAAACACAGACCTTTGCCTGCAGGGACCCTGCATAACCACCCAAAGACATGGCGAGGACCAGCACAGAGCTGAGGCCCACAAGAGAGGCTATTCTACCTACAGCTCGGCAGACGACTGTTTCTGCTCATATCTTATGATGATGTCTTAGTTACTTAGCTTGTTGTTCTGACAGAACACCCAATATCCACAACTTAAGGGAGGAAGAGTTATTTAGCTCATGATTTCAGGTCCCACACACACACAGTCCATTGGTGGGGCAGCTGGCAAGACAGGAGACAGAGAATGCTCACCCCAGCACAGATGGAAGCCAAGTGAAGGGGGAGCAACCCAAGGAGCTCTCCCAGGAAGAAGCTACAACAGTGTTTCTTCTTCCTTCCTGTAAGTACTCTAAGCTTGCAGCCTACCCTCCCTCAGTTCCTGGACACAAATCAACAACAAATACCTGAAGTCAGCTGTAGGCAATTCCCAATCTCAAGAAATTGTCCCAATCCCTCCAGGTCAAACCTTTACACACCTGCCCCTTCCATCCAGGCCCTACCACCCAATAACACATGGTTCCAAATACATCAGGCTTTTGGGGGACACTCATGTTCCAAACCATAGCAGATCGGCATGATGAACACATTAGCAATGATTTAGAATTAAAAGCAATTTTGTGCTTAAACAAACTCAGGCTCTCTGGAGTTTGGGCCACAACAGATAGAACGTGCTTGACACCTGTCCGAATTAGAGACATTTGCACCATGGAGACAGGACAGCCACATGTTCTGCAACATGTTTTATCTCCTCCTCCTCCTCTTTCATCATTGTCCTTTGGATGAGGACTGAACCCAGGACCTTCACTTTGAGCTACAGCCCTAGCCTTTTTTTTTTTTTTTTTGATTTTTTAATTTTGAGATAGTATCTCACTAAGGCTTTAAGTTGCTCAGGTTAGGCTCAACCTCGCGACCCCCCTCCCCTGCCACAGACTCCTAGAGCCCAGGGATTGAAGCATGAGGCGCTGTGCCTGGCTATATTTTCAAAGTTTATTTTCACATGTATTCAGTGGTACCTCTGACTTGCAGAGGTCTGTCTAGATAAGTAGCTTCTCACTCCTCAGTACTAATTGAGGAGGGACAAATGTCTAACAGAAGCAACTCATTCAAATTTCTTCTACTTGCTCATTCTTTAAAATTATGTCAGTTTGAGAGGGCTTGCTTATTGATGTGGTCTGGATGTCTATGTCCTCTCCTCAAATTCCTACGCTGGAAAAACCTCCAAGGCTATGGTCCGAGGAGGTGGAGCGCGTAGGAAGTGGTTGGGTATGTAGTCAGACCCCTCACCACTGAGTTTACAGCTCTGATCTACCAGGTAAGACACAGCCAGGAGGTGTCCTTGGTGAACCAGAAAGTAGGATGCGCCATTCACTGTATCTGCTGCTATCTTGACCTTCTAGACTCCAGAACCAACACCTGTTGTTTACAAACCACTAGTTTGTGATATTTTGTTATGGTAGCACTGAGACATATGCCTCAGCTGCAGCCCTAAGACTTGAGTATAGAAAGGTAAACAAGGGCTGGAGGAATGGCTCAGTGGTTAAAGTGCTTGCAAGCACTTAGGAAGAGCCAAGTACCTGAGTTCGATACCCTAGCACCACATAAGATGGATGTGGCGGCACACACCTGTAATCCTAGCATTCGGGGTGCTGAGACCGGAGGATTACTGCTGAGTCTAAGGCCAGCCTGGGCTCCACAGTGAGTTCAGGACCAGCTTGGACTATACAGTGAGACCCTGTCTCAAAATTTTAAAAAAAAAAAAAAAAAAGAAAGGCAAGCAAAATGGTACATTTTTTCTACATATAAATAAGCTAAAGCAGAAAAAATATTAGAGCCACTACTATAGCAGTGATTGTCAAAATGTCACCCACGGGCCTGGGAACAGGTTAGAGAAGCAAATGCTGAACTGGGATATCTGACAGTGGTCCTGCGGTTTGTGTTTGGACAAGTTCCCAGATGATTACAGCATGGAGGATGCCTGAGAACCACAGCCCTAGAGATAGGAGTGCCAGGCTAGCAAGACCTCCATGATGATCAGATTACCATGAGCCCTGGGGACAAATGGGCACCCCCCTGGCTGAGCTTAGGGTGGTGGAGCTACAGCTGGATTCTGGAAGAGACTCAAAGGTCAGAACAGAAGAGTCAAGCACAGTGGCACATGCCTGCAATCCCAGGACTCTGGGTGAAGCAAGAGGATCTCAAGTTTGAGACCAACCTGGGCAAGTTGGCCACTTAGCAAGACCCTGCTCCAAAACAAAACAAAAAATGAGAAAGAGGTTCAGGATGTAGCTTCATGCAATTCTTAGTACTGAAAGGAAAAAAAAAAAGGAGGAAGAGAGAAAGGCCTGCTGTGACTACAGAGGTCAGGCACTGAGGTCCCAGTCCTCCCTGCAACAGCCTGAGAGCTGATCTCTGAAGCTCCGTCCTCTTGAGCCTTTCTATCCTGTCTTCCTCCTCTTCTGTCATTTCTGCCTCCTTCTGGATGGTAATGGAAGCCCACTCCACCGCCTTCGGTTCTCTTTCTGAACTCTTTCCCCCAGAGACCCTGCCTTCCCTTGGCTGCCATCATCACCACAAAGGGCAAGGAAAAGGCTTAAACCTAGATTAATTCTCCAGTCCTCACTCATTGGAGTACCCTCCCAGTCTGGTTTTCCTACTGACATTTACCCTATAATTCAATAACTATTTCTTTGTTCTGGGACCCTTGCTGCAAGTTATCCCCATATTCCTGTTTGTTCCTGCTTTTCCCAGCCTCCCTTGCAGGCTGGTGTGAGGTGGGTCTCAATTGAGGCCAGTGGGACATTACCTAAAGAGGCAGCTTCGCAGAACCTTCCTTGAAGAGGCCAGTAGGTCAAGCTAGAAAGTTCAATAGTGTATACTTTCCCTCTCATAAGAAACCTAATTATAAGTAAAAGGGGAAAATAAAAGTGGACTTTTTAGAAAAAGAGAAGGAAATTAGGGTAAGGGGAAAGATAAGGAGGTGGTGAAGGAAGTTGAAAATAAGCTATGTGCACACACACCCCACACACACAACACAAATTCCCCAAAATGAATGCAAATAAATAAGGACACACTTTAAGATCATTATGCTAAGTGAAATAAATCAGACCCAGAAGGTTGAATAGTTCATGGTTTCTCTTAAATGAAAAACTCAAAATACAAGTAAACAGGGAGATGGATTTTGTGAATCGGAAAGAAATTTAGGGATGAAAGGAGAGGGAAGAGTAGGGAAGAGAAAGGGAAGTAAAAATCATTAAGAAGGAAAAATTATTAAGATTTGATGAGTATATATCAACTCAATGATAGATGTAATTATTACTTATTGTGAATATATACCAATAAAAATAATAATAATTATGGAGGAAAAGTTGACTCTAGCCTCTCCTCTTGAGGTTGAGGAATGGTGGTGCTGTGTAACACAGAGCAGGTCAAATGAAACAACAGCCCAGTAGGAAGCACTCAGGGCTTTGGAGAAATGGGCAAGGCATGGATACAAGGAATCTAAGCACTCTGTCCTTCACATTCACACTGGTGAGGAAACAACCAGTTTCCTGGAGGCAAAGCAGAATGACTAAAACCCAACGTGAACATGTTCCCACTAGAAAGAGACAGGACAACCTGAACTTCAGGAAGGACAGTAATTCAAATTATTAAACCCCAGTGAACATGTTTAAGTCCACCAGGTCACATTGATATTAAGTAAAAAATCAATTGGTCATCTTTAGAGGATCGGGAATATGTTAGTTAATGTTCCAATACTGAGGCAAAAATCCCTGAGAAACACAGAATTAGCAAATACTGAATGATTTACTGTAAAAATAAATAAAAGATTAGGTTCCTGGAGCCTCAACGCACAGCATTTTTATCAAGCAACCAGTGCAAATGTATTTATTTTTAAAGACACTTTATTTAATGCATACTACTGATTCATTAACATTGAACTGTGGCCAACAACTCTAGTTCGGGTCTGCCCAGTTCACTTAACCCAAATTTTTCTCCATAAAGCACTACACACTCTTTTATACTTAGAGATTTAGAAACATTAAACAACACTTTTTTTGAGATAGCATCTCACTCTGCAGCCCAAGCTGGTCCTGAACTCACTATGCGGCCCAGGCTGGCCTTGGACTCATGACAATCCTACTGCCTCAGCCTCCCAAGCGCTGGGATTACAGGCATGTGCAGAAGGAGAGGTTTATTTTGGCTCACAATTTCAGAGGGTTTAGTCTATGGCCAGTCATCTCTAATGGCAGGAAAATCACAGGGGGAAGTGCATGGGGGAGCAAAATTGCTCACTTTATAGTGATCAGGAAGGAAAGAGGAAGAGAGGAGAGGACATGGAAGAAGACAGGGTAAGAGACAGAGAGAGAAATACAGCCAATATCCTCTTAAGGGCACGTTTCCCAGTGATATAACTTCTTTCCATTAGGCCTCACCTACTAAATATACTACCACCTTCCAATAACAGCACAGGCTGGCTACCAAGTCTTCAACACAAGAGCCTTTGGGGGACATTTAAGACTTGAATTGTAATAATAAAGAACTAATCTATTAAGTCACGACCTAGTATGGAGAATGGATTAAACATTTATTATACACAGGTACTCGATGGGTAATAAATAGTAGCTACTGGAAATCACTATTTTACTAATGATTCCAATTGATAAATAAGAACAAAATGGTAGAATTGGAATAGCACTATTTTACAACAAATCAATTGATTCAGAAATATTAACTGAGCATCAACAGATGTGAATGTTTCAAAACAAGACAAGTGGGCATTAGTCTCTACCGAAAGAAAATGCCACCTACAACCACTAATGTAATTGAACTTGTGTCTAACCCAATTTCTGGATCCTTCTCCCAAATGCAACCGTCAACGAGCCATGTCAAGATACACCAAAAATATGAAATTGTCAAAGTCCAGACAGTGAGACTCTTTAGGTCAGCAGTCATTGGGGTAGGGATGGGAGATAGGGAAGCAAGCCTACGTAAAGTGGCTCAAGATACACATTGGATGATATAACTATTTTTTTGAAAACCACAGAGAAAAATGGTTGCAATGAGTCAGAATAATGGCTGCTTAAAGAAAAAGGAATTGTTCAGCGAGGGTCAGCAAGTACATGTGGCTTCGTGGGCACAGTGGTCATGTTTGTATCCCTACACAGGCTGCTTTTCCTAGGGGAATTCATTAGTTTACACATTCACTTTTATGTCTTTCTCTGTGCTTGTGTTTTAATTTACAGTAAAATGATCTTTTTAGAAAATTCAGCAAGGTCTTAATAACCTATGGCAAATTCCCAGATTCACTGAACGTTCTTCCCCCCACCACACACCCACACCCACACCCACCCACACACACACACACACACACAGAGAGAGAGAGAGAGAGAGAGACATGCAGCATATCTGTACCAATGCATTTTGGGCCCAACATTTTTTTTCACAGCTGTCCAGTAACAACCCTCCCCAGAGGACCTCCACACCCTGGTTGGCACACATGGTCCTCTGTTCCTAAAATCAGGACCACAGCCATCCTTGGTGTTAAACATGGCTGTTTGCCATGATGTTGTGAGTCAGCATATTAAATTTTTTTTTCCTCTTTCATCTTGGAACTTTCACATTCTCCCAAGGAAGAAGAACCCTGGTTACAACTATTAAATATTTATTTCTCTGGATCAATTAAGAGCAGATGCCAATCATTGGCATTACAAACTGAAGTGACAATTTGCAAGGCTGCGGCAGTAGAGGGGCCAGCTCCTCCATTCCTGACAGCAGCCTGGCTCATTCTGTCCGTTTACCCCGCCCCCCCAACTTTCTCTTATTCTAACCCTCAGAGTACACAAATTCTGAATCCTCACTGTTCTTAAGTCATGCTACTATCTGTTGGCTGGTACTTCTCCTGACCCTTGCCCACACCCTCATGCCATACACACAATCACACTCATAGAAGATGAAGTGTTGTGTCTGGACCAGCCTCCGATCACAAAGCCATGAGAATTAAACAGTCTTTTGTAATAAAATGGCACAACCTGGGATAATGCTGGAAGCCAGTTCAGTGTCACCTATTTCCAGCAAACACCTGTAGAAAACTAAGAAATTGAAAAGTTACAAACTCCTAGTTCTGACGATAAGAGTGCCTCAGTTTAAGTCACTCTTGTGAACCACCTACTACCCTGTACATCCAGCCTCCAGGTCCAGCCATAATTACGGCTAGCAGTAAAGTCAGGCTAGCTCCTTGCCAAGTGTGATTACAATTGCAGGCGCCATGTTTATTGGGCCAAGAGCACAGGCATCTGCCCAAGAGGCACGGGTGCCTGCTAGAAGGACTTAAAAAGGAGCCTTGCCCGTAAGACATGGAGGAGGTCGAGGCAATTTCCCAAATGTGGCAAGTGGAGAAATTGAGACACGGAGAGGCTTAGGTACCTACTCAAAGGTCACGCAAGTCCTCGCCTTACAAATAGAACATTCACTTGAAGGTGCAGACCACATTAAAATAAAGCGAAATTGAATTTGCCGGCTCCTCATCCTTCATTCCCATTACCGCGCTCTCCGCGGACCATTATGCTGCTCCAAGTTGTAACCAGCGACGGAGCAATTTCTCTTTTGTTCCTTCAGTTCCCAGATTTCATTTCCAATTCCCCTGGCTCTATGAGAGCTGAATGGTTTCCTTTCTCGGATTTTACTTTTCCTTCTCAGCTATAATGTGTCATTTTCCTAATGACAATTTGCAGCTTTCTTACACACACTTTGCCCAGATGGCTTTGTCTCATAATCCACATTTTCCTCTTCTTGGGCCAGAACATTTTTCATGCCTACATACCCACAACTTCACCTAGATCTGGGATGGGAAATCTTTTTCCTATCAAGGGCCATTAAGGTACGTATGACATCCTTTGCAGGCCAATGCAAAGCCATCAACTTAAAATTTAACTTGCTGTATTTGGTAAAGCACTTAATTAACTCCCTTCAAACGTGTTGGCTGAAACTGCATCTCTTTGGCGAGGCCTTGGCCAGACTGGGCCACATGAGTTTGTGGGCTATCTAGAGCTGATAGGCAGACATGCCCTACTCTGCACCATGATGGTCATTGTCTGTGTGTCCACATTTGGGGTACTTCCCTAGCAAGATCATAAACTGGAACGTAAGATGGAATTAAGGTAAAGAGAGAGGCTGGGGATGTAACTCAGTGTTCAAGGTTGCGCTTAGCAAGTATCCCCCATTTAATAAGAGAGAGAGAAAGAGATCAAGACCAATTTATGTTTTGGTTTTTTTTTTTTTTTTTTTTTTTTTTTTTTTTTTTTTTTTTTTTTTTTTTTTTTTTTTTTTTTTTTTTTTTTTTTTTTTTTTTTTTTGAGCCAGGTTATTGCTCAGTAATCCGGGCTGGTGCTGAACTCACTATGGAGCCCAGGCTGGCCTCGAACTCATAGCAATCCTCCTACCTCCTAGTGCTGGGATTGCTACAGGTGTGTACCACCATGCCCAGCTTATGGAAGATCAAACCAAAGGCTATGTGCCTGCCAGACAAGCACTCTAGCTGCTGTGTTATTCCTCCAGTCCAAGGTTAAATTATTTCTTTAATGATTGTGTGTTTTGCAAGTCATTTAAATGGATTTCGCAAACTGTCATTTCTATTTAGAAAGAATTGATTTATTTAAGGGGAAAAGAGACATGGTAAAGAAAGAGGAGAAAAAGAAAAGAAAGTGTAAACACTCCATATGTAAACTATAACCGCAATAACCACAAGGCAGAGTTACTCACACGCTGTTTAGCTAATTTTAACCAGGGAGGTGTTGGCCAGAGGCAGAACTCAATCAGGAAACCTGGGTGGGCAGGACAGACCTTCCACTCTCATCCCCGAAACCTCCAGTTGTACATGGTGCTCTACTTGTGCAACTGATGAAGTTGACCAAATCATTTTGATGTTATGACCTTTCTCCTGATGTATGCTGGGAAAGAGTTCACTACCCTAACATCTCCTTATCTCTAAATTAGAGGGTCTGTCCACTTGCAGACAAGGAGTTAAATAAACAAATATCACTTAAGACTTTCTTTGTCCAGGGGACAAGAAGTCAAGAAAGTGAGTCCTCCAGGCCCTGGGAGGGGAGCCATTCCCTGCCAAAAGCTAGGTGAGGCGGGGACTTTTGATAATCTCTGAGGCCACAGGCAACACCATCTACGTGGAACAATTTTTTTTTTTCTCTTGAGACAAGGTTTCACTTTGTAATCCAGGCTAGTCCTGAACTCATTACATATCCCAGGCTGGCTTTGAACTCACCGCAATCCCCCTGCCTCAGCCTCCTAAGTGCTAGGTTCACAGGTATGTGCCCCATGCCTGTGCTGCTGGGGGATCAATCCAGAGCTTTGTACTTTGCAGGCAAGTGCTGTAATCACTGAGCTATGACCCAGCCCTGGAACAATTTTTCTTATTGTCTAAACTTGTATAACACTGTGCAAGCTACCAAAAAGTAACATGTGCCATGACATATTGTACAATAATATATATTCTCATCCTAATTTGCATGTCAGAAAAAAAGTTTACATAGACACCAAAGGAGATGCATAAGAGATTATTCAATGAAGCATTGCTTACAATAGTAAGAAACAGAAATAACTACAATGTACATCAACAACGATAACAAAAATACACATGCTGGGTATGTGCTTTAGTGGTAGAGCACAGGCGTACCACACTCCAAGGCCTTGGTTCAATCTCCAGCACTGGAAAAGAGCTGAGGAGCATGGAAGTGGGTAGATTTGGAGAGACAGTGGTGTAGCTCAGAGTGAAAGAGCAGGCTTATCAGATACAAGGCCCTGGTTTCAGTTCCCAGCACCAAAAACAAAAGACAAAAAAGGAAAAGAAACAGGTTGATTTCTCTCTTGAATGATGAGGAAGAGCTGACTGCAAGCGGTCAAGACGCAGAGCTCTTTTCTTTGAGCGCACCGAAGAGTGAAAATGTATTTGTGCCATCAATAGTTTGGTACTCCACAAATATCATGAAAGGCATTTTGAACATGGTCATGCTAGAAAATACAAGCATGATTCCATGTTTGGAAGGAGGAATGTAAAATCAGTATGACATACTCACCATGTGTCATATCTGATACACAGAAATATTGCCACCTATATTTTATTGAGGCTGGTAGGATTAGAAAGCAAAACAACATGTGCTCATTTGTGGATGGCAAGGTGCCTTCCAAAATTCCTTGGGGTTTTTTTTTTTTTTTTTTTGGTCATGCTTTTTTCTATTTTTGCCTCACTACTAGAGATCAGGTGCCACGTCTGGTGCTTATTTTTCCTAGTTATCTCCACCTGACTACAGGTGGGCTTATCTTCCTGTCACAGATAAGATGGGAAGAGACAACGGAACATAAATAGATTTCCAAAGTTCACTCAGCTAGTAAGCAGCTGAGCTGGATTCAAGCCAAAGTCTGGCTTGAAAACACAAGCTCTTTACTTAGAAAATGTTTTCTATTACTTTTTAAAGCACAAAATTAACTTCATATCAGAAGGTTCTCCAGAGCAGCAGCGGCTACAAGCATGCCCATGGGCCACTCCCTGAGCGGAGCCGATGGCTAGGTACATGGATCATGGGCCACTTCCCGGCTTCAAGATCCTGGGCAAGTCACTAGAGGCCTTGTCCCTCGGCATCCTTGTCTGGTAAATGGAACATGAATAAGACTTTTTTCATGAGGTTACTAGAAAGATTACATGAATGACAAATGTCTGAAGGGCTTAGCACAGTGCCTGGCACATAGCGTAACACTTATATGAAAAAGCTACTCAATAATATTGAACACAGAATATGAAAGACCATCTCAAATTGAGACCTTATTACTGAGATGCGGTATTTGCCAGGACTAATCTTAATATTGGATCCCCATATTGACCAGATTTATTGTGAAGTATGTCATACAGGGATCTGCATTAGCTGGATGTAGTCTGTAAACATAACCAGGAAAAAGATCACTCACAAGCTTGTTTTAACCTTCTGTGGTAACCCCGTGCTTCCCAATGTATCGCTGGATGACTTGAGAAAAGAGACCCTAAGGATATAAATTCCTTTCTGGATCGGATAAGTGTGACAGATTTTAGAAAAAAAGTCTCAACGATCTTGAGGTCAAATATGAGACATTCATGCTCAGCAAAGTAGCAGCTAAGATACAGCCAAGATCTACCATTGGAAGTTCCTCCTTATTATTATATAATTTTAAAATAGCTTTGTTTTAATGAGAGATTTTTTTAGGATCCTGCAGGAATCAAATGATTCAAAATGACCCTATTACCCTGAGAATTAGAAAGTCCATCTTTCATGAGCACTGGCAGAGATGGCTTCTTGTTAATCATTTCAATCCAACACTGAATTCCACTTCCACTGCAATTAAAATGGCCAAAGCTGACAACATCAGCTTTAAATGCTGACATCCTCAACTTCCCTTTCTTAAAAAATAAAATAAGTTAAAATGAATAAATAACAAACCTCCCGGAGTTCCTCTTATTGGAAACACTGACGCTCCTTCACTCCTTTAGCAGAAATACTCATTAACCTTAAGACTTCAGACTCCTATGTGGGAAATCAAGTCAAACATGTGTTGTTTCCCTCCCCTCCACATTAATAATTAATAGGCCAACTTTGTCAGTAAATACAAAGACCTCCAGTCCAGTGGGAGCTCTTGACACCCAAAGATACTCGTTGTGATTCAACAGCAACTTAAAGAGTTTGTTAAAGGGCTCGGAGAACTCATTAATTCCTATCTCTCCAAAGCAAACATTGTCTTCATTAGATCAAGAGAAACACTTAGGACTGAGTAATGATGGTTATGAAAAATAATGTGGTGTCCTCAGACACCACAATACCCGGCATCAGGCATTATCTTCTTAAAGATAGACTCTCAAGGGGGCTTTGAATACGATCGTCGATTCTTTGGCACCAGATTCTTTACTGCCAGGTAATGTCAACTCAGAATGCATAAAGCAATTCATTTAAATACAGCTTCATAGAAACAAAGAAACAGCAAATTTTTTAGAGCCCTCAATGGAATAGGAGCCGTAAAGGTATTAAATAGGTAGTTTCCATGTTCTTAAACCTTCCTCAGTAAAGGACCCGTAACAGCCTTGATCCAGTTTGACTCAGGATCAGCGCTCCATTGCAACTCTTGCTCTACTGTTCTGCTGCAACCAGAAAGGCTCTGGTACAAACTTTTCCTGGATTCTGTTTGGTTCTTATCCACACTGAGAAGTCTGCTTTCTCTTTTCAAGTTTTTTGTTTGGAAGGTTTTAATTTTTGCTGATAAATGGGTTCCAGGTGTAATCTGTGTTAGTGATTTATGCTGAACTGTGCTTCCATCTTAACTAGATGGTCTAGAAAATTTTGGACAAGGCTTATAAGAATGATACCTCTCTAACCTGAACTTCTCCCCACCCAATTCCCTGTAAAGGATTTGTTTTCCTCACTCTAGTATGGCAACAGGGTGGAGTTCAAGACTCACTTCATGAGGAAATTACTTGATAAATAGAAAAGGAACTGAAAATTTAAGCATTTAAAGCAGCATGTCATATGTGATAGCATGAGGCTATTTCTCTTTCTCTGTCTCTCTCTCTCCGCCCACCCCACCCCTCTCTCTCTCTCTCTCTCTCTCTCTCTCTCTCTCTCTCTCTCTCACACACACACACACGTTTACATCAGGTGTGCTCAAGAACATTACTATGTAATTGTCCCAGGCTCAATGTCATGTGGGTTAAACATGATTGTAAAACATCTAAGACTTCATGATTATCTTTATATCTTGGCTGGCCAGATGTATAATGAGAACCATTCACTCACATTATTGCCAACATTGTAAAAGAGAGTTTCGACCTACACTATGATAGATATAACCACTTGTGTGTTAATTGTATAGCACCATCTGTGCTGTGAAATGGTCCACTTCAAAACTGCACACTGAAATTTAAGGTTCTGAAAAAAATATATTGGTCTACAAATGGACTGGCACTGTGCATTTAACTCAATAAAGGCATGACTGTATAAGTGATTTCCTGCTAAAGAAAATATGTTTGCATAGATATACACACGTGTGTCACTGAATGATAAGGATACTTTTCTTTGGTGGCAGTGGTGCGGGGGATACAACCTAAAGTCTTGCACACGTTAGTGCTCTGACACTGAGCTACATCTGCAGCTCCAGAGACGTTTTCTGAGAAATTCATCACTTGTTGAGTTTGTTGATATGTGAGCATTATAGCATTCACTTACACAAACCTAAATAACATAGCCTAACATGTACCTAGGCTATATCAGGTAGACGGGTAGATGGACAGATAGATGGGATAGAATCTTTTGTTACTAGGAACATGATTACAAAACAAGATTGAGTCGAGCACAAGAGAAATCTGTGTAATCAAGAAACTCAGGCTGTTTATAGTGCCAAGCCTGTTACACGTTTAACGGGGTTCTGGCGCCATCGTGTGGCGATAATGAAGAACACAAATGTTCCATGGTTGTGTTAAAGAACGGAATACAGAGAAGACTGTCAATGACTGCAACCATCAATCAGATCAGAGCCTACGTTTAAAATCTTTGAAGCTGGCCAGGTGGTGCAGGTCTGTAATCCCACCACTCTGGGAGGCTGAAGCAGAAGGATGGTAAGTTCAAGTCCAGCCTGGGAAACTTAAGGATTTGCTTCAAGAAAAAAGAAATGCAGTTCAGTGGTTTGTGAACAGCATCTGGGGAAGGGCCTCAACACCAACTTGGGATGCAGGCTCAAACGTCAGGTCATGATGTTAGACAGTAAAAGGATGTGTAAACAAGCCCTTAAGGGTGGATTTAACATCTTGAGGTATATTGAAAGAATAATTTAATACTATTTTACACACATACACACTCCTAGTTTTTCTGACTACAGTGGAAAACTCTGGTCCAGTGAAGTGTGAGATAGGCTGGAAGCTTCAGTGTCCCCATGCAAGGTTCTGAAGGTCCCACCTGCCAGGTCATGTGACAGGAAGCTACCAGGTAGACTGTCCCAAAGTTAACAAAAGTCCAAGTCAAGCTGGTCAGGATTTTGCTTTCTCAATATTCCACTCACACAAGACTTATCTGTTTTATGTTGCTTGTGCACATGCACATGTTTCCTATGTTCCAAATTTAACTGGCTGGCTAGGAAATATAGAAAACAAGGTTAGCAGAATCTTACCAGTTCTCATATAATAAAATGGACAGGTTGAGGGTGTGGCTCAGTAGAGGAGTATGGGCTTAGTGAGTCAGGGCCCTGGGTTTGATTCCCAGCACCATTTAAAAAGTGGAAATGTGTACGCAGGTCAGGCAGCACTGGTGGAAGACATTTGCCTCTGAACCCAACCAGCAGTCTGTGGCCCTGACTCAACATTATGCAGAGATACAGCCCCTGTTCTCTTTTTGAAGCCATGACATCTGTCATGGTTATGAAGTCCAGTGTATGTGAAATGCATGTCTTGCCAATCACGGTGGTACAGGTCAGTAGACCCAGCCTTCTGGGGAAGCCGAGGCAGGAAGACCTCAAGTTCCAGCCCAGGCCTGGTCAACATAGTCAGACTGGCTCAAAATCAAAAGAAAAAAATTGAAAATAGATGGTAAAATTGCTCTGTATGAAGGTCCTAGCTTGTATCCCTGGGATCACAAAAGAAATGAAAAGGAAAGAAAAGCATACTTCATAAGTGAAAACCATGCCCTATCATATTTGCTGTTTGTCAAATAAAGTGGGCCCTTTGGGACCTGGTCCCAGTCTTGAAGAATTGAGGAGAAGTCACCGTAGCAGTACTGTGGTCAGGTAGGGGGAAACAGGAGAGAACAGATGCATGGTTTCCTAAACTCAGTTATCACTCTCTTTTTCAGTACTTGGGACCAAACCCAGGACCTGGCCATGTCAGGCAAGTGCTCCATCGCTGAGCTACTCTACCAGCTCTTGTTTAACACCTTCATTAAAATGTAATTCACTCGATCTAATTTTTTTAAACACTAACAAAGAAATGAATCTTATCTAAATCACACATAGCTGAAATAACTTTCAGAGCTACTCATCTAGCCACTAAATATAATACATTTAGATATTTTGGTTTTTATTGCATTAAGCAAAAAATATTAGTGACCACCTGCCAACTTGATTTGCCAGCCTATAACTCAGGGGCACTTACAGCCCACACGAACCGGTCGACGGCCCCACCCAGCCTGTGGCACAGGTCCAGCTTCTGAAGCCAAAGGAAAGCAGGCTATTTTAAGATCTCTCTCTCTCTCTCTCTCTCTCTCTCTCTCTCTCTGACCCCCACCCCACTCCACTCTTTGGAATCTTCCCAAAGCAGCGCAGACACTGGAAGAGTCTAGGTTGGGTCATCGGCCCAGCACCACCCACTGGCTCCATTTCTCAAGCCATACAAGGAAGTCCAGGGCCTCACCAGAATGACTAAGCCACTGAGCCAGGGGGACTGAGGGGGAGCACAGCAGGCAGCAACAGCTGGCCTCTGATGCCAGCCATCTCCATCTCACCATGACCGTTTCAGTAATGTCCTTCAGAGGAAAGCCACAGGGCTCCACTAATGAGCACTTATCGTCCAAGCTCATAGAGAAGCTAAGTGGCTCAGGTCAGGAGGGAGAAGTGGACGAGTGCTGATAACATACAGGAATTCTCAGGCCTGCTCATGAGCACACAGGTCTGTCCCAGCCTCCTGGGCAGCAGTGGGAATGGGGAGGACGTGTTCCAGGAATCTAACTTGACTCTCACCCCTGGCGTGTAGGTTAGGGATGAGCCCTGTCTCCTGGTCTCTCCACTCACTGGCTCCCAGGTGTCCTGTTGAAACTCTCACTGGCTGGCGCTTCCTGATGGAACACCTGCCAGCTGTCAGCCTGCTCCCTCCCACCGGCTTTCCTTGCCTCTCCCTCCACCCCTTGCCTGCCTGCCCTCCCTTCTTCCTACCAGATTTCCCCCAGCTCCTCCACACCATTCCTGCTCCCACCAACCACAGGTGGCCTTGCCCTCTTCCCACACACAGCCTGTGTTCTCCCTGTCAAGGTCTCTTTGAAGAGCAGCCTCCTCTCCGTTTCTAATTCCTACTTATCCCTGAAGTCACCACTTCCTGGACTGTAATTCCCCCTGGGACTCAGCTGAGACCTTCAGCGGACCCCCAGGGACCCAGACCTGGTCACAGCGCTGTACAGATTTTTTTCCTGATGTTTGTCATTCCTCCCTAATCGCTGACACTGTCCCTGAGCTGACTGGAGTGACCACTGGGCAGAGAGACGATATAACAAAGATACAAGAGCTTGGCGAAGGGCCCAGGAAGCATGTTGAAAGCCTGCCATGTGTCTCTGATCCTGGCATTAAAGATACTGGTGCATGGCAGGGGGGCTGCAATCGCCGAGGGGTACATACCTGCGACTTTTCATGGCTGTATTTTCTTGCTGCATACACACTTCTAAAAACAAGGAATATTAATGAAGCTTGTTTATGTACCTAATCATGAGGGGTGTGTGTGTGTACATGTACACAGTCATTATACCAATACCCAGCCACATGTAAGTAAGTGTGTGTGAACAAGACTGCAGTTTCCAGAAGATCACTATCCAGACCTTCAGAGAATTGTTCTATGGAAACAAACAGAAGCGGGGGGAGGGGATCATTAATTTTGAATGAGAATTTCAGGAATCCATAAACACTAATCTAGAATTAACCGTCTCCAGGGGAGAGTTGCAGAAGGAGGAATTGTTGCTAAGAGAATTGAAGCCATTCCTGGAATGTCACCAGGGCAGAGCTAAGAAGATAGAAAAACAAGCTCTAATCTAAGTCTCAATTTTAAGAGTGGAGAGTAAAAAATAGAACAGGCAGGCGAGAGACACGCTCTGGAGAAAGAGCTGCAGCTCCAAGTCTCCCAGAATGACTCACTTTGCCGAGTGTTTCTAGGGAAGGGTATTCAGACCCTGAACAGGAACTGCCCCTGGATCTTTGGGCAAGAGTAATAAATTGCTTCTCTCATGCCTCTATCTCTCAGGCTCTGTCTGTCTCTCTCCACCTCTGACACATTGGAGGAAAACCCCACTTAACGTTATCCAATACACTTACTCTCATCTCATGCACCCCCCTTCTGAACTGTATACTGGTTTAGGGCTTTTCTACACACCTGGACGGAAAGTCCACACTGCCAGTAAGTGACGCCGTTCCTTTTCTCCTACTTCAAATCCTTATAAGTCAAGAAAAAGAAAAAAAAAAAACTGCAGACTCACTAATCAAAAAGTGAAACTTTATCAAAATACTAGCATTTCCTTTCCTTATATCTATCTACCCCCACACACACTTCCTACTTTTTAGGCCTGGGTCCCAGGAAGCCAAAGACAACACAACCCCATTCCCACTGTGAGCGTGTGTGCACATTCCACTTCGTCTCCACAACAGGTGAGGCCATCCTGAGCCCATCTATATTTTTGCCCTCATTTTATTGAGAATAGAGAAAGTGTCTTAGGCCACGTATAAAATACATAAAATGTATACTGTATGTGTATAAATAATGAAAGTTCTTTTTATATTTTTTCACTATAGCATTTTTTAAAACCAAGGGGAAAAAATGGCGAGCCGCAGGTGCGCATGCCTGCTAACCTTTCCACATGCCTGTGATTCATCCTACCTCTACACATGGTCTTTCTTCAGTTATTGATTGCCTAACTTTAAAAAAAAAACATGTGAAAAAGATTAAATAGAAAGTGTCTGAATCCCCAAATGGGGTTAAAAATTTGGAGCCAAATTCTTCTTGGTCAAGAAGCCCACAATCCCCACCTTCCTGCGTCCAGAATCCACCACCAGGTTGGGAGAAAACAAGAAACAAGGGCTTTTCAGCGCCACTCATAAACCACGCCCCGCAGAAGCTGGAGTGCTGGAGCTGGAGAGACAAGACCGAGGTCGAGCAAGGAAATGGTGTGGAATGGGGCTGGGTCCCTGCCCAGCCTCGGAGCCTGGATTTGAGGCCCTGGGAAAGGAATTAAGGCCAGAACTTTGGAGACGCTGGTGGCAACAGTATGTGAGGTTTCTTGCCGTCTCCTCAAGGCTCGGGCCACTGGGTAGAAACCTCTCCTCTCGTTTGGTCTGCTCACTGTTGACAAAGGAGAGCTGTGCGCTGTTTTCAATACTGGCACTTTACCGGGTTTCATGCATTCTAACAGTTCTTCAGATTACCTTTTCCCCCCATTTTTATTAGTGTGTGTGTGCGTGTGTGTGTGATACAGAATGTTTACAATGAACTTGAATATTTTGTGCACACATATATTACATCAACATTGCAATCCCTTCCCATTTTTGATACTGTGTCACAGCAACAGAAAATAAACCAATTAGTTACAAATAGATGGGCTAGAGCTTGCAGACTGCCCTTCCCAACTCAGCTTGGGTTTTCCCCTTTCCCACACTACTCTTCCAGTCCTGGAATTGAACTCAGGGCTTTACACAGGACAGGCAAGTACTCTACCATGAGCCCACGAGCCATTACTACCCAAATCATTTCTTTTTTAAAAACAGGGTCTTGCTAAGTTTCCCAGGCTGCCCTTTAATTTTTAATCCTTCTGCCTCGGCCTCCAGAGCAGCTGAGATGGCTGGTATGCCCTACCTGTGCATCCTTCTTGCAGTTGCTCTGACCAGCTGTAAACTGACCCCTGCCAGGCTCCTGGGGGGCTCCAGCTGCAGCTACTCAAAGGGGTTAAGAACAACCTAGTCTCTCAGCACTACCTGGTTCCTTTCCAGTGGGTCTAGAGGATCACATTGAAAATCACACAGCATTGACACCTGCCCTTTGCTCTGCCCTGAATTGTGTGTGTCCCTCCCTCAAAGCCATGTTGAAGCCCTAACTATTAGTGGGACTATTTTGGTTTTTGGTTTTTGTCTTTTCCCCTGGAAGTACTAGGGATCAAACACAGGGCCTTAACACTGACCTACATCTCCAGTCCATTTTTTATTCTTTTTCATTTTGAGACAGTTTCTTGTTAAGTTGCTAAGCTGACCAGGTTGGCCTCAAATTTGCGATCCTCCTGCCTCAGTCTCCCAGAGTGCTGGGATTATGGGCCTGCACCACTGGGCCCAGCTTGGTTTGGAGCTAAGACTTTAAGGAGCTAATTAAGGTGAAATGAGGTCACAGGGTAGGATCCAAGTATGACAGAATTGGTGTCTTTGTAAGAAAATCTCCCTATCTCTGACACAGTGAGAAGATAGCCATCTGCAAGCTGGAAAGAAAGTTCTCATGAAACAAGGGAGCACCATGATCTCAGACTCCAGCACCCAGAACACAGAGATACAGGTGCCTGTGATTTCAGTCACTCACCTGTGGTATTTTGCTATGGCAGCCTTAATACAATTGTACCCTCAGGGTTGGAAAAACAGGTATGAATCCCTTTTATGTAAATGAGACCAGGAAAAGCTATAAAATCCAGCTCCTTTCCCCAGGTCAGGATGTAATATCAGAATCTCAAATTCAGGTCTTCCTAAAAAATCCTAGGCTTTTCTTCCACAATTCATGCATCTAAAATTGTCTGTGCCATTAAAAGAAGAAAGGGCTGGAGACACAGCTCAGAGGTTAAGAGCACTGCCCAGCAAGTGCAGAGCCCTCGGTTTAATTCCCTAGCACCACACAGGCTAAGCATGATGCACACAACATACATGTATAAAATAAATGAATAAATAGAAAATAAAAGCTTGTACCACTGGGCCTGGATCAATTGTTTAAAAAGAAGAATTCATGTTTCACTACTGATAGACAATTTGCCAAGCCAGAAATAAACAACAGCAGACAAGCGTGGAGTAGAACAGACACGCAGTGGGCATCGTGGGGTGCGGAGGCAGCGCCATAAGTCTGTCCCTGCAGCGCCTGGTGTCTCTGTCGTGCCTCACCGACCACGCACAGGAACCAGGGGAGGAGGCAGCCACATGCCTAGATCCACACAGCCAGCTGCTGCCAGCATGGGCAGCAGCCAAGAAGAGATGCAATTCTGAGTCATGGGGAAGCAAAGGTCACAAAAGAACCCTCTCTGGAGCTGAGGCATTGTCTGCGGGCACAGACAGAGGGCAGGGGAGGCCACCACATGGGGACACGCCCAGGAAAAGCTCCTCCAACACAGGAGCAGGTGGAGTTGGGCGAAGAGCTCCTCAGCGGACAGGAAGATTCTCCCCGGTGGGAGAGAAGCAAGACACCCCCCCTCCAGGGATGGATACCTTGATATCATGCGAGGAGCTGTCCACATTACATTCCCAAGTGTAGTCTGACCCAAAGAAAAATAGAAGCAATAGTGACACCTGTAATCTTTCAACATGAATCCATGCAGCAAAGGACCACAGGAGTGTCCTCGTGCCCGACACCTTTGTGTCATACTGAGCAGGCTGGTTTCCATGAGCTCCTCAGTCCCTGGAGCTGCCAGGTGAGGGGACATCACCTCATCTTGCTAAGCTTCTTTTGACCAGATGATGATGATGATGGGGATGGTTATTTGATGAATTAAACTAAATTAAACCATGATGAATTAAGCTAAGAAGTAATAAAATAGTGAAAGCTGGGCTTTTTCATAGACATGGCTCTGGAATTTTATTTATTAGCATTAAAAACAGAATATGGGACTGTGTGGCTCCACTTAATAGCAAAAACTGAAACAAGTCTGCAAGTGATTCTCCCTGACCATGGTGACACAAGGAACTCTTGTTATTCTTCCAAGTCACCTGGTGTGGGACTGTGGGAGTACGACTCAGGGGACTCCCATGATCTGTTGCATTCAGTGACTAGATAACTTTCCACTGGTTTGTTATCCTATGCCAACCACTGCTCTAAGTATCCTGAGTGAATAGGAACTTAGCAGGGCACTGGACATCCATGTGGGAGTAGCTTCAGGTCAGATGAACCTGTAACGGCTGCCCAAGTCAGAACCTGATGGGCAGCAGGAAGTAAATAAGCCACAAAGATGCCAAGGGCTTTGGAGAAAGGAGAGACCACTTCTCCTGGAGCCAGGCTCAGAAGACTTTGGCTGGACGGTGATCTCCAGGCCAGGGTCAAGCACATTGCAAGGTCTGACCCGCAATCATAGGTAAGTGTGTTTGTGCCTCTTTTTCCAGTGTGTTGATAACACTTTGAAATAAACAGTGGGAATTTCCAAGTTTAATCTCCCAGAAGCAAATCCAAATGGCAATAACGGATAACAGATGTGGGTATAAAGTAACTAATAAAATTCTAGGACCACAAAACAATATTCTCACTTAAGATTGTAAAAAAGAAAACAAGATGGGGCCAGTTTGGCAAGCACACACACTCCAGAATAGGGAAAAAGCCTTACGGGTAGAGGCGGGGTCTTTGCCCTCCCTCAGGCCTTCGCAGTTGGCCAGGTGACCAAGTTGCTCACAAAACAAAAAAAGCAGCAGGTTTTTACTGGTTTTTCAGGCTGGACCAAATTCAGGGAATTCCCACTGACCATGAAAATAAAAGCTTGTACCAGGGGCATGGCTCCAAAAGATGTTTCTTCTTGTGTCAGATTTGGGTCACCAAGTGGTCATGATCAAGCTGTCCTAGAGGCTGTTGGATTTTCATGAAGCCAATACTGTCAGCTTACACAAAACATCCCAGACTGGACCCTGGGATACTACCAAAAGATTTCAATCAATGTTTGAGCTTTAATGGTTTCAGAATAAGCACAAGAGTGGGAACAGGAAAGAGGGGATAGAGAAAGAAAGAAGAAAACACATCTCAGCTCCAACTAGCAATAAGGAAGATTAACTCTTTAATACAGCTTAGGATGAGCATTTAGCAATGACCAAGACATCTGCACGCAAAGCTGAGTAAAGGGTTAAGATAACAAAAGGGATAAACATAATATAAAGACAGAGATGCCAAGCATTTGTCCCATTTTAGTCACTCCTCAGAACTCTGCAGTCAGGGTCAGTGCCTTCTGCAAAAGTAGCCTCAGGTCCCTGAGAGGTGACCTGGACAACTGCTGTCACAACCCACAGGTCAGAGGTGTTATCAACAGCAATGCTAATGAGAAACAAAGACCATGACACCCTGCTATGTGACCACCAAAATTAGAGATTTTTAAGGGGACCAAGAGCAAGTGACACTAGACGGTTAATTTAGGTTTTTTTCTTGTTGACAATTTCCCAGTTCATGCCAGCATTCTACTCAGGTAATGTTATCAGGGTCTGGTGATGAGTCTGTTGAAACACACCATGCTACAGAGGGTAATGGTCTACTGTTCTCCCTGGGGGAGGGGGGTTGTCCTAGACTTCTGTCCTACCACTGTACCACCATGGTGGTCCCTAACTGTCTCAGCTTCGGCCAATACACATTCCCACTGAAATTTGCCTTTTGTCTTCTTTTATCCAGTGAAGAGTGTGGATTATGGGATCCTGAAAGCTCTTTCTAGCTCTCTGTAGGTTTGTAGGAGAACACAGTCACATAAGAGTTTAGAGAAAGTGTCATAAAAGTAGGAGACATGTATTTGTCAGGATCTACTGTACATAACAGGAAACCAACCTAACAGTGGCTCACAAACATAGGTCTAAAAACAGTGGGGGCACAAAGTCACCAAAAAGCAAAGCTTCTTCTACTAATCTCTCTGTCCCTTTACAGACACCGCCTGTGTCTTCTAGGTGACTTCATGCTCCAAGATAGAGACTTTGTTCCTGCAAACAAGTCTACATTTCAATCAGCAATAAGAGGACAAAACAAAACAAACAAAGAAACATACTTCTCTTCTGGCACTTGTTTGGAAATCCTTCTCTGGGTCCTACTCAACAGTGCTACTTTCATCTCCTTGGCGAGAATAGAGGGACATGGCCACCGCCACCTACAGAGAAGCCTGCAAAATGTGTCTCTGGCGACGGGGTGCATTTATTCAGCAAGGTGGCAGAAATTAATGCTGCTGAAATGTTTGTCCCTAACACAAATGGCATTTTAGTCGAGGCTGGAAGAGCAAGGGGAACTCCCACAGAGAGCCAGGAAAATAGCAGCCCAGGGTCCAAGGGGAGGTGGGGGGGGGGGGGGGGCGGCATTACAGCATAGGAAGAGATCCTCTTCCCACTTGAAACACTTGAAACTCCAATGCCTCTGAACTGTCTCCAGGATCTTTTTTTCTGAATTTGAGGAAAATATATGTCAACTGTATGCAATGATACGAAACTGTCTTCCCGGGGATCATAAAGAACTAAAGGAGTGAGAGTTGGAAAGACACGTAAGAGCAAGCACACGGCAGAGCGCGCACCCAGGTGCCCACAGCCCAGCACCTCATCAGGTGACTGGGAGGTGGCCATGTTCTCTCATGCCTATAATGTAGATAAAATGCTGGGAGAGGCTGTAGCTGGAGGAGTACAAGTTCTAGCCCAGACTTAGCAAGTAAGCAACTTAGCAAGACCCAATCTCCAAGTAGAACATTTAAAAAAAAAAAAAAAAAAAAAAGGGATGTAGCTCAGTGTGAAGGCCCTGGCCTTGATCTCCACTGTCAGAAGAAAAAGATGCCAGAATACTTAGTGAATGTCTGCTGTCTGAAAGCTTTTCCTGGAAGTCCTGCCAGCTGGCCTTGGTTCCCAGCATTCTGGTCTGGGAGAGCTTTTCACCAGTGCCTGCTGGGCACTAAGATAAGAGACCATGTAGCAGTAACCTATATGGTTCCTAAATGGATTTTCTGCCAGAAGCCTCTGGGACCGACGTCCCAGAAATAATCAAACCAACAACCAACAACAATAACAACAACAAAAAAAAAAAAACTTAAGAGTGAGAAAAATAAAAATAGACCAAATATTTGATGTTGTTGTTTTCTTTTTACTATGTAATCTAGCCTTGAATTCACCATGTAGCCCAAGCCACCCTCAAACTCTCAATCTTTTGCAATGGCCTCCTATGTTAGTTACATTTTTGTTCCTGGGATAGAATATCCAACATCCACAATTTAAGCGAGGAAAGACTGATTTTTAGCTCAAAGTTTCAGAAGGGCCACAGTCCATAAGTAAGAAAGCGACAATGTGAGAAGCACATGGCGCAGGCTGTTCATGACAGGAAGGGAGCCAAGTGAGGGAGGAAGGGTGGAGCTACGCTTTCAGGTCCGTCCCACTAATCTGCCCCTACTGGGTCAAGCCCCCAAGTTCCACCCCTTCCAACCAGGCCCCACCTCTGAATAGCACCTTGTTCTATTGATACTTCACAACATCCAAATATATGAAACTTTTTGGGGTACACTACAGATCCAACCCATCACCTGAGTACTGGAACTACAGACATTTATTACCACACCCAGCTTGCACTTAATACTTAAATGGGAACAGAAACTTGAAATTTGTACTTATTATTGAGCATCTTAACTGTCAAAAATGACGTAAATGATAAATTCCCCACTGCAACTCTGAGGGAAGAGAATTCTAAACTATAACACAAGATTTTTAAAAAGTCAGTTCTAGTGTGTTTTTACTGCAATATCTAATGCACAAAATGTCTTTCTTATTTTGTTTACATAAACTATGATATTCAATACTCTAGTTTTGTGTTAATTCATATAAAAATACAACCAAATACATCCAAAGAGAAGCTCTTTAGAGAAAGGTTACTAGGAAACAAAAAACATATAGTTCAGAAAAACTGAGACACAAGTCAAATGGGGTAATTATTTTTTTAAGTTTTTTTTTTTAATTGCTCAATAGCTTGGGAAATCAATTGGTAACATTTTAGGAATACACCTCAGAGAAGTTGCAATAGAGAAGGAAGTTTTTTAGGGGACGTAAGTAAGAATATGTGGAGAGGATATGGGCACAAAAAGAACTGATGATTTTAAAATACTTCAGAAGAACAGAAATAAGTTAACTTGAGTGAAGCACAAACTGAAGGAATGATGTGGATTTTCTTACTGTCTTCCCCTCTGTCTTGGCCATTCTTGACTCTTTCTGTGCACGTGTCTATCTCCTTCTCCATCTTATAGCTCTCTTTCTCTTCTTTTTTTTATCTTTTTTTCTAGTACTTGATCAAACTCCAGGATGCTCTACCACTGAGCCATACCACCCCCACCACATACACACTCCTTTTTAAATTTTTTATGTAGATAGGAGATCTTGCTAACATGCCCACACTGACCTCAAACTCACAATTCCCCTGCTTCAGCCTATCAAGGAGCTGGGATTACAGGCATGCGACACTTTGTCTGGCTCTTGCAGCTATCTTTGGGGCCACAATGCAAGTTCTTTCCACCCAAAGAGCAAGTGACCCCAGAAGCTGTCCTTCCCACGAGT
This sequence comes from Ctenodactylus gundi, assembly GCA_004027205.1. Classification (NCBI taxonomy): domain Eukaryota; kingdom Metazoa; phylum Chordata; class Mammalia; order Rodentia; family Ctenodactylidae; genus Ctenodactylus; species Ctenodactylus gundi. Next base: position 222,245 of record PVKB01002361.1, read on the forward strand.
TCTACTTGAGATCAACAGAGGCTGGGTAACTAGCAAGCATCCTGTGTATGTCAGTGACCTGGGACAGAGGGGAGGAGCCACCTCCCTAATTAGCCAGGCTGACCAGGCCCTTCCCTCACACAGGCAGTGATGAAGGATTGGTTCATAGAAAGGAGGGGGCCCTGGAGTAAGTGGAAGGGGATGTCTGAGTACATTGTGAGAGAGGTGACCTATACCTGCTCCACCTTAGCAGGAGATCAGCATCAAGGATGTGCAGCCCTAGAGGAATGGCCGACTGTGGTAGAATGCTAAAAAATGAAAAATTTTTAAAAAGGGGAAAGAAACCTATTTGACTTGGACTCAAAGACCACCAGCTCTAGAGGACTGGCTCTGGGCCAGCACCTCTGGGGCCCAGCTGTGGATCACTGGCTCTGAGCAACCATCTCTGAGATACTGGCTCAATACTTCAAAGAGGAGTGTCTTGGTCACTCAGAAGAACTCCAACAGCAATGGGCCCCTCTTGATGTGTGAGCACAGTCCCACCCTGGCCTTCATTTGGTCTTGGCCTGGGCTTTGCCCTGTCTCATTTTACAACTTCCAGTGCAGGGAAACTCAACCACCATCTCCTGAGTGTTAACAACACTGTGCAAGATGCAGAAGGGTGTGTGTCAGTGACTTGAGACACAGGAAGAAGTCTGTGGCTCATATCAGAATCTCAGAAAATTTACTCTTGAATGGCACTGGCAACTGCACCAAATGCTGCCATGCACCACTAACTGGTATGCTTCTGGGTATGTACGTCTGCAATCGAAAAGGTTGAAAGGTGTGATAGCTTTAATTTCAGATATTTCTGGTAATATACCCCTGAGTATCTCAAACAGAACCACATCAATTCTGAAACAGAAGTAAGAAACTTCTTTTTTTACTTAAAACTTATCCCACATTGAGACCAACTGTGGTTTTTTTAATTGACAAGTTAATGAATACTTTATAATGTACTATGTAATATATATATATATATATATATACACACACAAATATACATATATATATATGAAATGAGGCAAGGGAGGAAGTTAGTAGCTGCCGTTACAGATTAGCCCAAAGGCAACCCAGTGGTCAGAACAGAAGAAAGCTATCCAGACTGTGGGTAAAATCACAGCTCAGATCCTAGGGACTCTGTAACCACAGGTGATGAGAAGGACAGTGCTGGGGGCCAACAAGTTCCCTGGGCAACCACAGCCTTTTGAGCTCCGATCTTATCTGAATTTAATACGTGAGCATTTCCTGGCCATCTGAACCAGTTGTCCAGGCTAACCCAAGCAGGAAGTAAGAAAGATGATGAGGGACAAGGCGGGCAGGGGTTTCAGGCTCCACCCAGTTCCGCCATTCTTGTTTTCAGACAATTCTAGAATCGTTCTTTTTAAACTAAAGGGATGCCCAGGTAGGAGATCTCAGTGGTGTGGGAGCAGGAACGCAGGATTCCAAGACTGAAAAAGGATGGCTACTTGCAAAGAGAGCTAAGAAATTGCCTTGAACATATCAAACACGGGAGGTGGAGCCATTATTTCCAGTAATTTCTAAGAGAGATGGGTGAGATGTGATTGTATTAGGAAGTGTAGCAATAGGGCATCAGGTCAAGCCCAAAGTGGGTCTAGCCAGCTTGTCCACACAGTGGCAGAGAGGGGCTTCCTTCCCCACTCACTTGTTCACTCATTTAACAAAGGCCCCTGGAGCACACGTTTGCAACATGCCAGGCCCTGTTGGGGAATCAGGGGCTGCCAAAGGGAGCACAAAAGATCTCTGTGTTCAGGGCACTGAAGAGGCCAGTGTGAGAGACTTGTCAAGAAACAAAGCAAACAGGTGGAAAGAGGTAATGTGTAGGGGGACACTAGAACTGGTCCTTTGGAGGAAAACAGTAATGGAGAGGACAGTGTGCACATAGGCTACAGTTTCTAAAAGGGAAATATGAGGAGGCCTTGCCCTGGCAGTCTCCTTGATTACGGACCTGACACAAGGGTGGGTCCATAGCTCAGCAGTTAAAGCACTCTGGATTCCCCAGAACCACATAAAGAGGGTATGGTGGTGCACCTTATAATCCTCACTCAGGAGAATGAGGCAGGAGGAATGCTGCGAGTTCAAGGACAGCCTGAGCTATGTAGTGAGGTCAGATCTGGATTGGACTACCTAATGAGATCTTGTCTCAAAAAGAAAAGAATCTGAGGCAAGTGGGCAAGGCGACTTTGGGAAATGGGTAAGGAGCAGGTGATGAGGTCCCCAAGCCACTGTGTGCTGGGTTGGTCCTCAGAGAAAGAAAGGAATGGGTGGGATTACATAAGAGCCAGTGGGATAAAGGGAATGGGTAGGATGTATGGATGCCCTTGAGGTGGGCATGAGGAACTTGGGAGGAGAGACAGGCCCCTGAATTCCACTTCAATAACCCCCTTTGGCTTCCATGTTGAGGACACACACAGCAGGTAAAGACAGGTACAGAACAGGGGGCCAGAAAGAAAGCTGTCTCTTGGTCCAGGTCCAGGTCCAGGATTGTGGCCACACCCAGATGTGATAAGCAGCCTAGAAGCACATGCCAGCAGGATTTCCTGATGGATTTAGATGTCAGGGGTTAAGTGTCCTGAGCTTTAGCCCAAACAGTGGGTTCACTGGAAATAAAGGTGAACAATACAAGGGGAAGGGCATGTGCTGAGAGGGGAGGGAACTGAACTCTGAAATCAGTTATGGTCCCACAGGTGTGAGATGCCAACTCCCAGAACATGTGAAGACCCTGTAGGAAAGGAAGGGGCTCTAGTGAGGTGATATCCGGCCACCAGAAGTGCTCCAAGTACCTGGCACCGTGAGGAGAGGGTGCCCCTCAATGCACTGGTCTCCTTTTCAGTATCTCAAGACTCAGGACACACTCCATGGCTCCCGTGGTCTCTGCAGAGGGGAAGTGTGAAGGGCATTTGCTCCCCATCTGTGTACACGTGTTCTACTTCACTGCATCTCAGCAGCACCTAGAACGGCTCCCCTAGTCCCCTGGTTCCAGATGGACACATCCCATCCCTTGAGTGAAAACTAGAATCAGCACTTGCTTCTAACAAGTAAAAACAGGCAAAGTAGGTGGCATGTCTCTCCCAAGTCTAGGTCACAAGGCCCTGAGTAAGCTCTATCTGTAGCATGTTCATCCCAGCTCATCACGTACTGGAGTGAGCCAAGAGTGCCTCCCAGCCCATGCCAATGAAGACCTGACCCTCGGTCCAGCAGTGTGCAAGAGACGAATCTTCCAGCAGGGCTGGCTGGGCTTGGAAGCAGCTCCTTCCCCTTGAGTGCTCACACCAAGGCCTGGGGCAGCTTCCAGGGACCCGGAAGCAGAGGGCCAAAGAAACATGCCTGAGTTCCTGGACCACAGCACAGCTGTGCCCGAGGCAGAACTGGGCACTGTGGGGATGCTGGAATCATAAAGAAGAAACACGCATGGCCCATTCTAATGGTGAGAGCTGTACACACAACACAGAAAGCAATGTCTTCCTCTTATTAAAGGATTAAAGCATTCTTTTGGTAAAGCCAAGTTAAAAAAAGAAACGTGTAGTTGAAAAACTACTAAACTGCATGAAATGCAAAATCAAAGGGATCAGTGGCTTCTTAGCTAACATACATTTAATCTTTTGTTCCATTGGACAAGGGGCTAGAGTGCATAAGAATCATTATGTGGGGAAATGGCCAATTATCTACCTAATGCAAGATTGATCAAAAATATGGTGAACATCTAAACTATTTTTCAAGATTACAATGAAAGATATAGTGCCACTAAGCTCCCTCAGGTTACTTCCTCTCACTTCTAGTACACTCACCCTATCATTCTTGCCACTTTCTGAAGCTCGGGAAATTCTTTCATGAGTCCCTTTAGTGCCTTTCATGGCTGCCTCAACATCCTGAATTAAAAATATGACAATTAATGGTCATTTTGACTTTAAGGAAAAGTCAGAGGTTGCCAAGTGTCAGATTCAGGGAACAAGAGAGATGAGGACACACAGCATAGTGCCTTCACAAGCTGGCCTTTCTGCTGGATGACACAGCACTTGTATTTTTTTTTAATAACAACTTATAAAGACATCCAAGAAAAAAGGCTTCCAGACTTCTTCAAAAAGTGATAAAAATGATAGAACAAGTGTGTGGAAAGGGAGGGAGAGTTTTTTGAAGGAAATTAATAGCAATGTGTCTTTTACAGAGAAAATTTATGTAAATACGCACTATATATTTACATACGTACTTGTACTCTATTTAAAAACATGGTTATCTATAGACATAAGCTTTTGAAAGAAATATACAACTTTAAGGAAATCTAACAACGCTAAATTTTAAATTCACATATTTTTCCAAAGCCAGTACTTGCTCACTATAAAAAACATCCATAACAAATGAGAGAAAAATTTAAATGCCTAGATTCATTTACATATACACTCATAAGCACACACAGAATTCCACTGTTTCTAAGACTGTACCAGCATTGGAATGCTACTCCACTGTATATTTTTGCCATAATTTAACCCACAGTCTCAGTTACTTTTTCATTGTTATGACAAGACACCAACATCCACAATGTAAGGGAAAATCTATTGTAGCTCACAGTTTCAGAAGGCCTCACACAGTCTAATCACAGGTGGGCAGCAACATTGAAAGGATAAGGCTGAGGCACAGCCTAGGAGCTCTTTACGGCACAGTAGGCAAAGAGCCAAGTCATGAAGCAGGGTCAAACCAGCTTAAGCCCTTCCAGGTCCTGTCCCAGTGATCCATCTCTTCAGGGTCAAGCCTCAGTGTGCCACCCTTGCCAGGTTAAGCCCCAGTGATCCAACCTTTCCAGGTCACATGCCCATTAATCCAACACACACCTGTAATCCAATACATGTCTGTAATCCCCAAGCTCCAAAGAAATCAGCCTTTTGGGGGACATTCCAGATCCAAACCATAATACCTGTTGTCATGTATGGACTATCAGATTGTATCTAGAATGTTCTACATGGCAAACAATTGATGACAAGTAACCAAGCTTCTAACTTTAAGTCATAAAATTATTTTATCAGAAGATGAAGGACATTCAGCTAAGACGAAACTGAGTGTGTGTTTGTGTGTACACACGCACACGTAAGGAAGAGTTCAGGGAATTGAGCCCAGGTCCTTCATTCTGAATTACCTCCTAGCCCTTTAATTTTTTTTTTTAATTTTTTGAGACAAGTTTTCAGAAATTTGGGATGTTCCCCAGGCTAGGCTCAAACTTGTAATCCTCTTGCCTCAGTCTCCCACAGTGCTGAGGATTACAGGACTGAACCAAAAGTGTCTACTCTAGAAAGCTAGGAATAGCTAGCACTTAGTCTGTATCATAAATCTTGGGCCCTGGGCTCCAGAAACCTCTGCGGGTAGAGGTGCTCTGAGCTGGGAAAAACTCTCCTGACTTAGAAAGGTCAAGGGCACCTTGTACCATTTTCAAAACACCCACGCTTCTTTCCAGTTTTAGAAGCCATGTTCAGCCTCCATCCATCAGAGCAGTCACTCTCAAACTTTGCACTCACCAGATTAAGTAGGAAACTTGTTAAAAATGCATATTTCCTGGCTGCATCCCCAGAAATAAGACTTAGAGGTGGGGGTGGGGAGCACCAGTCCATGACAGATTTCTTTAAAAATTCCTTTACAATAAATGTTTGATGTTCAGAGGGATGAGCTGAAGGATGAGGCATTCAACACAATTTTGGGTACTTTCACTCCTTGTCCAGGACTGCCCTCAGATGGAAAGCTAGTTTATCTTGCTTTCAGGGCTTTTGCTTGTTCCTTCCTGCTTAGAGTCCATTCTTCTGCATTCACCAAACTCCTATTGTACAGGACGGAGGTGCAGGCCGCTACGCCTACCTTGAACAGCCCAGTGGAGCTGTTTACAAACCACTTCCATGGGGAAGCTGCTGAAGGAGCTGCTGATCATTCTACGCCTTTGACAAGGGATCCCTGTCCCGGCCACAGCACACTAACTGGCCTTAAGTGAAGCCCCAGAAAAATTAAACGTGTTGATTATCACACAAGATACTGCATCTGAATACTTCAACGTAAGAACTGAGGTCTTGTTAGGTGGGATGGCTTTCCCGTCACCTCAGCCTGTGACAGTGCTGGGCCCACGCTCCAGGGTTCCTAGCATGACCTGGCAGGTGGCAGCTTTGCAGCTCCCCAGATCTTGAGGCCTAGGCTGGATGGGCTCACAAGGGCTTCCTCTCAGATTTCCAGCTGGCAGGAAAACCTGGGCAGTTGATGGCGGGAGAGGGGATGCTCAGACACACAAGGTTAAATACCTCATGGGTTCTCTGACATAAGAAACCCAAAGAACAAAAAAGCGAAAGAGCACAATAAGTGTTGGTAGGAAATAGGGAGAAAGGCCTCGTGCAGAGTGAAGGTGGAACGGGGGAAGGGAAGTAAAAAACGGCGAAGAGGTGATGCATACGTTCCCCAACTTCTCAAAGAGAATGTAACTATGTGTACTAACAAAGAAAGGACAATTTGAAGGAAAACACTGGAGAGGTCTCCACTGCCCCAGTGCCACCCCAGGAAGGACCCAGAGCCAGCGGGGCGCACGCATCTGCAACAGCAGAGACTCCCCTTCCTCTAACCGCCAGAGTCCAGCAACACGCGATCCCACGGCCCGGAGCCCCCTGCGGGGTCCCACCCGGCTGCGGACCAAGAGCGATCTCCCCAGGGCCCAGCGCTGCACCCCACCACATCTCACCTCATCCTACCCTTCTGCCCCGCCTCACCCGCGGGGCTCGGTCCCCGCCCCACGCCCCGCTCAGAGGCCCCGCCCCGCCCCGCCAAGAGGCTCCGCCCGCGCGCAGGCCACGCCCCCTCCACCCATTGGCTCTCGGCCGGGCGCAGGAGGGGCGGCGGTTCCCAGCCAGGCGCGCGTGGGCTGGGTCCTCACTGCCCGCCACGCACCCGAGCGGTTCGGAGTCTCTTGGCCTCCTTCGAGATGGGCGACAGCGCCTCTCCCACCCCCCGGGGCTCCAAGTTCCTGGAGCACCTCTCGGGGGCCGGCAAAGCCATCGGCGTGCTGACCAGCGGCGGGGATGCCCAAGGTGCGCGCCCGCCCGCCTCTGGGGCCGGGAGGTAGCGGAAGGGGTCGGGAGTGCCGGGGAGACGGGATGGAGGACGTGCGGACGCGAGACTCGGAGCTGGGGGGAAATGGTGGGAAAGGGACGGGGGAGAACCGGGAACGCGCGGCGGCCGAAGGGCGGGAGTCGCCCCGGCGCCCAGAGGCACCTGAGGGGCCACGGGAGCCGGCGGCGGAGCCAGGGCAGGGTGGGTGCGTGGGTGGGTAAGACAGAGATGGCCGTGGGATCCTTCAGCCGGAAGATCAGCTCATCCCGGCTAGGTGGCGCAAGGCCTGTCAACCCGGCACTCTGGGAGGCTGAGGCAGGAGGACCACAAATTCAAGCGTAGCCTGAGCAACTTAGTGAGACCGTGTCTCAAAACAAAACGACAAAATGGACTAGGCATCTAACTCGGCGCAAAGGCCCTAGACTGGATCCGCAGTACCGACAGTATATATACACACGAGAGAGAGAGAGAGAGAGAGTAATTTTAAAGAAGGATCAGTGGCTTTTCCACCTCCGGGTTCATTTTATTAATTATGGTGGGCGGCGGGATCGCTCTGCACCTGCGTCGTACCGCGCCACCCCTCAGACCCCACCCTACTCCCTTCGGAAAGGTAGTAGACACGCGGCAGGTCCCGGCGGCGCCCCCTGCGGATTCCTGCCCGGCGGGCGACTCCTTGCCGCTGCATTGCGGGTCGCGGCGGGAGGGGGGCGCTCGGGGTCCCCTCCTGATGTCGCCCGGGCGGCCCGGCAGCGCTTACGGTTTCCGAGTTAAAGGATGGGCAATTTAAAAGATTTGCCTCCGCGGTTATCTCCTGCCGGCTTCCGGCGGTGACAGAAGCGAAAGCTAAAATGGGTCACGAGGCACCTCCCTCCCGCGTCTCCGGGACGGGAAAGACCAGGAAGCAGGGACTCCGGGACGTCACCAGCACCCGGGGCGCGGGCACCACGCTTCCCTTTCTCCCCAGCGTGTAGGCTGACTGCAAAGGGAAAGAGACCTGAGCCAGGGCCCTGCGTGAATTCACGGTGGGGGGAGGGGGGAAGGGAGGGAGAGAGAGAGAGAGAAAGAGAGAGAGAGAAAGAGAAAGAGAGAGTGGTGGCGGTACTGGTACTGGAGATCCAGCCCACACTGAACTACAGCCCTAGACCGACTGGATTGTTGATTCTGAGACAGGGTCTCGCCAAATCGCCAAATTAACCAGGCTGGACTCGAAATGACGATCCTCGCGTGCCTCAGCCTCCCAGGGCACTGGGATTACAAACCTGCGCCACCGGTCCCGGCGAGGTGCTTAGAATTTAATAGCGGAAAGGGGAGGAGGGGCCCGGCCCGGGCATCCTCTAGCCTGTTCCCCGCACCCCTTTCTCCGGTGCTCTTGGGGGCGCCCGGGTTCCCAGACGGTGGGGTTTCCTGGGCCACGTTAATCCCTGGCCAGAGCCTTCAACCATTAGAAAGTCCATCGGCGCTTCTCTGGCGAATACGCCCTTGGAGCCTTAAGGATCGCGCGGGCTAAAGACAGGTTTCCCGAGCTGCATTTTGAGGTTTTATTCTCTACCCCAGATGGGTCCCAAAGCCCCCGCTGATCGAGGCTGCACACCTCACAGGAATGCCCAGGGCGTCAGCCCAGTGCCCTCGCCTTTTGCCCACCCTGCCGCTGACCTCTTCGCCCTTGAGAGGGTGGGGCAGGTTAGGCAGACGTGGGTACCGCCCCGCCCTCCGCGGGCGCCTACGTGATGCCGGGCCAGTCGTCCTGGGTGCACTCTGGGCTCCCGACACCCTGGGCACGCTAGGGCGCAACATCCCTGGCACGGAACCTTAAGGCTGCCGTCCTGTGGGAAGCCGGCGCAGCAGACTGGGGAGGTCCCCAGTGAGACCCTCCTGAGCTCGTATTAAAAGCAGCAGCAATCATGGACCTAGCCACCGCGGGCTCCCTACGGGCCCGCCTTCCTCAAGAAAGCAGGATTACCCCAGAATTAGTATTCTAGAAAAGGGATCCCCAGTGTAAGCATTCCCGGTGGGGGTCGGGGGGGGGGGGATGAGGGGGCGGGCTTCTCCGAGGATGAAAATTGTGTGACAAAACAAAGGCTGGGACTGGGGGGGAATAAAGGAAACCGGGGATCGCCCGAGGTACCCGAATACCTGAGGACGCGCTTTAGGGGGCCACAGGGGATTGGTATGGGGCAAGGAATGGGAGCACCTGCATCTGTCTGGAGACCTCGTGCTAGGACGAGTTAGGAAGTGCGTTAAATCTTACGCCGGAAAAGAAACGATTAGCACAGGAACTGGTATCCCCTCCCCCTCCGCCTCCACCCTAGAACTTCAAGGTCTGTGTTTCAAGGTTACTTTAGAATTAGGATGCAGTATGTATTGGGGGAAGGGGCATAATAAGTCCTTCTTTGGAAATTTCTGTCCAAGGGTTTGTTAAAAATGGCTGATGTGTGTAAATCCCAGCACTGTAGGAGGCTGAGGCAGGACAGCAGCTTCAGATCCAAAGCCTGGGTAGCTTAGTGACTTTGAGATCCTGTCTCAAAATAAAACATAATATATATATGAGATGTAGCTCTGTGTGAAGGCCTTGGGTTCAATCCCTTGTACCTCATATTAATAATAAAATATTGATGCTTGTTAGTTCATGGACAAGCACAAGAGACACTGGTGCAATTGGCAGTCATGATTTTCTTATTTATCCCAGACCTGCCACCTGTGAGTTCATTAGAAGCCCGTGGCTCTTCTCTTCAGTAGAAAAGGACACCTTGTAAATCATAATTAAATGTGAAAGAAGAGTGTCAAACTGCAGGAAAGTGACTGCTCTTAAATTGACAGGTGGCATCAAATATGGCCTGTCATAGCCAGACTGCCTTTTGGGAACCAACGGTGGCCTTCTTCCTGGCGGGGAACCTAACTTGGTTTTCCTCAGAAACAGTCATCCTGTTGCAACTCTATCTTGGATCTGTTTTTGAAAGTTTGCCTACCTTTCCTTCTAAGAAAGTCAGCTGGAGATGGACTCAGGGCAGAGATTGCGCAGTAACCGATCCCCTGGCCCTGGGAGGAGGTTATTCCTTGAGGTGCTTGCTGGCTTTAGACTGTTCTTTTTCCATTTTACACTTGACACTGTGTCCATGTTAGATTTTTTTCCCTGAAAGGGTTTTGGTCACAGCTGGGTTAAAGTCTATATGGAGAAGATTTACTGCTACTGTTTATTCTGCATGTTACATATACTAGGAAGTGTTGCTCTATGTCCAAGCCTAATTATATGGCTGCAAGATATGTATTTCTTCATTTCGTAGGTGGATATAAAACAAAAAGATGTAACAAGGCAAGACCATGTGGCTCATACATAGTTATGGCAGAATTTAAATCATACTCAGAGATCTCACCCTCTAACCCTCCCTACCACTTCGAATTCTTAAGAGGCCTTTCCCAGGGAAAACATGCAATCTGGTCACTGCTCAAAGTGAACAGAGAATAAATTGCTCAAAATTATAGAGGATCTTTGAGCTGTTATGTTAGTAAAACAGACAATGTCTTTTGAAGGTACTAGTCATCAAGGTGGCTCAAATGTTGTAATGTCACACTTAACACCAAAGCAATGGAACTTATGGAATTATAAAGTGAGACTGAAAAATCCCCAGCTCTTTTTTTATTTTGTCTTATTTTCTGGTGCTACTGGTCCTTCATGCTGAGTTACAATACATCGATACATTTCAGCCTTTTTTTTTTTTTTTTTTTTTTTGAGACTGGATTGCACTAAGCTGTGGCTGGGCTTGAACTTTAATCCTCCTGCCTCAGTCTCCCTGAGTGCTGAGATTACAGACATATATGCCATCACACCTGGCTAATGAAGTATACTTTTTTCTCAACTTCTTTAAATATCTGCATAGTGTTTCTACAAAATTAGAATGATTTCTCTTTAATTTAAAATAAGTTCCATATTACTGAAGAGACAGGCTTACTATGACTAAGTGCCTACTGTTGTGTCACATACCGAAAGTGATTCATGATCTTAAACACAAGCTGTGGCTTCTGCCTAGTGGAACTGAGAATGCGCAGAAGCCAAAGTGAGTCTTTTTTGCCTAATGAGAGGTGAACACTAACACAGTATTTCCAGAAATTCCATGTGGTAAGATTGGGTTTGTAGAAGTCTTTATAATCATAGTGAGAATAACTTAACATTTAGTTACCACATGGTACATGGCAGGCACAAAGCCATCTCCCAGGTGCTAACTGAGCCCCTTTTACACGTGTGCAAATGAAGCCCAAGACAAATGGTGTCCCCTGCATTCACAGAGCAGAGTGTAAGGGTAGGCCACATGGCTGCAGTGACAAAGTGGCAGGGTGCGCATATGTCACCCACCAGTGTATTCCAGCACCTAGCATATTCAGGCAGGCGACAAACACTTATATTTGTTAACTGTCCCCCACCACCCGCAGTCACCACTGAGGAAGTGACAGGTAACTAGGAGTTAGTAATGTCACATTTAACTGTCCAACAGTGTTCATTTTTTTAGCAAGGCGCTTAAGTGAACTAAACCCTTGTTGACCAAAAGCATTTTAAATCCACACAGCACTATGTATGAACTACTACTGCTTCAAAATGAAGACTTTAAAATTGTACCTACAAGTGCGAGGTCTGGTCTCCTTGACACGGGTACTGAGTTCGTTCTTCAGTTTAGCACCTTAATTCCAAACTTTTTTGACACCAGCCACCACTTTAGTTGAAGACCATTCCGCCAGAAATGAAGAAGTTCACTTGCTACGCAGTAGGTTGGCGGAGGATAGCTTTAAATGGCAAGCGGCACTAGGCGCGGAACCCGCGAGCTGACGTTCCGCCTCTTGTTAATCAGCAGCGCCCTCAGAACCTCACAGGAGCGCTGACAGGAATCGCTGACAGGAAGCGGAGCTTCACTTGCTGCTCACTTCCGGCTGGCTGCTTGGGAACCAGTGAGGTAAAGTTCCGCCTCCTGTCAATCAACAGTGCCCTTAGAACTTGATAGGAGCGCGCTGACAGGAAGCAGGGCTTCGCTTGCTGCTTACTTCCTGCTACCTGCTTGGGAACCAGTGAGGTAAAGTTCCGCCTCCTGTCAATCAACAGTGCCCTTAGAACTTGATAGGAGCGCGCTGACAGGAAGCAGGGCTTCGCTTGCTGCTTACTTCCTGCTACCTGCTTGGGAACCAGTGAGGTAAAGTTCCGCCTCCTGTCAATCAACAGTGCCCTTAGAACTTGATAGGATCGCGCTGACAGGAAGCAGGGCTTCGCTTGCTGCTCACTTCCGGCTAGCTGGTCATCTGGGCAGTGGCGGGGTCTTCAAAGGTCGAGGACAGGTCCACCCGGAGGTGTGGGGACATTGATTTAACACATGCAGTCTGTCCTCCATTATTCTGGGTTCTACGTTTATATATTCAGCCAACCTCAGATCGAAAATAATTTTAAAATCGGATGGTGAGCCTATGTAGACTTAATGCCGTTATTCTTACGCTATGTATGCCGTTATTCCTACGCAATGCAGCATCGCAACTGTTTTCATTCTATTTGGCATTATTAGCCCTTATATTCTAGTAGATATTCTGAGTAGTCCACAGATAACATATTGAAAGTATATGGGAAGGTTGCACAGGTTAGATAAAAAAAAAAAAAAAAAATAGGCCATCCTGTAGAAGGTTTGAGCAGCAGAAAATTTTGACATGTGAAGGATCCTGGAATCAGACTCCTCGGGATACCAAGGGACAGTTACTCATTGATGAACCATATTGTTCAGAGTTCTGCCTGGAAGTGGTGAGTAGTGGCACACTCCTAGAATCCCAGCATTTTGGGAAGCTGCGTCAGGAGGATCAAAAGTTCAGGTCCTACCTGAATAACATAGCAAGACCCTGTATGAAAATAAAAATGGGCTGGAGACGTAGCTCAGTGCAAAAGCCCTGGGTTCAAACCCTAGTGGGAAAAAGAAAAAGACAAAAATTCTGCTTATGGCTGAGAGCTCAGGAAGTGAATAAGATGAATGGGTACGTGAAACCCTGACTATCCTGAACTCAGCATACGTGTTCTTTGATAGAATCATTTTAGCTTAACATATAACTAGCATTTTTTTAAAATGACTGGTTCTAGGAAGCAACATGTGAGAGTGACAATGGATTCCTACCGTGTCATTTTCTATGAGTGAATGTATTTTTTGTGACATATTCAGATGACCCTTAGAGGTTAGACATTTGACTGTCTTTCAAAAAAAGCGGGGGAGGGATATTGAACTTTATTTATTTATTCATTTATTTATGAGATAAGGTCTTGCTCTGTTATCCAGGCTGGTCCTGAACTCATTCTGTAATTCAGGTGGGCCTGGAGCTCAGGCAGTCTTTCTGCCTCAACCTCATGATTGCTGAGATTACAGGCGTGCACTACCATGCCTGGCTCCTGTGGTGCTGAGGAATCAACCCAGAGTCTTCCGCTTGCTATATGAGCACTCGCTTCCTATATGAGCACTCGCTTGCTATATGAGCACTTTTAACTGCTGAGCTACACCCCTACCCCAGGCATGTTTTCCTCTTTGAGCTCAGAAAACTAAAAGCTCTTGGCAGGGAACACTTAACAATTTATCAGGGAGAATGGAGGCTATTTAAGCTCTGTCCATCTGGAGGCTATCAGAGGCCATGAAAATTAGAAATAGGAAGATGAGATGGCAACATGTTAAAGGGCACAATCATTAAGACCTGCCTAGCCATTGCTAATGTAATTATGTTTTTAAAAATGTGTGCAGGGTTAAAGAGCAGATGGCTATATGTTAAGGAAAATAATTGAGTCACTTGTAGAATTACTTTTTTCAACAAGCTTTGGTGTTTTATTTTTATTTATTACAAAGTATCCGATGATTCTGTGCATCTTGACCACCCTGCATTTCCTTGAAAATTACAGCGACTGTGTTTGTCATACTGAGAGAAGCAGCCAAAAGAGACTTATCTGTGGGTCTTGGTTCCTGGCTCTGATATCTACAATACTAGTGCTGTAGGGTTTTGTTTTGAGGATGGGTGTGTGTGTTGGAGAGAGGTTGTTTTACATTTGCAAAATGAAGCAATTGGTCCCCAGTCTTCCCCAGGCTTTATCATCTGTGAAAATCTTTAGACAAAAGCAGGATGTCTCAGAGGAGAGGCAAGACTGCCCTGGGCCCATTATTGTCTTCCTGTTATTGCCTTCCCCTTCTCAAACGTGCTAAGAGCCACGTGAATGACTATGCAGAGGCAGACGCTCAGCGTGTGTGGCAAGATCAGGCCTGAGACCTGCCCTGTCAGGCTGCTGGGGCTGCTAGTCCCCACTTTGGGCTGTGACTCACAAGTGAGTCAAGTATCCATGGATGGGGCAGTATGTTAGCAAAGCCTAGCTTCTCTGAGGTTTCCCCAAGACCACCCCAGTGACTCTGTGGTGATTATTTTCTGATTTTGACCTGCATTTTGACTGAGAAGACTCGTTAGCATAAGACTTCTTATCCAAAAATGTACAGGTGATAAAATATGGGGAAAGCATAGTTTTTATTAATGTTGGACGTATTGCCATTACCCTCCTTGGAAAACTTCCTCCCACTTTGAACACACTTACCCCATTGTGCTTGCCGCTTTCTGAAGCAGTTCTAGAAGTTCTTCCATGAGTATCTTTGGTTACGCTGTCATGGCTGCCTCGGTGTCTAGAATTGTTTCAAAACATTGACCTTTCACGGTCATTTTGACATTGTGAAAGACCCAGAAGTCTCACAATGCCAAATCTGGTGAGTAAGGTGAATGAGAACCTATGTGTTTCTTTTTGATAAAAATTGCCATAAACATTTTAAATCAATTCAGGAAACCAAGGCAGCCTCAAAAAGAAATTCACTAAATGGGACTTTCAGAACTGCCCCAGAGAGCACTGAGAATGATGGGGTGTGTTCAAAGTGAGGGCCAGTATTTCTAGAGGGATTAGCCATAATGGGACTTTTACTGTAATTTTTTAATTTAAGCATTCTCTGCATTTTTTATCATATTTCACGTGTGTGTGTGTGTGTGTGTGTGTGTGTGTGTGTGTGTGTGTGTGTGTGCGTGCAGGGGTGAAGAACAGATGAGAAAATGATTAAAAGGGGTAGTAACCTTACTCATTCCTGCATGTTCTGTCACCTTTGGGCTAAACAATCAGGCTGTCTGATGTGTGTCATGGACTCTGTGGGTCCCCTTCTCTTTCGTCACAGAAGGGGCAGGTGGACTCTGTCTCAGCAGCTGCTAAGAGCTAAGAAGGAAGCTGGACTTGGGCAAATGCTGCTTTTTCTTGGAGAGATCTTAGGAGGGTCAAAGTGTGAGGGGAAGAATTGACCAAGCAGCTGAAAGCCCTGAGGAGATGGGAGGAAATGGTGGTCCAGGGCGGGTCCTGGCTAGCCTGGGTCCAGGTGAGGACTTTGGATTTACCTCAGGTGAACTGGGATACATGGAAGTGACGGCCTATGTCTGGTAAAAGTAGCTTGTGGAGAGGACAGGAGAAAGGAAACCCAAGTGCAGGTGCAAACCACAGGAGGGTGGAGGGATCTGGGCTAGGGTGGTGGCAAGATGCCCCTGTGCCCACAGCATACCAGTTGTGTTGGGCGGGTGATGAATGGGAGCTCATCTGGGGAGGATTGGGGGAAGGAGGAGGAGAATCAGTGGGCATGGGTAGGTACAGGGAAGGCTGGTAAATTTTTTTCTTCATACCATTGCTTAATTTTTTTAAAAAAGAAAAAAGGTAGTGTTTTATTAATTACCACACTGCTATAATATACTTTAAACCTACAGTAAGGTGGCCTTTTCATCTGAGTTGGTCTTTGAGACAACAGACGACCAGAACTCTTAACTTTGATGTAGGTGGACTGCTGCAGTTGTAGGCACGTTTGTAGGAAAACTGTGGCCTTTATAAGGCCAGCAGCATAACTTTATTTGGTGCATTTTAAATTGAAAATATAAACAATAATTAAAAATTTAAAAATACAGCAGAATGAAAAAAGCATTTCTCAATTAAGAGTGGAAACCAGCCAGAAACCATCCATAAGAAATTAATCCAGTCAGCTTTTGGAATGGAACATTCATCAGCGTTTATGAGGAGCTTTGTGTTGGTTGATGTTACCAAATGTGCATAATTCACCAAGTATTCCACAGGAACTAGGCTTGCATTGGTACCCTGGATTCCATATGTAATTTTAAGTAATCTAGTGGCCATTGTAGTGTAACTAAAAGAAATGGGTGAAATAATTTTAAAGCTCTATCTTATGTAACCCACTACATCAAAATGCAGTTAGTTGTCACACTGACATTATAAGATACTTTGAATTCTTGTTTCTGCGCTCCACACCTTGGGCATGCACTGCACGCACTCTCCCCTGGGACCAGACACGTGCCACAGGCTCCCCTGATGGATGGTGTGTCAGAGAGCTCGGGTTGGTGCATTGCCACCTGTATTTAAAAGATCCCTACATAAGAGTTTATGTGGGAGCTTGAAGTGTGCTCAGAGGACAGCTGACTTTGGCCATGACATTTGCCGTGGACACCGCAGTGCAGCATGCTCTAGCCTCAGGCCCTTGGCTGGCCTGCTGTATGTCTTTCCAGGTGGCTGTGTGTGACTAACTTCCTTCACCTACTCCAGCCCTTTCCTTCCCATCCCTTTCTCGGGAAGCTTCTCCACATGCTTGGTGGACCCTTCCAACCCCTTCTGGCATCAGCACACACTGGCTCACCCCAAACCCAGTTCTGCTTGCTAGGAGTCCTCTAAGCACCTGTGCCCTTTCACCAGTGGGTACAATTTGTTGACTTACTATGTTTATTGCTGATTGGTCTCTGTTGACTCGAACAAGCTCAGCGAGGGCTGAGTTCTGTCCAGTTTTTTTTTTTTTTTTTTTTTTTTTTTTTTTTTTTTTTTTTTTTTTTTTTTTTTTTTTGTCCCCAGGACATCACAGCAGTATCTGCAAAAAAAATGAATACTGCAATCCATGCATACTGGATGGATGGGCAGATGGCCACCCCTACCAGATTTATATGAAGTTCTCCCCTGTCCTCAGCCATGGCAGGAAGGTTGGGACAGTCCACAATGCCAAGAGCTTCCGGGCATCAGGACTTGGAACCATGAAGGAGCCTGAATACCCCTTAGGATCTCTCCTCCGTGTGTATGCATTTAAAGTCGCTAGAGTAAGATAGGCATGCTTTTCTTTCTTCCTTTCTTTCTCTCTTTCTTTCTCTCTGCCTTTTGTTTCTTCCTCTCTTTCTTTGGAGGCAGGCTCTTGCGAAGTCCCCAAATCTCCTAGGCTGGGCTCACATTTGTAGTCCTTCTGCCTCAGCCTCTCAGAGTACTGGGATTATAGGTGTGTACCACCACGCCTGCCATAAGTTAAGTCCTCTTTTTTTTTTTTTTGACAAACCAGGTAGGAAAATGAGCAAGCTGACTTTGTATTTCATAAAAGAATTATAAGTGAATTAACCAATTAAAATTAGTAAGTGAATGATCAGAAGAATTGGGAAATATGTAAGAAAAGTACCTCAGTACGGCCAAGTAACTTATTAGACTCTTTAGATAACATAGGAGATAGAAGATTGAACCCAAATTATTTTATTTAAACCAATATAATTCTTTTACTTACTTATTTTTGAGACAGGATCTTGCTCTGTAGTTCCAGCTGGCCCTGAACTCACTATGGAGACCATGTTGGCCTCAAAGTCACGGCAATCTTTCCGCCTCAGCCTCTCAAGTGTTGGGATTACAGGCGTGCATCGCCATACCTGGCTTTAATTTTATTTTTAACTGACATTGTAATGCTTGTACTGCTTGACAGACCACAGTGTTGTCAGTCAACGTGTGTACATGATACACAGTGATCGTGTAAGACTTCCCATCTGCTCAAATAGCATCATTAGGATTTACTCACAGTTTAAATTGTATCAGAAAAGAATCCCAGGACGTGTTTCCAAACTGGGAGGTCTGCCTCAGAGGAGCCAAAAAATAAGGGTGTAGCTAATATCTTCTTGGAGGTGCTGCTGTTGTCACATGAAAGGCCCTCAGACCTCGAGGGAAATGTTATCTTGTCACTCTTACCTGCACTACAGTTTCTCCAGGAACTATTTGAGAAGGTGTAATTTCAAGAGAATAATTGAGTAATCCATTGCACTTAATTACCTCCTGTTTCCTACTGGACTGCTCCCCACAGGGGCTGCTGTTGTCTCAAAATTTGTTTTGGGTTCCTGTAGCAGGATCGTTCCTTCCGTGAAGATTGGGGATTAGATTTTGGCAAATTATGAAGAGGTTACTATGTACACACTAAGATTTTTGCCTCGTAGGATTATATTTTCCCACGGAAATGCTTAAAGGAGGTTGTTTGGGATCCCAGGTCAGGCTACTCTAACCCAAAACAAAACAAAGTGAATTAACCCCACCATGCCTGAACTGTTCCCAAAAACAGTAGCTTCACTGTTGAGTGGAAAATATGGAAACTGCCCATTGTCCCACATGGCTGGGTGCTGGGCTTAAGGACAGCCCTAAGCAACATGATCAAGCACAGCGTCCACACATGGACATGCAAGGGTCCGAGTCTCCCCCAGCTTCCTGTCCTCCAACTCCCGCTCACACCCATGACCCTTTACAGAGAATTCAAGCCCCCCTCTTCCTCAGACTTCAGAGCCCAGCCTGCTGTAGCACTCTGCAGACCTCTACAGATCCCAAAATCCAAGCAGCCCTCCCTACCTCCCCACCCCTAGCAATTGCGTAAGAGTGTGATCCTACAGACCTTCTTTGGTAAATCTCCCTTTGGTAATTTGAATGCACAGCCATTTTAATAGAGCAAATTGAGAAGTCTTTTAAGTTAAAAGTCAATACCAGGTATAGTAGCACGTGCCTGTAATCCCAACTTTGTCAGAGGCTGAGAGAGGAGGATCACACAGGTTTTATAGCCCAGCCTGGGCAACTTAGTGAGACCCTGTCTAAAAGTCAGAAATAAAAATAGAGTGCTGAAGATGTAGCTCAGTGTAAAGGCTCTTGATTCAATCCCCATTACTGCAAGACAATAGACTATGGTTTTAATTGTAGTGTTATTGCCTATTAATTTTATTACCTTCTGCCAGTTGGTGTATTCTCTCCGAAACTCAACTTGCTCCTGCCTCCTGAGAGGTCTGGAAACCTGGGCAGGCCTCCTGCAAGATTTCACCAGCCTCTTCTGGAGCCCTGTCAGCCAGTGTGCTAGGATTAAGTTCCGGCCCTGCATGCCTCTTGAGCTAAAGGAGAAAAGGCAGTTTGGTCTGTCACAGCATCTTGAAAGTGAATAAAAACCATAGGGCCTAGAGCTTGCCTACTCGAGGTCATGTAATAAAACTGCACAATTTGTTTTGTATCTAGGGCTACCTACTTTTTTTCACCATTGGTAGTTACTGATGAAATAACCAGAGTTCTTTTTTCTTCTGTTTCCTCTCAGCTCTCCTGGTTTCCGTTTATTTACTTACTTACCTATTTATTTATTTATTTATT